>CM039611.1:4005525-4333980 GCA_022457205.1 Saccharum spontaneum
AGCCAACCCATGCTTGATTTGGAGACTAAGCAAGTTGTCAAAGAAGTTTCTCTAGCATTGAAGTCAACTAGGTAGAGATTCTCATATCTAAAGCCCTTGAATGCCACATTTGAACCATCCACACTAATAACTTCCACATCATCAACCCCAAAGATGCATTTGTAGCCTAGATCACAAATTTGTGCCACGGATAGAAGATTGAAATCCAAGCTTTCAACTAGCAACACATTGGAGATACTCATGTCATTTGATATTGCAATCTTGCCCAAGCCAATAACCTTGCCTTTCTTGTTATTGCCAAATGTGATAGAATCTACACCACTATCATTGTCATTGATTGAGTCAAACATTCTTGATGTACCGGTCATGTGTTGAGTGCACCCACTATCAATAATCCAATGCCTTCCTCCGGCTTTGTAATTGACCTACAAGCAAATCAATGAAGTTTAGGTACCCACTTTTGTTTGGGTCCTTGTAGGTTAGTAACTAAGCTCTTTGGTACCCAAATAGCCTTCTTCTTTGGGTCCACAATTGGTGTACCAACAAACTTAGCTTGCACACCCTTCACACCCTTGGTAAGCACATAGCAAGAATCAAAAGGTATAGCATTAACAAGGATCTTGCTTTGGTTCCTTTTATTGCAATTATGCTCTAGGTGCCCAACTTGCTTGCATCTATTGCAAAACCGACCATTGCTCTTCACAAAGCTAGGCTTTGGAGTTGCAAAGGCCGACTTGCCTTTCTTGGGGGTGTAGCCCAATCCCTCTTTGTTAAGAGAGAACCTTTGGCTACCCAAGCACTTAAGCAAGCGGGCCTCACCACCATAGGCCTTGCCTAGGGCGTGAGTGAGCTCATCCACCTCTCTCTTGAGAGTCTCATTCTCAACCATTAGGGAGGCATCACAAGTGAAACCATCACTAGTAGTGGAGGTAGAGTTAGTGGTGGTGGATGAAGAGCTACAAGAAGGGTTAGCATTTGACATGATGATAGGTTCATTAATGGATTCATCAATTATATCACATGTAACACCTATATCACATGATACAACAACCTCCTTCTTAGCTTGTTGCTCAAGTAGCAATGAGTGAGCTTTTTCAAGCTTGGAATGAGCCTTATCAAGATCCTCATGGTCTTCCACTAGACTCTCATGAGTGGTCTTGAGCTCACTAAGGACTTTCTCAAGTATTGCTACTTTCATTGAAAGCTTCTTACACTCTTTGTCCTTGGCAATGGCTATGTCTCTAGTTTGTTGCATCAAGTCATATAGTTCTTCTTTAGTTGGTTCATCATCATCATTTTCATTATCATTATCATTATCACTATCATGAGCATATTCCATTTCACTTTCATCATCACTCTCATCATATAATACCTTAGCTTCTTTAGCCATGAAGCATGAAGAGGATGAATCAAATAGTGATGGCTTCTTGTTGATAGCAATGGAAGCAAAAGCCTTGTTGGATGATTCTTCTTCTTCTTCATTATCTTCACTTTCCCAAGTGATCACATAGGCACCATTTTTGCCTTTCTTGAATGTCATCTTGGCCTCTCTCTTCTTCTTCTCAAACTTGTCCTTTTTGTTCTTCTTCTTATCATAAGGACATTCCGCTTGAAGGTGCTCGGTGCTATCACAATTGAAGCACTTTCTTTGTTGCTCATTTCTTTTGAAGTTGTCATTTCTCTTCTTAAAGCCTCTTCTCTTGATGAACATGTGACCCATCTTCTTGACTACAAGAGCAAGTGCCTCATCATCAATTTCAAATTCCCCATCTTCATTGTCGTCTTCTTCTTCTTCAATGATGGTAGCTTTGCCCTTGGAGGAGGTGGCCTTGAATGCCACGGTCTTCTTCTTCTTCTCATCTTCCACCTTCTCCTTGTCATCAACATCTTGATCATATTTGTCATAGGTCAATACTTCACCAAGCAAATCATTAGGCTTCATTGCTTCAAGCCCATCTCTTTGCAACATCATGATCAACATCTTGAATCTTCTAGGTAAGCTCAATAAGAACTTGTGACAAAAATCTTGATCTTGAGTCTTGTGCCCTAAGCTCTTGAGATCATTGACTATCACTTGCAATCTATGAAACATTTCAATGATTGTTTCATCATCCTTTTTCTTGAAGTTCTCAAACTCACTCTTGAGCCCATATAGCTTGGCACTCTTCACAACCTTAGTGCCCTCATATGTTTCACTCAACCTTGTCCACACTTCATTTGCCAAATCTAAATCCTTGATGCCCTCAAATACTTTTGTGTCAATACCATTGTAAAGTGTATTGAGAGCCATTCTATTGCATGTTCTATTTGCTCTATCTTCATCGGTGAGATGATCGGGATCAATGATAGCAAAATCATTCTCGGTGACTTGCAATACTCTCTCATGAATAGAACCAAGGTACATTGTCATCTTTCTCTTCCAATGAGCAAAAGAACTAACACCATCAAAGAACGGTGGCTTGCCCCCAACATGATTGAACACAATTTGAGCCATTTTTCACACCGAAGGATGTTAAGCCTTGATTAAAACGGTGACCACGGCTCCGATACCACTTGTAAGGTCCTAGATGGCTAGAGGGGGGGTGAATAGCCTTTAAAAATTCTACAAATACCACTAAGCAAACTTGTTAGAATAACAAACGGCGTAAAGCGAGTTTTGCTTAGCCAAAGGTTGTGATGCAAGCCTCCTATCCACAAGTCTAGTAGATTAAGATCTCTAGTTCACACAAGAGCTAAGTCACTAAAGTTACACTAGTGAACAAGCTAACAACACTACTAGCAAAGCTACTACTAGTGCTACACAAGATAAACTAGTGAATGTAAACGCAAGAGAGAGGATTGTGATTCTTATACCGACGGTGGAGAGAAGATGTTGCCAATCACCAAGAGGATATATAAACAATCAATATTGACAACAATACAATATGAAGACCAATCACCGGGAGACAAGAGACACAATATTTTGTTCACCCGGTGTTCACTTGTGCACCGACAAGCTACGTCACCGGTTGTGTCGACCAACACCTAGATGGTTCCCCGGTGTGACCCTCAAGTCACTTGCCCCTCAAGGCACGCCCCGCAAGGCACCGCAAGACACCACTCTCAAGTGAGGTAACTCAATGACACGCGGATTCCACTAGAGTTGCTTTTGGCGTCCCGCCGAGGAAAGCACAATAACCTCTCACAAACAACCGGAGGTGGCCAAGAACAATCACCTTCTCTTGCCAACGCCTCCAACAATCTCCAAGCCGGCTAGGAGCGGTACTCTCCAAGAGTAACAAGAAATCCACCGGCTAAACCACCCACAAGTGCCACTAGATGCCCTCAAGCTATGCAATGCACTTTGGATCACTCAATCTCACTTTTGATTTGCAATCAAGCAAGGGAGATGAGTGGGAGGAGTTGTTCTAGCTCAAAGGATGCACAAGTATGTTAGAAATGCCAAGAGAGCTCCCCAAGGGCCGGCCACCAAGTATTTATAAGCATCCCATCCAAAAAGAGCCATTACAACTCCACTCACGTTTTCTGCGGGACCACCGGACGCGCCGGTCGTAACTCACCGGACGCGCTCAACCGCGTCCGGTGCCCCTGCGACGTCCACGTGTCCCTCTAAATTCAAATTCGTCCGTTAGATCCTCCAACGGTCACTGCGCGCCAACGGTCAAACGAGGGACCGGACGCGCTGCTGCGAACCACCGGACGCACCGGTGCGCACAGCAACCGCGCCCGCGAAGACATCACCGGACGCGCTCCTCGCAACCACCGGACGCCACAGTACCCGCGTCCGGTGCGAGTCCAGTAAGCTCCCTGGACCACCGGACGCGTCCGATGGTGAGGGACCGGACGCGCACCGCGTCCGAAGACTTCGTGACTCACTGTTCGCCAGACCGGACGCGCCGGTCCCGTGGGTCACCGGTCGCGCCGGTGTCAAACCCTACCTCGCGCGCCAGGCCCCGACGCTGTACTGACCGGACGCGCCGGTCGAAACTGACCGCGTCCGGTGCAGCGTCCGGTGCACCTCTGTGACCGCGTTCGCCTCCGTTTCTTTTCCGACTTCCGGCGCAATGGAAAATAGGCATTTCATTTCCCCGAAATCGCCTGAATCCCGCGCTCGCACGCTCGGCGGGAAGGAGAAAGGAACCAAACCCCTCTCTACCCCGCAAACCACAGCGCGACCAACGCCACCTTTGCAAATGTGCCAACACCATCAAGTGTACATCTCCATGTGCTTGTGTGTTAGCATTTTCTCAATCATTTTCAAAGGTTTTCCAGTTAGCTCACTAGGCCCTACATGCAATGCACTTCATGAATTCACCTAGTGGCACCCATGCGTCGAATAACCGATAAGATTTCCCCTCTTAATAGTTCGGCTATCGATCCTAAACCACTCACACCCTCTATGGTGTCTTGAGTGTAAAACAAAATGGCCCTATGGTTATACCTTTGCCTTGAGCCCATTTTGTTTCTCCAAATGATATGTTCCACTTCATATCATCACATGACCGTCTTGATCCATCGACCTTGACTTTACTTGCTCTTTACCGTTGCATCGGTCCGTCGGCGCCAAGTCTTGCTCAAGCTTCACCATCGCATGGTCCTTTGCTTCGAAGCCTCGACTTGCCCTTCACCTTCACAACCGGTCCATCGAGCCAAGCTTCATCTTGGTCTTCACCATCTTGGTCATATGAGTCAATGTCATGTCTCATATTCAATGACCACCTTTATCTAAATCATCCACTTAGATACAAAGGTTAGTCCTAGGTTTCATCAATTAGCCAAAACCAAACTAGGGACTTTCAGAGGTGCACTGGAAGAGGAGGCTACGCGCGTTGGGATGACGTGGGTTCGAATCCTCGCTGGCGCAAAGCGCGTGATTTTCGCGCGAAAAATGCCGCGACATCGTAGATGACAACTTTTTGATTTGAAATCGTCATGTGGGCCACATCGGGCAAATAGGCCGGTCGGTGAGCGACACGTCCTAAATGACCTCGGACGGAGAAACTACCAAAATAAAAGTTGTAGATCATAAAAATTTATGAAACTTTGTAGTTGACGACTTTTTGATTTGAAATCATCTTGTGGGCCATATCGGGCAAATAGGCCTGTCGGCCGCCCACTGGCCGATAGGTCCTAAATGTCCTCGGACGGACAAACTACCAAAATGAAAGTTGTAGATTTCGAAAAGTTATGAAACTTTGCAGTTGACAACTTTTTAATTTGAAATCATCTTGTGGGCCATATCGGGCAAATAGGCCTGTTGGCCGCCCACCGAACGACAGGTCCTAAATGACCTCGGATGGAGAAACTACCAAAATGAAAGTTGTTGATCTCGAAAAGTTATGAAACTTTGCAGTTGACAACTTTCTCATTTGAAGTCATTTAGGGTGTTGAACAATCAAATTATGCTGAGTTTAGTATAATATGTGGGGAACCAAAATCCATTATCGGCACATGTGAGCACGAGGTGCACTGGAAGAGGAGGCTACGCGCGTTGGGATGACGTGGGTTCGAATCCTCGCTGGCGCAAAGCGCGTGATTTTCGCGCGAAAAATACCGCAACATCAGATGACAACTTTTTGATTTGAAATCGTCATGTGGGCCACATCGGGCAAATAGGCCGGTCGGTGAGCGACACGTCCTAAATGACCTCGGATGGAGAAACTACCAAAATAAAAGTTGTAGATCATTAAAATTTATGAAACTTTGTAGTTGACGACTTTTTGATTTGAAATCATCTTGTGGGCCATATCGGGCAAATAGGCCTGTCGGCCGCCCACTGGCCGACAGGTCCTAAATGTCCTCGGACGGACAAACTACCAAAATAAAAGTTGTAGATCTCGAAAAGTTATGAAACTTTGCAGTTGACAACTTTTTGATTTGAAATCATCTTGTGGGCCATATCGGGCAAATAGGCCTGTCGGCTGCCCACCGGACGACAGGTCCTAAATGACCTCGGATGGAGAAACGACCAAAATGAAAGTTGTTGATCTGGAAAAGTTATGAAACTTTGCAGTGGACAACTTTCTCATTTGAAGTCGTTTAGGGTGTTAAACAATCAAATTATGCTGAGTTTAGTATAATATGTGGGGAACCAAAATCCATTATCGACACATGTGAGCACGAGGTGCACTGGTAGAGGAGGCTACACGCGTTGGGATGACGTGGGTTCGAATCCTCGCTGGCGCAAAGCGCGGGATATTCGCGCGAAAATTGCCGCGACATCGTAGATGACAACTTTTTGATTCGAAATCGTCATGTGGGCCACATCGGGCAAATAGGCCGGTCGGTGAGCGACACGTCCTAAATGACCACGGATGGAGAAACTACCAAAATAAAAGTTGTAGATCCTAAAAATTTATGAAATTTTGTAGTTGATGACTTTTTGATTTAAAATCATCTTGTGGGCCATATCGGGCAAATAGGCCTGTCGGCCGCCCACCAGACGACAGGTCCTAAATGACCTCGGACGGAGAAACTACCAAGATGAAAGTTGTAGATCATAAAAATTTATGAAATTTTGTAGTTGACGACATTTTGATTTGAAATCATCTTGTGGGCCATATCGGGCAAATAGGCCTGTCGGCCGCCCACCGGACGACAGGTTCTAAATGACCTCGGACGGACAAACTACCAAAATGAAAGTTGTAGATCTCGAAAAGTTATGAAACTTTGCAGTTGACAACTTTCTCATTTGAAGTCGTTTAGGGTGTTGAACAATCAAATTATGCTGAGTTTAGTATAATATGTGGGGAACCAAAATCCATTATCGGCACATGTGAGCACGAGGTGCACTGGTAGAGGAGGCTACATGCGTTGGGATGACGTGGGTTCGAATCCTCGCTGGCGCAAAGCGCGTGATATTCGCGCGAAAAATGCCGCGACATCGTAGATGACAACTTTTTGATTCGAAATCGTCATGTGGGCCACATCGGGCAAATAGGCCGGTCGGTGAGCGACACTTCCTAAATGACCTCGGATGGAGAAACTACCAAAATAAAAGTTGTAGATCCTAAAAATTTATGAAATTTTGTAGTTGACGACTTTTTGATTTAAAATCATCTTGTGGGCCATATCGGGCAAATAGGCCTGTCGGCCACCCACCGGACGACAGGTCCTAAATGACCTCGGACGGACAAACTACCAAAATGAAAGTTGTAGATCTCGAAAAGTTATGAAACTTTGCAGTTGCCAACTTTTTAATTTGAAATCATCTTGTGGGCCATATCGGGCAAATAGGCCTGTCAGCCGCCCACCGGACGATCGGTTCTAAATGACCTCGGATGGAGAAACTACCAAAATGAAAGTTGTTGATCTCAAAAAGTTATGAAACTTTGCAGTTGACAACTTTCTCATTTGAAGTCGTTTAGGGTGTTAAACAATCAAATTATGCTGAGTTTAGTATAATATGTGGGGAACCAAAATCCATTATCAACACACGTGAGCATGAGGTGCAATGGTAGAGGAGGCTACGCGCGTTGGGATGATGTGGGTTCGAAGCCTCGCTGGCGCAAAGCACGTGATTTTCGCGCGAAAAATGCCGCGACATCGTAGATGACAACTTTTTGATTTGAAATCGTCATGTGGGCCACATCGGGCAAATAGGCCGGGCGGTGGGCGACACGTCCTAAATGACCTCGAACGGAGAAACTACCAAAATAAAAGTTGTAGATCATAAAAAATTATTAAACTTTGTAGTTGACGACTTTTTGATTTGAAATCATCTTGTGGGCCATATCGGGCAAATAGACCTGTCGGCCGCCCACCGGACGACAGGTCCTAAATGACCTCGGATGGAGAAACTACCAAAATGAAAGTTGTTGATCTTGAAAAGTTATGAAACTTTGCAGTTGACAACTTTTTCATTTGAAATCGTTTATGGTGTTAAACAATCAAATTATGCTCAGTTTAGTATAATATGTGGGGAACCAAAATCCATTATCAGCACATGTGAGCACGAGGTGCAGTGGTAGAGGAGGCTACACGCGTTGGGAGGACACGGTTTCGAATCCTCGCTGGCGCAAAGCGCATGATTTTCGTGCGAAAAACGCCGCGACATCGTAAATGATAACTTTTTGATTTGAAATCGTCATGTGGGCCACATCGGGCAAATAGGACTGTCGGTGGCCGACACGTCCTAAATGACCTCGGACGGAGAAACTACCAAGATGAAAGTTGTAGATCATAAAAATTTATGAAATTTTGTAGTTGACGACTTTTTGATTTGAAATCATCTTGTGGGCCATATCGGGCAAATAGGCCTGTCGGCTGCCCACCAGGCGACAGGTCCTAAATGACCTCGGACGGATAAACTACCAAAATGAAAGTTGTAGATCTCGAAAAGTTATGAGACTTTGCAGTTGACAACTTTTTGATTTGAAATCATCTTGTGGGCCATATCGGGCAAATAGGCCTGTCGGCCGCGCACCGGACGACAGGTCCTAAATGACCTCGGATGGAGAAACTACCAAAATAAAAGTTGTAGATCTCGAAAAGTTATGAAACTTTGCAGTTGACAACTTTTTCATTTGAAATCATGTTGTGGGCCATATCGGGCAAATAGGCCTGTCGGCCGTCCACCTGACGATAGGTCCTAAATGACCTCGGATGGAGAAACTACCAAAATGAAAGTTGTAGATCTCGAAAAGTTTTGAAACTTTGCAGTTGACAACTTTTTGATTTGAAATCATCTTGTGGGCCATATCGGGCAAATAGGCCTGTCGGCCGCCCACCGGACGACAGGTCCTAAATGACCTCGGATGGTGAAACTTCCAAAATGAAAGTTGTTGATCTCGAAAAGTTATGAAACTTTGCAGTTGACAACTTTCTCATTTGAAGTCGTTTAGGGTGTTAAACAATCAAATTATGCTCAGTTTAGTATAATATGTGGGGATCCAAAATCCATTATCGACACATGTGAGCACGAGGTGCAGTGGTAGAGGAGGCTACGCGCGTTGGGAGGACACGGGTTCGAATCCTCGCTGGCGCAAAGCGCGTGATTTTCACGCGAAAAATGGCGCGACATCGTAGATGATGACTTTTTGATTTGAAATTGTCATGTGGGCCACATCCTGGGCAAATAGGTCGGTCGGTGTCCGACACGTCCTAAATGACCTCGGACGGAGAAATTACCAAAATGAAAGTTGTAGATCATAAAAATTTATGAAACTTTGAAGTTGACGACTTTTTGATTTGAAATCATCTTGTAGGCCATATCGGGCAAAAAGGCCTGTTGGCCGGCCGACAGGTCCTAAATGATCTCGGACGGACAAACTATCAAAATGAAAGTTGTAGATCTCGAAAAGTTACGAAACTTTGCAGTTGATAACTTTTTGATTTGAAATCATGTTGTGGGCCATATCGGGCAAATAGGCCTGTCGGCCGCCCACCGGACGACAGGTCCTAAATGACTTCGGATGGAGAAACTACCAAAATGAAAGTTGTTGATCTCGAAAAGTTATGAAACTTTGCTGTTGACAACTTTTTCATTTGAAGTCGTTTAGGGTGTTAAACAATCAAATTATGCTGAGTTAAGTATAATATGTGGGGAACCAAAATCCATTATCGGCACATGTGAGCACGAGGTGCACTGGAAGAGGAGGCTACGCGCGTTGGGATGACGTGGGTTCAAATCCTCGCTGGCGCAAAGCGCGTGATTTTCGCGCGAAAAATGCCGCGACATCGTAGATGACAACTTTTTGATTTGAAATCGTCATGTGGGCCACATCGGGCAAATAGGCCGGTCGGTGTGCGACACGTCCTAAATGACCTCGGATGGACAAACTATCAAAATGAAAGTTGTAGATCATAAAAATTTATGAAACTTTGTAGTTGACGACTTTTTGATTTGAAATCATCTTGTGGGCCATATCGGGCAAATAGGCCTGTCGGCCGTCCACTGGCCGATAGGTCCTAAATGTCCTCGGACGGACAAACTACCAAAATGAAAGTTGTAGATCATAAAAATTTATGAAACTTTGTAGTTGACGACTTTTTGATTTGAAATCATCTTGTGGGCCATATCGGTCAAATAGGCCTGTCGGCCGCCCACCGGACGACAGGTCCTAAATGACCTCGGATGGAGAAACTACCAAAATGAAAGTTGTTGATCTCGAAAAGTTATGAAACTTTGCAGTTGACAACTTTTTCATTTGAAATCGTTTAGGGTGTTAAACAATCGAATTATGCTAAGTTTAGTATAATATGTGGGGAACCAAAATCCATTATCGGCACATGTGAGCACGAGGTGCAGTGGTATAGGAGGCTACGCGCGTTGGGAGGACGCGGGTTCGAATCCTCGCTGGCGCAAAGCGCGTGATTTTCGTGCAAAAAACGCCGAGACATCGTAGATGACAACTTTTTGATTTGAAATCGTCATGTGGGTTACATCTGGTAAATAGGCCGGTCGGTGAGCGACACGTCCTAAATGACCTCGGACGGAGAAACTACCAAAACGAAAGTTGTAGATCATAAAATTTTATGAAACTTTGTAGTTGACGACTTTTTGATTTGAAATCATCTTGTGGGCCATATCTGGCAAATAAGCATGTCGGCCGTCTACTGGCCGACAGGTCCTAAATGACCTCGGACGGACAAACTACCAAAATGAAAGTTGTAGATCTCGAAAAGTTATGAAACTTTGCAGTTGACAACTTTTTGATTTGAAATCATCTTGTGGGCCATATCGGTCAAATAGGCCTGTCGGCCGCCCACGGGACGACAGGTCCTAAATGACCTCGGATGGAGAAACTACCAAAATGAAAGTTGTTGATCTTGAAATGTTATGAAACTTTACAGTTGACAACTTTTTAGTTTAAAATCGTTTATGGTGTTAAACAATCAAAATATGCTCAGTTTAGTATAATATGTGGGGAACCAAAATCCATTATCGGCACATGTGAGCACGAGGTGCAGTGGTAGAGGAGGCTACGCGCGTTGGGAGGACGCGGGTTCAAATCCTCGCTGGCGCAAAGCGTGTGATTTTCGTGCGAAAAACGCCGCGACATCGTAGATGACAACTTTTTGATTTGAAATCGTCATGTGGGCCACATCGGGCAAATAGGCCGGTCGGTGACCGACACGTCCTAAATGACCTCGGACGGAGAAACTACCAAAATGAAAGTTGTGGATCATAAAAATTTATGAAAGTTTGTAGTTGACGACTTTTTGATTTGAAATCATCTTGTGGGCCATATCAGGCAAATAGGCCTGTCGGCCGCCCACCGGACGACAGGTCCTAAATGACCTCGGATGGAGAAACTACCAAAATGAAAGTTGTTGATCTCGAAAAGTTAAGAAACTTTACAGTTGACAACTTTTTCATTTGAAATCGTTTAGGGTGTTGAACAATCGAATTATGCTCAGTTTAGTATAATATGTGGGGAACCAAAATCCATTATCGGCACATGTGAGCACGAGGTGCACTGGTAGAGGAGGCTACACGCGTTGGGATGACGTGGGTTCGAATCCTCGCTGGCGCAAAGCGCGTGATATTCGCGCGAAAAATGCCGCGACATCGTAGATGACAACTTTTTGATTCGAAATCGTCATGTGGGCCACATCGGGCAAATAGGCCGGTCGGTGAGCGACAAGTCCTAAATGACCTCGGATGGAGAAACTACCAAAATAAAAGTTGTAGATCATAAAAAATTATTAAACTTTGTAGTTGATGACCTTTTGATTTGAAATCATCTTGTGGGCCATATCGGGCAAATAGGCCTGTCGGCCGCCCACCGGACGACAGGTCCTAAATGACCTCGGATGGAGAAACTACCAAAATGAAAGTTGTTGATCTCGAAAAGTTATGAAACTTTACAGTTGACAACTTTTTCATTTGAAATCGTTTAGGGTGTTGAACAATCGAATTATGCTCAGTTTAGTATAATATGTGGGGAACCAAAATCCATTATCGGCACATGTGAGCACGAGGTGCACTGGTAGATGAGGCTACGCGCGTTGGGAGGACGTGGGTTCGAATCCTCGCTGGCGCAAAGTGCGTGATTTTCGCGCGAAAAATGCCGCGACATCGTAGATGACAACTTTTTGATTTGAAATCATCATGTGGGCCACATCGGGCAAATAGGCTGGTCGGTGTGCGACACGTCCTAAATGACCTCGGATGGACAAACTATCAAAATGAAAGTTGTAGATCTCAAAAAGTTATGAAACTTTGCAGCTGATAACTTTTTGATTTGAAATCATCTTGTGGGCCATACCGGGCAAATAGGCCTGTCGGCCGCCCACCGGCCGACAGGTCCTAAATGACCTCGGATGGAGAAACTACCAAAATGAAAGTTGTTGATCTCGAAAATTTATGAAAATTTACAGTTGACAACTTTTTCATTTGAAATCGTTTAGGGTGTTGAACAATCGAATTTTGCTCAGTTTAGTATAATATGTGGGGAACCAAAATCCATTATCGGCACATCTGAGCACGAGGTGCACTGGTAGATGAGGCTACGCGCGTTGGGAGGACATGGGTTCGAATCCTCGCTGGCGCAAAGCGCGCGATTTTCGCGCGAAAAATGCCGCGACATCGTAGATGACAACTTTTTGATTTGAAATCATCATGTGGGCCACATTGGGCAAATAGGCCGGTCGGTGTGCGACACGTCCTAAATGACCTCGGATGGAGAAACTACCAAAATAAAAGTTGTAGATCATAAAAAATTATTAAACTTTGTAGTTGATGACTTTTTGATTTGAAATCATCTTGTGGGCCATATCGGACAAATAGGCCTGTCGCCCGTCCACTGGATGACAGGTCCTAAATGACCTCGGATGGAGAAACTACCAAAATGAAAGTTGTTAATCTCGAAAAGTTATGAAACTTTACAGTTGACAATTTTTTCGTTTGAAATCGTTTATGGTGTTAAACAATCAAATTATGCTCAGTTTAGTATAATATGTGGGGAACCAAAATCCATTATCGGCACATGTGAGCATGAGGTGCAGTGGTAGAGGAGGGTACGCGCGTTGGGAGGACGCGGGTTCGAATCCTCGCTGGCGCAAAGCGCGTGATTTTCGCGCGAAAAACGCCGCGACATCGTAGATGACAACTTTTTGATTTGAAATCGTCATGTGGGCCACATCGGGTAAAGAGGTCGGTCGGGGACCGACACGTCCTAAATGACCTCAGACGGAGAAACTACCAAAATGAAAGTTGTAGATCATAAAAATTTATAAAACTTTGTAGTTGACGACTTTTTGATTTGAAATCATCTTGTGGGCCATATCGGGCAAATAGGCCTGTCGGCCGTCCACTGGCCGACAGGTCCTAAATGACCTCGGATGAACAAACTACCAAAATAAAAGTTGTAGATCTCGAAAAGTTACGAAACTTTGCAGTTGACAACTTTTTCATTTGAAATCATCTTGTGGGCCATATCGGTCAAATAGGCCTGTCGGCCGCCCACTGAACGACAGGTCCTAAATGACCTCGGATGGAGAAACTACCAAAATGAAAGTTGTTGATCTCGAAAAGTTATGAAACTTTGCAGTTGACAACTTTTTCATTTGAAATCGTTTAGGGTGTTGAACAATCGAATTATGCTCAGTTTAGTATAATATGTGGGGAACCAAAATCCATTATCGGCACATCTGAGCACGAGGTGCACTGGTAGATGAGGCTACGCGCGTTGGGAGGACGTGGGTTCGAATCCTCGCTGGCGCAAAGCGCGCGATTTTCGCGCGAAAAATGCCGCGACATCGTAGATGACAACTTTTTGATTTGAAATCATCATGTGGGCCACATTGGGCAAATAGGCCGGTCGGTGTGCGACACGTCCTAAATGACCTCGGATGGACAAACTATCAAAATGAAAGTTGTAGATCTCAAAAAGTTATGAAACTTTGCAACTGATAACTTTTTGATTTGAAATCATCTTGTGGGCCATATCGGGCAAATAGGCCTGTCGGCCG
Organism: Saccharum spontaneum; assembly: GCA_022457205.1. Taxonomy (NCBI): domain Eukaryota; kingdom Viridiplantae; phylum Streptophyta; class Magnoliopsida; order Poales; family Poaceae; genus Saccharum; species Saccharum spontaneum. The sequence goes on from CM039611.1 coordinate 4,019,443, forward strand.
CCCACCGGCCGACAGGTCCTAAATGACCTTGGATGGAGAAACTACCAAAATGAAAGTTGTTGATCTCGAAAAGTTATGAAACTTTGCAGTTGACAACTTTTTCATTTGAAATCGTTTAGGGTGTTAAACAATCAAATTATGCTGAGTTTAGTATAATATGTGGGGAACCAAAATCCATTATTGGCACATGTGAGCACGAGGTGCAGTGGTATAGGAGGCTACGCGCGTTGGGAGGACGCGGGTTCGAATCCTCGCTGGCGCAAAGCGCATGATTTTCATGCAAAAAACGCCGAGACATCGTAGATGACAACTTTTTGATTTGAAATCGTCATGTGGGTTACATCTGGTAAATAGGCCGGTCGGTGAGCGACATGTCCTAAATGACCTCGGATGGAGAAACTACCAAAATGAAAGTTGTAGATCATAAAAAATTATAAATCTTTGTAGTTGACGACTTTTTGATTTGAAATCATCTTGTGGGCCATATCGGTCAAATAGGCCTGTCGGCCGCCCACCGGACGACAGGTCCTAAATGACCTCGGATGGAGAAACTTCCAAAATAAAAGTTGTTGATCTCGAAAAGATATGAAACTTAGCAGTTGACAACTTTTTCATTTGAAATCGTTTAGGGTGTTGAACAATCGAATTATGCTCAGTTTAGTATAATATGTGGGGAACCAAAATCCATTATCGGCACATGTGAGCACGAGGTGCACTGGTAGATGAGGCTACGCGCGTTGGGAGGACGTGGGTTCGAATCCTCGCTGGCGCAAAGCGCGTGATTGTCGCACGAAAAATGTCGCGACATCGTAGATGACAACTTTTTGATTTGAAATCATCATGTGGGCCACATTGGGCAAATAGGCCGGTCGGTGTGCGACACGTCCTAAATGACCTCGGATGGACAAACTATCAAAATGAAAGTTGTAGATCTCAAAAAGTTATGAAACTTTGCAACTGATAACTTTTTGATTTGAAATCATCTTGTGGGCCATATCGGGCAAATAGGCCTGTCGGCCGCCCACCGGCCGACAGGTCCTAAATGACCTCGGATGGAGAAACTACCAAAATGAAAGTTGTTGATCTCGAAAAGTTATGAAACTTTGCAGTTGACAACTTTTTCATTTGAAATCGTTTAGGGTGTTAAACAATCAAATTATGCTGAGTTTAGTATAATATGTGGGGAACCAAAATCCATTATCGGCACATGTGAGCACGAGGTGCAGTGGTATAGGAGGCTACGCGCGTTGGGAGGACGCGGGTTCGAATCCTCGCTGGCGCAAAGCGCGTGATTTTCATGCAAAAAACGCCGAGACATCGTAGATGACAACTTTTTGATTTAAAATCGTCATGTGGGTTACATCTGGTAAATAGGCCGGTCGGTGAGCGACATGTCCTAAATGACCTTGGACGGAGAAACTACCAAAATAAAAGTTGTAGATCATAAAAATTTATAAATCTTTGTAGTTGACGAGTTTTTGATTTGAAATCATCTTGTGGGCCATATCGGTCAAATAGGCCTGTCGGCCGCCCACCGGACGACAGGTCCTAAATGACCTCGGATGGAGAAACTTCCAAAATAAAAGTTGTTGATCTCGAAAAGTTATGAAACTTAGCAGTTGACAACTTTTTCATTTGAAATCGTTTAGGGTGTTGAACAATCGAATTATGCTCAGTTTAGTATAATATGTGGGGAACCAAAATCCATTATCGGCACATGTGAGCACGAGGTGCACTGGTAGATGAGGCTACGCGCGTTGGGAGGACGTGGGTTCGAATCCTCGCTGGCGCAAAGCGCGTGATTGTCGCACGAAAAATGTCGCGACATCGTAGATGACAACTTTTTGATTTGAAATCATCATGTGGGCCACATCGGGCAAATAGGCCGGTCGGTGTGCGACACGTCCTAAATGACCTCGGATGGACAAACTATCAAAATGAAAGTTGTAGATCCCAAAAAGTTATGAAACTGTGCAGCTGATAACTTTTTTATTTGAAATCATCTTGTGGGCCAGATCGGGCAAATAGGCCTGTCGACCGCCCACCTGCCGACAGGTCCTAAATGACCTCGGATGGAGAAACTACCAAAATGAAAGTTGTTGATCTCGAAAAGTTATGAAACTTTGCAGTTGACAACTTTTTCATTTGAAATCGTTTAGGGTGTTAAACAATCGAATTATGCTAAGTTTAGTATAATATGTGGGGAACCAAAATCTATTATCGGCACATGTGAGCACGAGGTGCAGTGGTATAGGAGGCTACGCGCGTTGGGAGGACGCGGGTTCGAATCCTCGCTGGCGCAAAGCGCGTGATTTTCGTGCAAAATACGCCGAGACATCGTAGATGACAACTTTTTGATTTGAAATCGTCATGTGGGTTACATCTGGTAAATAGGCCGGTCGGTGAGCGACACGTCCTAAATGACCTCGGACGGAGAAACTACCAAAACGAAAGTTGTAGATCATAAAATTTTATGAAACTTTGTAGTTGACGACTTTTTGATTTGAAATCATCTTGTGGGCCATATCTGGCAAATAAGCATGTCGGCCGTCTACTGGCCGACAGGTCCTAAATGACCTCGGACGGACAAACTACCAAAATGAAAGTTGTAGATCTCGAAAAGTTATGAAACTTTGCAGTTGACAACTTTTTGATTTGAAATCATCTTGTGGGCCATATCGGTCAAATAGGCCTGTCGGCCGCCCACCGGACGACAGGTCCTAAATGACCTCGGATGGAGAAACTACCAAAATGAAAGTTGTTGATCTCGAAATGTTATGAAACTTTACAGTTGACAACTTTTTAGTTTAAAATCGTTTATGGTGTTAAACAATCAAAATATGCTCAGTTTAGTATAATATGTGGGGAACCAAAATCCATTATCGGCACATGTGAGCACGAGGTGCAGTGGTAGAGGAGGCTACGCGCGTTGGGAGGACGCGGGTTCGAATCCTCGCTGGCGCAAAGCGTGTGATTTTCGTGCGAAAAACGCCGCGACATCGTAGATGACAACTTTTTGATTTGAAATCGTCATGTGGGCCACATCGGGCAAATAGGCCGGTCGGTGACCGACACGTCCTAAATGACCTCGGACGGACAAACTACCAAAATAAAAGTTGTGGATCATAAAAATTTATGAAAGTTTGTAGTTGACGACTTTTTGATTTGAAATCATCTTGTGGGCCATATCGGGCAAATAGGCCTGTCGGCCGCCCACCGGACGACAGGTCCTAAATGACCTCGGATGGAGAAACTACCAAAATGAAAGTTGTTGATCTCGAAAAGTTATGAAACTTTACAGTTGACAACTTTTTCATTTGAAATCGTTTAGGGTGTTGAACAATCGAATTATGCTCAGTTTAGTATAATATGTGGGGAACCAAAATCCATTATCGGCACATGTGAGCACGAGGTGCACTGGTAGAGGAGGCTACACGCGTTGGGATGACGTGGGTTCGAATCCTCGCTGGTGCAAAGCGCGTGATATTCGCGCGAAAAATGCCGCGACATCGTAGATGACAACTTTTTGATTCGAAATCGTCATGTGGGCCACATCGGGCAAATAGGCCGGTCGGTGAGCGACAAGTCCTAAATGACCTCGGATGGAGAAACTACCAAAATAAAAGTTGTAGATCATAAAAAATTATTAAACTTTGTAGTTGATGACCTTTTGATTTGAAATCATCTTGTGGGCCATATCGGGCAAATAGGCCTGTCGGCCGCCCACCGGACGACAGGTCCTAAATGACCTCGGATGGAGAAACTACCAAAATGAAAGTTGTTGATCTCAAAAAGTTATGAAACTTTACAGTTGACAACTTTTTCATTTGAAATCGTTTAGGGTGTTGAACAATCGAATTATGCTCAGTTTAGTATAATATGTGGGGAACCAAAATCCATTATCGGCACATGTGAGCACGAGGTGCACTGGTAGATGAGGCTACGCGCGTTGGGAGGACGTGGGTTCGAATCCTCGCTGGCGCAAAGTGCGTGATTTTCGCGCGAAAAATGCCGCGACATCGTAGATGACAACTTTTTGATTTGAAATCATCATGTGGGCCACATCGGGCAAATAGGCTGGTCGGTGTGCGACACGTCCTAAATGACCTCGGATGGACAAACTATCAAAATGAAAGTTGTAGATCTCAAAAAGTTATGAAACTTTGCAGCTGATAACTTTTTGATTTGAAATCATCTTGTGGGCCATACCGGGCAAATAGGCCTGTCGGCCGCCCACCGGCCGACAGGTCCTAAATGACCTCGGATGGAGAAACTACCAAAATGAAAGTTGTTGATCTCGAAAATTTATGAAAATTTACAGTTGACAACTTTTTCATTTGAAATCGTTTAGGGTGTTGAACAATCGAATTTTGCTCAGTTTAGTATAATATGTGGGGAACCAAAATCCATTATCGGCACATCTGAGCACGAGGTGCACTGGTAGATGAGGCTACGCGCGTTGGGAGGACGTGGGTTCGAATCCTCGTTGGCGCAAAGCGCGCGATTTTCGCGCGAAAAATGCCGCGACATCGTAGATGACAACTTTTTGATTTGAAATCATCATGTGGGCCACATTGGGCAAATAGGCCGGTCGGTGTGCGACACGTCCTAAATGACCTCGGATGGAGAAACTACCAAAATAAAAGTTGTAGATCATAAAAAATTATTAAACTTTGTAGTTGATGACTTTTTGATTTGAAATCATCTTGTGGGCCATATCGGACAAATAGGCCTGTCGCCCGTCCACTGGATGACAGGTCCTAAATGACCTCGGATGGAGAAACTACCAAAATGAAAGTTGTTAATCTCAAAAAGTTATGAAACTTTACAGTTGACAATTTTTTCGTTTGAAATCGTTTATGGTGTTAAACAATCAAATTATGCTCAGTTTAGTATAATATGTGGGGAACCAAAATCCATTATCGGCACATGTGAGCATGAGGTGCAGTGGTAGAGGAGGGTACGCGCGTTGGGAGGACGCGGGTTCGAATCCTCGCTGGCGCAAAGCGCGTGATTTTCGCGCGAAAAACGCCGCGACATCGTAGATGACAACTTTTTGATTTGAAATCGTCATGTGGGCCACATCGGGTAAAGAGGTCGGTCGGGGACCGACACGTCCTAAATGACCTCAGACGGAGAAACTTCCAAAATGAAAGTTGTAGATCATAAAAATTTATAAAACTTTGTAGTTGACGACTTTTTGATTTGAAATCATCTTGTGGGCCATATCGGGCAAATAGGCCTGTCGGCCGTCCACTGGCCGACAGGTCCTAAATGACCTCGGATGAACAAACTACCAAAATGAAAGTTGTAGATCTCGAAAAGTTACGAAACTTTGCAGTTGACAACTTTTTCATTTGAAATCATCTTGTGGGCCATATCGGTCAAATAGGCCTGTCGGCCGCCCACTGGACGACAGGTCCTAAATGACCTCGGATGGAGAAACTACCAAAATGAAAGTTGTTGATCTCGAAAAGTTATGAAACTTTGCAGTTGACAACTTTTTCATTTGAAATCGTTTAGGGTGTTGAACAATCGAATTATGCTCAGTTTAGTATAATATGTGGGGAACCAAAATCCATTATCGGCACATCTGAGCACGAGGTGCACTGGTAGATGAGGCTACGCGCGTTGGGAGGACGTGGGTTCGAATCCTCGCTGGCGCAAAGCGCGCGATTTTCGCGCGAAAAATGCCGCGACATCGTAGATGACAACTTTTTGATTTGAAATCATCATGTGGGCCACATTGGGCAAATAGGCCGGTCGGTGTGCGACACGTCCTAAATGACCTCGGATGGACAAACTATCAAAATGAAAGTTGTAGATCTCAAAAAGTTATGAAGCTTTGCAACTGATAACTTTTTGATTTGAAATCATCTTGTGGGCCATATCGGGCAAATAGGCCTGTCGGCCGCCCACCGGCCGACAGGTCCTAAATGACCTTGGATGGAGAAACTACCAATATGAAAGTTGTTGATCTCGAAAAGTTATGAAACTTTGCAGTTGACAACTTTTTCATTTGAAATCGTTTAGGGTGTTAAACAATCAAATTATGCTGAGTTTAGTATAATATGTGGGGAACCAAAATCCATTATCGGCACATGTGAGCACGAGGTGCAGTGGTATAGGAGGCTACGCGCGTTGGGAGGACGCGGGTTCGAATCCTCGCTGGCGCAAAGCGCATGATTTTCATGCAAAAAACGCCGAGACATCGTAGATGACAACTTTTTGATTTGAAATCGTCATGTGGGTTACATCTGGTAAATAGGCCGGTCGGTGAGCGACATGTCCTAAATGACCTCGGACGGAGAAACTACCAAAATGAAAGTTGTAGATCATAAAAATTTATAAATCTTTGTAGTTGACGACTTTTTGATTTGAAATCATCTTGTGGGCCATATCGGTCGAATAGGCCTGTCGGCCGCCCACCGGACGACAGGTCCTAAATGACCTCGGATGGAGAAACTTCCAAAATAAAAGTTGTTGATCTCGAAAAGTTATGAAACTTAGCAGTTGACAACTTTTTCATTTGAAATCGTTTAGGGTGTTGAACAATCGAATTATGCTCAGTTTAGTATAATATGTGGGGAACCAAAATCCATTATCGGCACATGTGAGCACGAGGTGCACTGGTAGATGAGGCTACGCGCGTTGGGAGGACGTGGGTTCGAATCCTCGCTGGCGCAAAGCGCGTGATTGTCGCACGAAAAATGTCGCGACATCGTAGATGACAACTTTTTGATTTGAAATCATCATGTGGGCCACATTGGGCAAATAGGCCGGTCGGTGTGCGACACGTCCTAAATGACCTCGGATGGACAAACTATCAAAATGAAAGTTGTAGATCTCAAAAAGTTATGAAACTTTGCAACTGATAACTTTTTGATTTGAAATCATCTTGTGGGCCATATCGGGCAAATAGGCCTGTCGGCCGCCCACCGGCCGACAGGTCCTAAATGACCTCGGATGGAGAAACTACCAAAATGAAAGTTGTTGATCTCGAAAAGTTATGAAACTTTGCAGTTGACAACTTTTTCATTTGAAATCGTTTAGGGTGTTAAACAATCAAATTATGCTGAGTTTAGTATAATATGTGGGGAACCAAAATCCATTATCGGCACATGTGAGCACGAGGTGCAGTGGTATAGGAGGCTACGCGCGTTGGGAGGACGCGGGTTCGAATCCTCGCTGGCGCAAAGCGCGTGATTTTCATGCAAAAAACGCCGAGACATCGTAGATGACAACTTTTTGATTTGAAATCGTCATGTGGGTTACATCTGGTAAATAGGCCGGTCGGTGAGCGACATGTCCTAAATGACCTCGGACGGAGAAACTACCAAAATAAAAGTTGTAGATCATAAAAATTTATAAATCTTTGTAGTTGACGAGTTTTTGATTTGAAATCATCTTGTGGGCCATATCGGTCAAATAGGCCTGTCGGCCGCCCACCGGACGACAGGTCCTAAATGACCTCGGATGGAGAAACTTCCAAAATAAAAGTTGTTGATTTCGAAAAGTTATGAAACTTAGCAGTTGACAACTTTTTCATTTGAAATCGTTTAGGGTGTTGAACAATCGAATTATGCTCAGTTTAGTATAATATGTGGGGAACCAAAATCCATTATCGGCACATGTGAGCACGAGGTGCACTGGTAGATGAGGCTACGCGCGTTGGGAGGACGTGGGTTCGAATCCTCGCTGGCGCAAAGCGCGTGATTGTCGCACGAAAAATGTCGCGACATCGTAGATGACAACTTTTTGATTTGAAATCATCATGTGGGCCACATCGGGCAAATAGGCCGGTCGGTGTGCGACACGTCCTAAATGACCTCGGATGGACAAACTATCAAAATGAAAGTTGTAGATCCCAAAAAGTTATGAAACTGTGCAGCTGATAACTTTTTTATTTGAAATCATCTTGTGGGCCAGATCGGGCAAATAGGCCTGTCGACCGCCCACCTGCCGACAGGTCCTAAATGACCTCGGATGGAGAAACTACCAAAATGAAAGTTGTTGATCTCGAAAAGTTATGAAACTTTGCAGTTGACAACTTTTTCATTTGAAATCGTTTAGGGTGTTAAACAATCGAATTATGCTAAGTTTAGTATAATATGTGGGGAACCAAAATCCATTATCGGCACATGTGAGCACGAGGTGCAGTGGTATAGGAGGCTACGCGCGTTGGGAGGACGCGGGTTCGAATCCTCGCTGGCGCAAAGCGCGTGATTTTCGTGCAAAAAACGCCGAGACATCGTAGATGACAACTTTTTGATTTGAAATCGTCATGTGGGTTACATCTGGTAAATAGGCCGGTCGGTGAGCGACACGTCCTAAATGACCTCGGACGGAGAAACTACCAAAATGAAAGTTGTAGATCATAAAATTTTATGAAACTTTGTAGTTGACGACTTTTTGATTTGAAATCATCTTGTGGGCCATATCTGGCAAATAAGCATGTCGGCCGTCTACTGGCCGACAGGTCCTAAATGACATCGGACGGACAAACTACCAAAATGAACGTTGTAGATCTCGAAAAGTTATGAAACTTTGCAGTTGACAACTTTTTGATTTGAAATCATCTTGTGGGCCATATCGGTCAAATAGGCCTGTCGGCCGCCCACCGGACGACAGGTCCTAAATGACCTCGGATGGAGAAACTACCAAAATGAAAGTTGTTGATCTCGAAATGTTATGAAACTTTACAGTTGACAACTTTTTAGTTTAAAATCGTTTATGGTGTTAAACAATCAAAATATGCTCAGTTTAGTATAATATGTGGGGAACCAAAATCCATTATCGGCACATGTGAGCACGAGGTGCAGTGGTAGAGGAGGCTACGCGCGTTGGGAGGACGCGGGTTCGAATCCTCGCTGGCGCAAAGCGTGTGATTTTCGTGCGAAAAACGCCGCGACATCGTAGATGACAACTTTTTGATTTGAAATCGTCATGTGGGCCACATCGGGCAAATAGGCCGGTCGGTGACCGACACGTCCTAAATGACCTCGGACGGAGAAACTACCAAAATGAAAGTTGTGGATCATAAAAATTTATGAAAGTTTATAGTTGACGACTTTTTGATTTGAAATCATCTTGTGGGCCATATCGGGCAAATAGGCCTGTCGGCCGCCCACCGGACGACAGGTCCTAAATGACCTCGGATGGAGAAACTACCAAAATGAAAGTTGTTGATCTCGAAAAGTTATGAAACTTTGCAGTTGACAACTTTTTCATTTGAAGTCGTTTAGGGTGTTAAACAATCAAATTATGCTGAGTTTAGTATAATATGTGGGGAACCAAAATCCATTATCGGCACATGTGAGCACGAGGTGCACTGGTAGAGGAGGCTACACGCGTTGGGATGACGTGGGTTCGAATCCTCGCTGGCGCAAAGCGCGTGATATTCGCGCGAAAAATGCCGCGACATCGTAGATGACAACTTTTTGATTCGAAATCGTCATGTGGGCCACATCGGGCAAATAGGCCGGTCGGTGAGCGACAAGTCCTAAATGACCTCGGATGGAGAAACTACCAAAATAAAAGTTGTAGATCATAAAAAATTATTAAACTTTGTAGTTGATGACCTTTTGATTTGAAATCATCTTGTGGGCCATATCGGGCAAATAGGCCTGTCGGCCGCCCACCGGACGACAGGTCCTAAATGACCTCGGATGGAGAAACTACCAAAATGAAAGTTGTTGATCTCGAAAAGTTATGAAACTTTACAGTTGACAACTTTTTCATTTGAAATCGTTTAGGGTGTTGAACAATCGAATTATGCTCAGTTTAGTATAATATGTGGGGAACCAAAATCCATTATCGGCACATCTGAGCACGAGGTGCACTGGTAGATGAGGCTACGCGCGTTGGGAGGACGTGGGTTCGAATCCTCGCTGGCGCAAAGCGCGCGATTTTCGCGCGAAAAATGCCGCGACATCGTAGATGACAACTTTTTGATTTGAAATCATCATGTGGGCCACATTGGGCAAATAGGCCGGTCGGTGTGCGACACGTCCTAAATGACCTCGGATGGACAAACTACCAAAATAAAAGTTGTAGATCATAAAAAATTATTAAACTTTGTAGTTGATGACTTTTTGATTTGAAATCATCTTGTGGGCCATATCGGACAAATAGGCCTGTCGCCCGTCCACTGGATGACAGGTCCTAAATGACCTCGGATGGAGAAACTACCAAAATGAAAGTTGTTAATCTCGAAAAGTTATGAAACTTTACAGTTGACAATTTTTTCGTTTGAAATCGTTTATGGTGTTAAACAATCAAATTATGCTCAGTTTAGTATAATATGTGGGGAACCAAAATCCATTATCGGCACATGTGAGCATGAGGTGCAGTGGTAGAGGAGGGTACGCGCGTTGGGAGGACGCGGGTTCGAATCCTCGCTGGCGCAAAGCGCGTGATTTTCGCGCGAAAAACGCCGCGACATCGTAGATGACAACTTTTTGATTTGAAATCGTCATGTGGGCCACATCGGGTAAAGAGGTCGGTCGGGGACCGACACGTCCTAAATGACCTCAGACGGAGAAACTACCAAAATGAAAGTTGTAGATCATAAAAATTTATAAAACTATGTAGTTGACGACTTTTTGATTTGAAATCATCTTGTGGGCCATATCAGGCAAATAGGCCTGTCGGCCGTCCACTGGCCGACAGGTCCTAAATGACCTCGGATGAACAAACTACCAAAATGAAAGTTGTAGATCTCGAAAAGTTACGAAACTTTGCAGTTGACAACTTTTTCATTTGAAATCATCTTGTGGGCCATATCGGTCAAATAGGCCTGTCGGCCGCCCACTGGACGACAGGTCCTAAATGACCTCGGATGGAGAAACTACCAAAATGAAAGTTGTTGATCTCGAAAAGTTATGAAACTTTGCAGTTGTCAACTTTTTCATTTGAAATCGTTTAGGGTGTTGAACAATCGAATTATGCTCAGTTTAGTATAATATGTGGGGAACCAAAATCCATTATCGGCACATCTGAGCACGAGGTGCACTGGTAGATGAGGCTACGCGCGTTGGGAGGACGTGGGTTCGAATCCTCGCTGGCGCAAAGCGCGCGATTTTCGCGCGAAAAATGCCGCGACATCGTAGATGACAACTTTTTGATTTGAAATCATCATGTGGGCCACATTGGGCAAATAGGCCGGTCGGTGTGCGACACGTCCTAAATGACCTCGGATGGACAAACTATCAAAATGAAAGTTGTAGATCTCAAAAAGTTATGAAACTTTGCAACTGATAACTTTTTGATTTGAAATCATCTTGTGGGCCATATCGGGCAAATAGGCCTGTCGGCCGCCCACCGGCCGACAGGTCCTAAATGACCTTGGATGGAGAAACTACCAAAATGAAAGTTGTTGATCTCGAAAAGTTATGAAACTTTGCAGTTGACAACTTTTTCATTTGAAATCGTTTAGGGTGTTAAACAATCAAATTATGCTGAGTTTAGTATAATATGTGGGGAACCAAAATCCATTATCGGCACATGTGAGCACGAGGTGCAGTGGTATAGGAGGCTACGCGCGTTGGGAGGACGCGGGTTCGAATCCTCGCTGGCGCAAAGCGCATGATTTTCATGCAAAAAACGCCGAGACATCGTAGATGACAACTTTTTGATTTGAAATCGTCATGTGGGTTACATCAGGTAAATAGGCCGGTCGGTGAGCGACATGTCCTAAATGACCTCGGACGGAGAAACTACCAAAATGAAAGTTGTAGATCATAAAAATTTATAAATCTTTGTAGTTGACGACTTTTTGATTTGAAATCATCTTGTGGGCCATATCGGTCAAATAGGCCTCTCGGCCGCCCACCGGACGACAGGTCCTAAATGACCTCGGATGGAGAAACTTCCAAAATAAAAGTTGTTGATCTCGAAAAGTTATGAAACTTAGCAGTTGACAACTTTTTCATTTGAAATCGTTTAGGGTGTTGAACAATCGAATTATGCTCAGTTTAGTATAATATGTGGGGAACCAAAATCCATTATCGGCACATGTGAGCACGAGGTGCACTGGTAGATGAGGCTACGCGCGTTGGGAGGACGTGGGTTCGAATCCTCGCTGGCGCAAAGCGCGTGATTGTCGCACGAAAAATGTCGCGACATCGTAGATGACAACTTTTTGATTTGAAATCATCATGTGGGCCACATTGGGCAAATAGGCCGGTCGGTGTGCGACACGTCCTAAATGACCTCGGATGGACAAACTATCAAAATGAAAGTTGTAGATCTCAAAAAGTTATGAAACTTTGCAACTGATAACTTTTTGATTTGAAATCATCTTGTGGGCCATATCGGGCAAATAGGCCTGTCGGCCGCCCACCGGCCGACAGGTCCTAAATGACCTCGGATGGAGAAACTACCAAAATGAAAGTTGTTGATCTCGAAAAGTTATGAAACTTTGCAGTTGACAACTTTTTCATTTGAAGTCGTTTAGGGTGTTAAACAATCAAATTATGCTGAGTTTAGTATAATATGTGGGGAACCAAAATCCATTATCGGCACATGTGAGCACGAGGTGCACTGGTAGAGGAGGCTACACGCGTTGGGATGACGTGGGTTCGAATCCTCGCTGGCGCAAAGCGCGTGATATTCGCGCGAAAAATGCCGCGACATCGTAGATGACAACTTTTTGATTCGAAATCGTCATGTGGGCCACATCGGGCAAATAGGCCGGTCGGTGAGCGACAAGTCCTAAATGACCTCGGATGGAGAAACTACCAAAATAAAAGTTGTAGATCATAAAAAATTATTAAACTTTGTAGTTGATGACCTTTCGATTTGAAATCATCTTGTGGGCCATATCGGGCAAATAGGCCTGTCGGCCGCCCACCGGACGACAGGTCCTAAATGACCTCGGATGGAGAAACTACCAAAATGAAAGTTGTTGATCTCGAAAAGTTATGAAACTTTACAGTTGACAACTTTTTCATTTGAAATCGTTTAGGGTGTTGAACAATCGAATTATGCTCAGTTTAGTATAATATGTGGGGAACCAAAATCCATTATCGGCACATCTGAGCACGAGGTGCACTGGTAGATGAGGCTACGCGCGTTGGGAGGACGTGGGTTCGAATCCTCGCTGGCGCAAAGCGCGCGATTTTCGCGCGAAAAATGCCGCGACATCGTAGATGACAACTTTTTGATTTGAAATCATCATGTGGGCCACATTGGGCAAATAGGCCGGTCGGTGTGCGACACGTCCTAAATGACCTCGGATGGAGAAACTACCAAAATAAAAGTTGTAGATCATAAAAAATTATTAAACTTTGTAGTTGATGACTTTTTGATTTGAAATCATCTTGTGGGCCATATCGGACAAATAGGCCTGTCGCCCGTCCACTGGATGACAGGTCCTAAATGACCTCGGATGGAGAAACTACCAAAATGAAAGTTGTTAATCTCGAAAAGTTATGAAACTTTACAGTTGACAATTTTTTCGTTTGAAATCGTTTATGGTGTTAAACAATCAAATTATGCTCAGTTTAGTATAATATGTGGGGAACCAAAATCCATTATCGGCACATGTGAGCATGAGGTGCAGTGGTAGAGGAGGGTACGCGCGTTGGGAGGACGCGGGTTCGAATCCTCGCTGGCGCAAAGCGCGTGATTTTCGCGCGAAAAACGCCGCGACATCGTAGATGACAACTTTTTGATTTGAAATCGTCATGTGGGCCACATCGGGTAAAGAGGTCGGTTGGGGACCGACACGTCCTAAATGACCTCAGACGGAGAAACTACCAAAATGAAAGTTGTAGATCATAAAAATTTATAAAACTATGTAGTTGACGACTTTTTGATTTGAAATCATCTTGTGGGCCATATCAGGCAAATAGGCCTGTCGGCCGTCCACTGGCCGACAGGTCCTAAATGACCTCGGATGAACAAACTACCAAAATGAAAGTTGTAGATCTCGAAAAGTTACGAAACTTTGCAGTTGACAACTTTTTCATTTGAAATCATCTTGTGGGCCATATCGGTCAAATAGGCCTGTCGGCCGCCCACTGGACGACAGGTCCTAAATGACCTCGGATGGAGAAACTACCAAAATGAAAGTTGTTGATCTCGAAAAGTTATGAAACTTTGCAGTTGTCAACTTTTTCATTTGAAATCGTTTAGGGTGTTGAACAATCGAATTATGCTCAGTTTAGTATAATATGTGGGGAACCAAAATCCATTATCGGCACATCTGAGCACGAGGTGCACTGGTAGATGAGGCTACGCGCGTTGGGAGGACGTGGGTTCGAATCCTCGCTGGCGCAAAGCGCGCGATTTTCGCGCGAAAAATGTCGCGACATCGTAGATGACAACTTTTTGATTTGAAATCATCATGTGGGCCACATTGGGCAAATAGGCCGGTCGGTGTGCGACACGTCCTAAATGACCTCGGATGGACAAACTATCAAAATGAAAGTTGTAGATCTCAAAAAGTTATGAAACTTTGCAACTGATAACTTTTTGATTTGAAATCATCTTGTGGGCCATATCGGGCAAATAGGCCTGTCAGCCGCCCACCGGCCGACAGGTCCTAAATGACCTTGGATGGAGAAACTACCAAAATGAAAGTTGTTGATCTCGAAAAGTTATGAAACTTTGCAGTTGACAACTTTTTCATTTGAAATCGTTTAGGGTGTTAAACAATCGAATTATGCTAAGTTTAGTATAATATGTGGGGAACCAAAATCCATTATCGGCACATGTGAGCACGAGGTGCAGTGGTATAGGAGGCTACGCGCGTTGGGAGGACGCGGGTTCGAATCCTCGCTGGCGCAAAGCGCATGATTTTCATGCAAAAAACGCCGAGACATCGTAGATGACAACTTTTTGATTTGAAATCGTCATGTGGGTTACATCTGGTAAATAGGCCGGTCGGTGAGCGACATGTCCTAAATGACCTCGGACGGAGAAACTACCAAAATGAAAGTTGTAGATCATAAAAATTTATAAATCTTTGTAGTTGACGACTTTTTGATTTGAAATCATCTTGTGGGCCATATCGGTCAAATAGGCCTGTCGGCCGCCCACCGGACGACAGGTCCTAAATGACCTCGGATGGAGAAACTTCCAAAATAAAAGTTGTTGATCTCGAAAAGTTATGAAACTTAGCAGTTGACAACTTTTTCATTTGAAATCGTTTAGGGTGTTGAACAATCGAATTATGCTCAGTTTAGTATAATATGTGGGGAACCAAAATCCATTATCGGCACATGTGAGCACGAGGTGCACTGGTAGATGAGGCTACGCGCGTTGGGAGGACGTGGGTTCGAATCCTCGCTGGCGCAAAGCGCGTGATTGTCGCACGAAAAATGTCGCGACATCGTAGATGACAACTTTTTGATTTGAAATCATCATGTGGGCCACATTGGGCAAATAGGCCGGTCGGTGTGCGACACGTCCTAAATGACCTCGGATGGACAAACTATCAAAATGAAAGTTGTAGATCTCAAAAAGTTATGAAACTTTGCAACTGATAACTTTTTGATTTGAAATCATCTTGTGGGCCATATCGGGCAAATAGGCCTGTCGGCCGCCCACCGGCCGACAGGTCCTAAATGACCTCGGATGGAGAAACTACCAAAATGAAAGTTGTTGATCTCGAAAAGTTATGAAACTTTGCAGTTGACATCTTTTTCATTTGAAATGGTTTAGGGTGTTAAACAATCAAATTATGCTGAGTTTAGTATAATATGTGGGGAACCAAAATCCATTATCGGCACATGTGAGCACGAGGTGCAGTGGTATAGGAGGCTACGCGCGTTGGGAGGACGCGGGTTCGAATCCTCGCTGGCGCAAAGCGCGTGATTTTCATGCAAAAAACGCCGAGACATCGTAGATGACAACTTTTTGATTTGAAATCGTCATGTGGGTTACATCTGGTAAATAGGCCGGTCGGTGAGCGACATGTCCTAAATGACCTCGGACGGAGAAACTACCAAAATAAAAGTTGTAGATCATAAAAATTTATAAATCTTTGTAGTTGACGAGTTTTTGATTTGAAATCATCTTGTGGGCCATATCGGTCAAATAGGCCTGTCGGCCGCCCACCGGACGACAGGTCCTAAATGACCTCGGATGGAGAAACTTCCAAAATAAAAGTTGTTGATCTCGAAAAGTTATGAAACTTAGCAGTTGACAACTTTTTCATTTGAAATCGTTTAGGGTGTTGAACAATCGAATTATGCTCAGTTTAGTATAATATGTGGGGAACCAAAATCCATTATCGGCACATGTGAGCACGAGGTGCACTGGTAGATGAGGCTACGCGCGTTGGGAGGACGTGGGTTCGAATCCTCGCTGGCGCAAAGCGCGTGATTGTCGTACGAAAAATGTCGCGACATCGTAGATGACAACTTTTTGATTTGAAATCATCATGTGGGCCACATCGGGCAAATAGGCCGGTCGGTGTGCGACACGTCCTAAATGACCTCGGATGGACAAACTATCAAAATGAAAGTTGTAGATCCCAAAAAGTTATGAAACTGTGCAGCTGATAACTTTTTTATTTGAAATCATCTTGTGGGCCAGATCGGGCAAATAGGCCTGTCGACCGCCCACCTGCCGACAGGTCCTAAATGACCTCGGATGGAGAAACTACCAAAATGAAAGTTGTTGATCTCGAAAAGTTATGAAACTTTGCAGTTGACAACTTTTTCATTTGAAATCGTTTAGGGTGTTAAACAATCGAATTATGCTAAGTTTAGTATAATATGTGGGGAACCAAAATCCATTATCGGCACATGTGAGCACGAGGTGCAGTGGTATAGGAGGCTACGCGCGTTGGGAGGACGCGGGTTCGAATCCTCGCTGGCACAAAGCGCGTGATTTTCGTGCAAAAAACGCCGAGACATCGTAGATGACAACTTTTTGATTTGAAATCGTCATGTGGGTTACATCTGGTAAATAGGCCGGTCGGTGAGCGACACGTCCTAAATGACCTCGGACGGAGAAACTACCAAAATGAAAGTTGTAGATCATAAAATTTTATGAAACTTTGTAGTTGACGACTTTTTGATTTGAAATCATCTTGTGGGCCATATCTGGCAAATAAGCATGTCGGCCGTCTACTGGCCGACAGGTCCTAAATGACATCGGACGGACAAACTACCAAAATGAAAGTTGTAGATCTCGAAAAGTTATGAAACTTTGCAGTTGACAACTTTTTGATTTGAAATCATCTTGTGGGCCATATCGGTCAAATAGGCCTGTCGGCCGCCCACCGGACGACAGGTCCTAAATGACCTCGGATGGAGAAACTACCAAAATGAAAGTTGTTGATCTCGAAATGTTATGAAACTTTACAGTTGATAACTTTTTAGTTTAAAATCGTTTATGGTGTTAAACAATCAAAATATGCTCAGTTTAGTATAATATGTGGGGAACCAAAATCCATTATCGGCACATGTGAGCACGAGGTGCAGTGGTAGAGGAGGCTACGCGCGTTGGGAGGACGCGGGTTCGAATCCTCGCTGGCGCAAAGCGTGTGATTTTCGTGCGAAAAACGCCGCGACATCGTAGATGACAACTTTTTGATTTGAAATCGTCATGTGGGCCACATCGGTTAAATAGGCCGGTCGGTGACCGACACGTCCTAAATGACCTCGGACGGAGAAACTACCAAAATGAAAGTTGTGGATCATAAAAATTTATGAAAGTTTATAGTTGACGACTTTTTGATTTGAAATCATCTTGTGGGCCATATCGGGCAAATAGGCCTGTCGGCCGCCCACCGGACGACAGGTCCTAAATGACCTCGGATGGAGAAACTACCAAAATGAAAGTTGTTGATCTCGAAAAGTTATGAAACTTTGCAGTTGACAACTTTTTCATTTGAAGTCGTTTAGGGTGTTAAACAATCAAATTATGCTGAGTTTAGTATAATATGTGGGGAACCAAAATCCATTATCGGCACATGTGAGCACGAGGTGCACTGGTAGAGGAGGCTACACGCGTTGGGATGACGTGGGTTCGAATCCTCGCTGGCGCAAAGCGCGTGATATTCGCGCGAAAAATGCCGCGACATCGTAGATGACAACTTTTTGATTCGAAATCGTCATGTGGGCCACATCGGGCAAATAGGCCGGTCGGTGAGCGACAAGTCCTAAATGACCTCGGATGGAGAAACTACCAAAATAAAAGTTGTAGATCATAAAAAATTATTAAACTTTGTAGTTGATGACCTTTTGATTTGAAATCATCTTGTGGGCCATATCGGGCAAATAGGCCTGTCGGCCGCCCACCGGACGACAGGTCCTAAATGACCTCGGATGGAGAAACTACCAAAATGAAAGTTGTTGATCTCGAAAAGTTATGAAACTTTACAGTTGACAACTTTTTCATTTGAAATCGTTTAGGGTGTTGAACAATCGAATTATGCTCAGTTTAGTATAATATGTGGGGAACCAAAATCCATTATCGGCACATGTGAGCACGAGGTGCACTGGTAGATGAGGCTACGCGCGTTGGGAGGACGTGGGTTCGAATCCTCGCTGGCGCAAAGTGCGTGATTTTCGCGCGAAAAATGCCGCGACATCGTAGATGACAACTTTTTGATTTGAAATCATCATGTGGGCCACATCGGGCAAATAGGCTGGTCGGTGTGCGACACGTCCTAAAAGACCTCGGATGGACAAACTATCAAAATAAAAGTTGTAGATCTCAAAAAGTTATGAAACTTTGTAGCTGATAACTTTTTGATTTGAAATCATCTTGTGGGCCATACCGGGCAAATAGGCCTGTCGGCCGCCCACCGGCCGACAGGTCCTAAATGACCTCGGATGGAGAAACTACCAAAATGAAAGTTGTTGATCTCGAAAATTTATGAAAATTTACAGTTGACAACTTTTTCATTTGAAATCGTTTAGGGTGTTGAACAATCGAATTATGCTCAGTTTAGTATAATATGTGGGGAACCAAAATCCATTATCGGCACATCTGAGCACGAGGTGCACTGGTAGATGAGGCTACGCGCGTTGGGAGGACGTGGGTTCGAATCCTCGCTGGCGCAAAGCGCGCGATTTTCGCGCGAAAAATGCCGCGACATCGTAGATGACAACTTTTTGATTTGAAATCATCATGTGGGCCACATTGGGCAAATAGGCCGGTCGGTGTGCGACACGTCTAAATGACCTCGGATGGAGAAACTACCAAAATAAAAGTTGTAGATCATAAAAAATTATTAAACTTTGTAGTTGATGACTTTTTGATTTGAAATCATCTTGTGGGCCATATCGGACAAATAGGCCTGTCGCCCGTCCACTGGATGACAGGTCCTAAATGACCTCGGATGGAGAAACTACCAAAATGAAAGTTGTTAATCTCGAAAAGTTATGAAACTTTACAGTTGACAATTTTTTCGTTTGAAATCGTTTATGGTGTTAAACAATCAAATTATGCTCAGTTTAGTATAATATGTGGGGAACCAAAATCCATTATCGGCACATGTGAGCATGAGGTGCAGTGGTAGAGGAGGGTACGCGCGTTGGGAGGACGAGGGTTCGAATCCTCGCTGGCGCAAAGCGCGTGATTTTCGCGCGAAAAACGCCGCGACATCGTAGATGACAACTTTTTGATTTGAAATCGTCATGTGGGCCACATCGGGTAAAGAGGCCGGTCGGGGACCGACACGTCCTAAATGACCTCAGACGGAGAAACTACCAAAATGAAAGTTGTAGATCATAAAAATTTATAAAACTTTGTAGTTGACGACTTTTTGATTTGAAATCATCTTGTGGGCCATATCGGGCAAATAGGCCTGTCGGCCGTCCACTGGCCGACAGGTCCTAAATGACCTCGGACGAACAAACTACCAAAATGAAAGTTGTAGATCTCGAAAAGTTACGAAACTTTGCAGTTGACAACTTTTTCATTTGAAATCATCTTGTGGGCCATATCGGTCAAATAGGCCTGTCGGCCGCCCACTGGACGACAGGTCCTAAATGACCTCGGATGGAGAAACTACCAATATGAAAGTTGTTGATCTCGAAAAGTTATGAAACTTTGCAGTTGACAACTTTTTCATTTGAAATCGTTTAGGGTGTTGAACAATCGAATTATGCTCAGTTTAGTATAATATGTGGGGAACCAAAATCCATTATCGGCACATCTGAGCACGAGGTGCACTGGTAGATGAGGCTACGCGCGTTGGGAGGACGTGGGTTCGAATCCTCGCTGGCGCAAAGCGCGCGATTTTCGCGCGAAAAATGCCGCGACATCGTAGATGACAACTTTTTGATTTGAAATCATCATGTGGGCCACATTGGGCAAATAGGCCGGTCGGTGTGCGACACGTCCTAAATGACCTCGGATGGACAAACTATCAAAATGAAAGTTGTAGATCTCAAAAAGTTATGAAACTTTGCAACTGATAACTTTTTGATTTGAAATCATCTTGTGGGCCATATCGGGCAAATAGGTCTGTCGACCGCCCACCGGCCGACAGGTCCTAAATGACCTCGGATGGAGAAACTACCAAAATGAAAGTTGTTGATCTCGAAAAGTTATGAAACTTTGCAGTTGACAACTTTTTCATTTGAAATCGTTTAGGGTGTTAAACAATCAAATTATGCTGAGTTTAGTATAATATGTGGGGAACCAAAATCCATTATCGGCACATGTGAGCACGAGGTGCAGTGGTATAGGAGGCTACGCGTGTTGGGAGGACGCGGGTTCGAATCCTCGCTGGCGCAAAGCGCGTGATTTTCATGCAAAAAACGACGAGACATCGTAGATGACAACTTTTTGATTTGAAATCGTCATGTGGGTTACATCTGGTAAATAGGCCGGTCGGTGAGCGACATGTCCTAAATGACCTCGGACGGAGAAACTACCAAAATGAAAGTTGTAGATCATAAAAATTTATAAATCTTTGTAGTTGACGACTTTTTGATTTGAAATCATCTTGTGGGCCATATCGGTCAAATAGGCCTGTCGGCCGCCCACCGGACGACAGGTCCTAAATGACCTCGGATGGAGAAACTTCCAAAATAAAAGTTGTTGATCTCGAAAAGTTATGAAACTTAGCAGTTGACAACTTTTTCATTTGAAATCGTTTAGGGTGTTGAACAATCGAATTATGCTCAGTTTAGTATAATATGTGGGGAACCAAAATCCATTATCGGCACATGTGAGCACGAGGTGCACTGGTAGATGAGGCTACGCGCGTTGGGAGGACGTGGGTTCGAATCCTCGCTGGCGCAAAGCGCGTGATTGTCGCACGAAAAATGTCGCGACATCGTAGATGACAACTTTTTGATTTGAAATCATCATGTGGGCCACATTGGGCAAATAGGCCGGTCGGTGTGCGACACGTCCTAAATGACCTCGGATGGACAAACTATCAAAATGAAAGTT
Source organism: Saccharum spontaneum (assembly GCA_022457205.1). Taxonomy (NCBI): domain Eukaryota; kingdom Viridiplantae; phylum Streptophyta; class Magnoliopsida; order Poales; family Poaceae; genus Saccharum; species Saccharum spontaneum. The sequence goes on from CM039611.1 coordinate 4,040,812, forward strand.
GTAGATCTCAAAAAGTTATGAAACTTTGCAACTGATAACTTTTTGATTTGAAATCATCTTGTGGGCCATATCGGGCAAATAGGCCTGTCGGCCGCCCACCGGCCGACAGGTCCTAAATGACCTCGGATGGAGAAACTACCAAAATGAAAGTTGTTGATCTCGAAAAGTTATGAAACTTTGCAGTTGACAACTTTTTCATTTGAAATCGTTTAGGGTGTTAAACAATCAAATTATGCTGAGTTTAGTATAATATGTGGGGAACCAAAATCCATTATCGGCACATGTGAGCACGAGGTGCAGTGGTATAGGAGGCTACGCGCGTTGGGAGGACGCGGGTTCGAATCCTCACTGGCGCAAAGCGCGTGATTTTCATGCAAAAAACGCCGAGACATCGTAGATGACAACTTTTTGATTTGAAATCGTCATGTGGGTTACATCTGGTAAATAGGCCGGTCGGTGAGCGACATGTCCTAAATGACCTCGGACGGAGAAACTACCAAAATAAAAGTTGTAGATCATAAAAATTTATAAATCTTTGTAGTTGACGAGTTTTTGATTTGAAATCATCTTGTGGGCCATATCGGTCAAATAGGCCTGTCGGCCGCCCACCGGACGACAGGTCCTAATTGACCTCGGATGGAGAAACTTCCAAAATAAAAGTTGTTGATCTCGAAAAGTTATGAAACTTAGCAGTTGACAACTTTTTCATTTGAAATCGTTTAGGGTGTTGAACAATCGAATTATGCTCAGTTTAGTATAATATGTGGGGAACCAAAATCCATTATCGGCACATGTGAGCACGAGGTGCACTAGTAGATGAGGCTACGCGCGTTGGGAGGACGTGGGTTCGAATCCTCGCTGGCGCAAAGCGCGTGATTGTCGCACGAAAAATGTCGCGACATCGTAGATGACAACTTTTTGATTTGAAATCATCATGTGGGCCACATCGGGCAAATAGGCCGGTCGGTGTGCGACACGTCCTAAATGACCTCGGATGGACAAACTATCAAAATGAAAGTTGTAGATCCCAAAAAGTTATGAAACTGTGCAGCTGATAACTTTTTTATTTGAAATCATCTTGTGGGCCAGATCGGGCAAATAGGCCTGTCGACCGCCCACCTGCCGACAGGTCCTAAATGACCTCGGATGGAGAAACTACCAAAATGAAAGTTGTTGATCTCGAAAAGTTATGAAACTTTGCAGTTGACAACTTTTTCATTTGAAATCGTTTAGGGTGTTAAACAATCGAATTATGCTAAGTTTAGTATAATATGTGGGGAACCAAAATCCATTATCGGCACATGTGAGCACGAGGTGCAGTGGTATAGGAGGCTACGCGCGTTGGGAGGACGCGGGTTCGAATCCTCGCTGGCGCAAAGCGCGTGATTTTCGTGCAAAAAACGCCGAGACATCGTAGATGACAACTTTTTGATTTGAAATCGCCATGTGGGTTACATCTGGTAAATAGGCCGGTCGGTGAGCGACACGTCCTAAATGACCTCGGACGGAGAAACTACCAAAATGAAAGTTGTAGATCATAAAATTTTATGAAACTTTGTAGTTGACGACTTTTTGATTTGAAATCATCTTGTGGGCCATATCTGGCAAATAAGCATGTCGGCCGTCTACTGGCCGACAGGTCCTAAATGACATCGGACGGACAAACTACCAAAATGAAAGTTGTAGATCTCGAAAAGTTATGAAACTTTGCAGTTGACAACTTTTTGATTTGAAATCATCTTGTGGGCCATATCGGTCAAATAGGCCTGTCGGCCGCCCACCGGACGACAGGTCCTAAATGACCTCGGATGGAGAAACTACCAAAATGAAAGTTGTTGATCTCGAAATGTTATGAAACTTTACAGTTGACAACTTTTTAGTTTAAAATCGTTTATGGTGTTAAACAATCAAAATATGCTCAGTTTAGTATAATATGTGGGGAACCAAAATCCATTATCGGCACATGTGAGCACGAGGTGCAGTGGTAGAGGAGGCTACGCGCGTTGGGAGGACGCGGGTTCGAATCCTCGCTGGCGCAAAGCGTGTGATTTTCGTGCGAAAAACGCCGCGACATCGTAGATGACAACTTTTTGATTTGAAATCGTCATGTGGGCCACATCGGGCAAATAGGCCGGTCGGTGACCGACACGTCCTAAATGACCTCGGACGGAGAAACTACCAAAATGAAAGTTGTGGATCATAAAAATTTATGAAAGTTTATAGTTGACGACTTTTTGATTTGAAATCATCTTGTGGGCCATATCGGGCAAATAGGCCGGTCGGTGTGCGACACGTCCTAAATGACCTCGGATGGACAAACTATCAAAATGAAAGTTGTAGATCTCAAAAAGTTATGAAACTTTGCAACTGATAACTTTTTGATTTGAAATCATCTTGTGGGCCATATCGGGCAAATAGGCCTGTCGGCCGCCCACCGGCCGACAGGTCCTAAATGACCTCGGATGGAGAAACTACCAAAATGAAAGTTGTTGATCTCGAAAAGTTATGAAACTTTGCAGTTGACAACTTTTTTATTTGAAATCGTTTAGGGTGTTAAACAATTAAATTATGCTGAGTTTAGTATAATATGTGGGGAACCAAAATCCATTATCGGCACATGTGAGCACGAGGTGCACTGGTAGAGGAGGCTACACGCGTTGGGATGACGTGGGTTCGAATCCTCGCTGGCGCAAAGCGCGTGATATTCGCGCGAAAAATGCCGCGACATCGTAGATGACAACTTTTTGATTCGAAATCGTCATGTGGGCCACATCGGGCAAATAGGCCGGTCGGTGAGCGACAAGTCCTAAATGACCTCGGATGGAGAAACTACCAAAATAAAAGTTGTAGATCATAAAAAATTATTAAACTTTGTAGTTGATGACCTTTTGATTTGAAATCATCTTGTGGGCCATATCGGGCAAATAGGCCTGTCGGCCGCCCACCGGACGACAGGTCCTAAATGACCTCGGATGGAGAAACTACCAAAATGAAAGTTGTTGATCTCGAAAAGTTATGAAACTTTACAGTTGACAACTTTTTCATTTGAAATCGTTTAGGGTGTTGAACAATCGAATTATGCTCAGTTTAGTATAATATGTGGGGAACCAAAATCCATTATCGGCACATGTGAGCACGAGGTGCACTGGTAGATGAGGCTACGCGCGTTGGGAGGACGTGGGTTCGAATCCTCGCTAGCGCAAAGTGCGTGATTTTCGCGCGAAAAATGCCGCGACATCGTAGATGTCAACTTTTTGATTTGAAATCATCATGTGGGCCACATCGGGCAAATAGGCTGGTCGGTGTGCGACACGTCCTAAATGACCTCGGATGGACAAACTATCAAAATGAAAGTTGTAGATCTCAAAAAGTTATGAAACTTTGCAGCTGATAACTTTTTGATTTGAAATCATCTTGTGGGCCATACCGGGCAAATAGGCCTGTCGGCCGCCCACCGGCCGACAGGTCCTAAATGACCTCGGATGGAGAAACTACCAAAATAAAAGTTGTTGATCTCGAAAATTTATGAAAATTTACAGTTGACAACTTTTTCATTTGAAATCGTTTAGGGTGTTAAACAATCAAATTATGCTCAGTTTAGTATAATATGTGGGGAACCAAAATCCATTATCGGCACATGTGAGCACGAGGTGCAGTGGTATAGGAGGTTACGCGCATTGGGAGGACGCGGGTTCGAATCCTCGCTGGCGCAAAGCACGTGATTTTCGTGCAAAAAACGCTGAGACATCATAGATGACAACTTTTTAATTTGAAATCGTCATGTGGGTTACATCTAGTAAATAGGCCGGTCGGTGAGCGACACGTCCTAAATGACCTTGGACGAAGAAACTACCAAAATAAAAGTTGTAGATCATAAAAATTTATGAAACTTTGTAGTTGACGACTTTTTGATTTGAAATCATCTTGTGGGCCATATCGGGCAAATAAGCATGTCGGCCGTCCACTGGCCGACAGGTCCTAAATGACCTCGGACGGACAAACTACCAAAACGAAAGTTGTAGATCTCGAAAAGTTATGAAACTTTGCAGTTGACAACTTTTTGATTTGAAATCATCTTGTAGGCCATATCGGTCAAATAGGCCTATCGGCCGCCCACCGGACGACAGGTCCTAAATGACCTCGGATGGAGAAACTACCGAAATGAAAGTTGTTGATCTCGAAATGTTATGAAACTTTACAGTTGACAACTTTTTAGTTTAAAATCGTTTATGGTGTTAAACAATCAAATTATGCTCAGTTTAGTATAGTATGTGGGGAACCAAAATCCATTATCGGCACATGTGAGCACGAGGTGCAGTGGTAGAGGAGGCTACGCACGTTGGGAGGACGCGGGTTCGAATCCTCGCTGGCGCAAAGCGCGTGATTTTCGTGCGAAAAACGCCGCGACATCGTAGATGACAACTTTTTGATTTGAAATCGTCATGTGGGCCACATCGGGCAAATAGGCCGGTCGGTGACCGACACGTCCTAAATGACCTCGGACGGAGAAACTACCAAAATGAAAGTTGTGGATCATAAAAATTTATGAAAGTTTGTAGTTGACGACTTTTTGATTTGAAATCATCTTGTGGGCCACATCGGGCAAATAGGCCTGTCGTCTGCCCACTGGCCGACATGTCACAAATGACCTCGGATGGAGAAACTACCAAAATGAAAGTTGTAGATCTCGAAAAGTTATGAAACTTTGCATTTGACAACGTTTTGATTTGAAATCGTCTTATGGGCCGTATCGGGCAAATAGTTCTGTCGGCCACCCATTGGCCGATAGGTCCTAAATGACCTCGGATGGAGAAACTACCAAAATGAAAGTGGTATAGGAGGCTACGCGCGTTGGGAGGACGCGGGTTCGAATCCTCGCTGGCGCAAAGCGCGTGATTTTCATGCAAAAAACGCCGAGACATCGTAGATGACAACTTTTTGATTTGAAATCGTCATGTGGGTTACATCTGGTAAATAGGCCGGTCGGTGAGCGACATGTCCTAAATGACCTCGGACGGAGAAACTACCAAAATGAAAGTTGTAGATCATAAAAATTTATGAATCTTTGTAGTTGACGACTTTTTGATTTGAAATCATCTTGTGGGCCATATCGGTCAAATAGGCCTGTCGGCCGCCCACCGGACGACAGGTCCTAAATGACCTCGGATGGAGAAACTTCCAAAATAAAAGTTGTTGATCTCGAAAAGTTATGAAACTTAGCAGTTGACAACTTTTTCATTTGAAATCGTTTAGGGTGTTGAACAATCGAATTATGCTCAGTTTAGTATAATATGTGGGGAACCAAAATCCATTATCGGCACATGTGAGCACGAGGTGCACTGGTAGATGAGGCTACGCGCGTTGGGAGGACGTGGGTTCGAATCCTCGCTGGCGCAAAGCGCGTGATTGTCGCACGAAAAATGTCGCGACATCGTAGATGACAACTTTTTGATTTGAAATCATCATGTGGGCCACATTGGGCAAATAGGCCGGTCGGTGTGCGACACGTCCTAAATGACCTCGGATGGACAAACTATCAAAATGAAAGTTGTAGATCTCAAAAAGTTATGAAACTTTGCAACTGATAACTTTTTGATTTGAAATCATCTTGTGGGCCATATCGGGCAAATAGGCCTGTCGGCCGCCCACCGGCCGACAGGTCCTAAATGACCTCGGATGGAGAAACTACCAAAATGAAAGTTGTTGATCTCGAAAAGTTATGAAACTTTGCAGTTGACAACTTTTTCATTTGAAATCGTTTAGGGTGTTAAACAATCAAATTATGCTGAGTTTAGTATAATATGTGGGGAACCAAAATCCATTATCGGCACATGTGAGCACGAGGTGCAGTGGTATAGGAGGCTACGCGCGTTGGGAGGACGCGGGTTCGAATCCTCGCTGGCGCAAAGCGCGTGATTTTCATGCAAAAAATGCCGAGACATCGTAGATGACAACTTTTTGATTTGAAATCGTCATGTGGGTTACATCTAGTAAATAGGCCGGTCGGTGAGCGACATGTCCTAAATGACCTCGGACGGAGAAACTACCAAAATGAAAGTTGTAGATCTCGAAAAGTTATGAAACTTTGCATTTGACAACGTTTTGATTTGAAATCGTCTTATGGGCCGTATCGGGCAAATAGTTCTGTCGGCCACCCATTGGCCGATAGGTCCTAAATGACCTCGGATGGAGAAACTACCAAAATGAAAGTTGTTGATCTCGAAAAGTTATGAAACTTTACAGTTGACAACTTTTTCATTTGAAATCGTTTAGGGGGTTAAACAATCAAATTATGCTCAGTTTAGTATAATATGTGGGGAACCAAAATCCATTATCGGCACATGTGAGCACGAGGTGCACTGGTAGATGAGGCTACGCGCGTTGGGAGGACGTGGGTTCGAATCTTCGCTGGCGCAAAGCGCGTGATTTTCGCGCGAAAAATGCCGCGACATCGTAGATGACAACTTTTTGATTTGAAATCATCATGTGGGCCACATCGGGCAAATAGGCCGGTCGGTGTGCGACACGTCCTAAATGACCTCGGATGGACAAACTATCAAAATGAAAGTTGTAGATCTCAAAAAGTTATGAAACTTTGCAGCTGATAACTTTTTGATTTGAAATCATCTTGTGGGCCAGATCGGGCAAATAGGCCTGTCGATCGCCCACCGGCCGACAGGTCCTAAATGACCTCGGATGGAGAAACTACCAAAATGAAAGTTGTTGATCTCGAAAAGTTATGAAACTTTGCAGTTGACAACTTTTTCATTTGAAATCGTTTAGGGTGTTAAACAATCGAATTATGCTAAGTTTAGTATAATATGTGGGGAACCAAAATCCATTATCGGCACATGTGAGCACGAGATGCAGTGGTATAGGAGGCTACGCGCGTTGGGAGGACGCGGGTTCGAATCCTCGCTGGCGCAAAGCGCGTGATTTTCGTGCAAAAAACGCCGAGACATCGTAGATGACAACTTTTTGATTTGAAATCGTCATGTGGGTTACATCTGGTAAATAGGCCGGTCGGTGAGCGACACGTCCTAAATGACCTCGGACGGAGAAACTACCAAAATGAAAGTTGTAGATCATAAAATTTTATGAAACTTTGTAGTTGACGACTTTTTGATTTGAAATCATCTTGTGGGCCATATCTGGCAAATAAGCATGTCGGCCGTCTACTGGCCGACAGGTCCTAAATGACATCGGACGGACAAACTACCAAAATGAAAGTTGTAGATCTCAAAAAGTTATGAAACTTTGCAGTTGACAACTTTTTGATTTGAAATCATCTTGTGGGCCATATCGGTCAAATAGGCCTGTCGGCCGCCCACCGGACGACAGGTCCTAAATGACCTCGGATGGAGAAACTACCAAAATGAAAGTTGTTGATCTCAAAATGTTATGAAACTTTACAGTTGACAACTTTTTAGTTTAAAATCGTTTATGGTGTTAAACAATCAAAATATGCTCAGTTTAGTATAATATGTGGGGAACCAAAATCCATTATCGGCACATGTAAGCATGAGGTGCAGTGGTAGAGGAGGCTACGCGCGTTGGGAGGACGCGGGTTCGAATCCTCGCTGGCGCAAAGCGTGTGATTTTCGTGCGAAAAACGCCGCGACATCGTAGATGACAACTTTTTGATTTGAAATCGTCATGTGGGCCACATCGGGCAAATAGGCCGGTCGGTGACCGACACGTCCTAAATGACCTCGGACGGAGAAACTACCAAAATGAAAGTTGTGGATCATAAAAATTTATGAAAGTTTGTAGTTGACGACTTTTTGATTTGAAATCATCTTGTGGGCCATATCGGGCAAATAGGCCTGTCGGCCGCCCACCGGACGACAGGTCCTAAATGACCTCGGATGGAGAAACTACCAAAATGAAAGTTGTTGATCTCGAAAAGTTATGAAACTTTGCAGTTGACAACTTTTTCATTTGAAGTCGTTTAGGGTGTTAAACAATCAAATTATGCTGAGTTTAGTATAATATGTGGGGAACCAAAATCCATTATCGGCACATGTGAGCACGAGGTGCACTGGTAGAGGAGGCTACACGCGTTGGGATGACGTGGGTTCGAATCCTCGCTGGCGCAAAGCGCGTGATATTCGCGCGAAAAATGCCGCGACATCGTAGATGACAACTTTTTGATTCGAAATCGTCATGTGGGCCACATCGGGCAAATAGGCCGGTCGGTGAGCGACAAGTCCTAAATGACCTCGGATGGAGAAACTACCAAAATAAAAGTTGTAGATCATAAAAAATTATTAAACTTTGTAGTTGATGACCTTTTGATTTGAAATCATCTTGTGGGCCATATCGGGCAAATAGGCCTGTCGGCCGCCCACCGGACGACAGGTCCTAAATGACCTCGGATGGAGAAACTACCAAAATGAAAGTTGTTGATCTCGAAAAGTTATGAAACTTTACAGTTGACATCTTTTTCATTTGAAATCGTTTAGGGTGTTGAACAATCGAATTATGCTCAGTTTAGTATAATATGTGGGGAACCAAAATCCATTATCGGCACATGTGAGCACGAGGTGCACTGGTAGATGAGGCTACGCGCGTTGGGAGGACGTGGGTTCGAATCCTCGCTGGCGCAAAGTGCGTGATTTTCGCGCGAAAAATGCCGCGACATCGTAGATGACAACTTTTTGATTTGAAATCATCATGTGGGCCACATCGGGCAAATAGGCTGGTCGGTGTGCGACACGTCCTAAATGACCTCGGATGGACAAACTATCAAAATGAAAGTTGTAGATCTCAAAAAGTTATGAAACTTTGCAGCTGATAACTTTTTGATTTGAAATCATCTTGTGGACCATACCGGGCAAATAGGCCTGTCGGCCGCCCACCGGCCGACAGGTCCTAAATGACCTCGGATGGAGAAACTACCAAAATGAAAGTTGTTGATCTCGAAAATTTATGAAAATTTACAGTTGACAACTTTTTCATTTGAAATCGTTTAGGGTGTTAAACAATCAAATTATGCTCAGTTTAGTATAATATGTGGGGAACCAAAATCCATTATCGGCACATGTGAGCATGAGGTGCAGTGGTATAGGAGGTTACGCGCATTGGGAGGACGCGGGTTCGAATCCTCGCTGGCGCAAAGCACGTGATTTTCGTGCAAAAAACGCTGAGACATCATAGATGACAACTTTTTAATTTGAAATCGTCATGTGGGTTACATCTAGTAAATAGGCCGGTCGGTGAGCGACACGTCCTAAATGACCTTGGACGAAGAAACTACCAAAATGAAAGTTGTGGATCATAAAAATTTATGAAAGTTTGTAGTTGACGACTTTTTGATTTGAAATCATCTTGTGGGCCACATCGGGCAAATAGGCCTATCGGGTGCCCACTGGCCGACATGTCCTAAATGACCTCAGATGGAGAAACTACCAAAATGAAAGTTGTAGATCTCGAAAAGTTATGAAACTTTGCATTTGACAACGTTTTGATTTGAAATCGTCTTATGGGCCGTATCGGGCAAATAGTTCTGTCGGCCACCCATTGGCCGATAGGTCCTAAATGACCTCGGATGGAGAAACTACCAAAATGAAAGTGGTATAGGAGGCTACGCGCGTTGGGAGGACGCGGGTTCGAATCCTCGCTGGCGCAAAGCGCGTGATTTTCATGCAAAAAACGCCGAGACATCGTAGATGACAACTTTTTGATTTGAAATCGTCATGTGGGTTACATCTGGTAAATAGGCCGGTCGGTGAGCGACATGTCCTAAATGACCTCGGACGGAGAAACTACCAAAATGAAAGTTGTAGATCATAAAAATTTATGAATCTTTGTAGTTGACGACTTTTTGATTTGAAATCATCTTGTGGGCCATATCGGTCAAATAGGCCTGTCGGCCGCCCACCGGACGACAGGTCCTAAATGACCTCGGATGGAGAAACTTCCAAAATAAAAGTTGTTGATCTCGAAAAGTTATGAAACTTAGCAGTTGACAACTTTTTCATTTGAAATCGTTTAGGGTGTTGAACAATCGAATTATGCTCAGTTTAGTATAATATGTGGGGAACCAAAATCCATTATCGGCACATGTGAGCACGAGGTGCACTGGTAGATGAGGCTACGCGTGTTGGGAGGACGTGGGTTCGAATCCTCGCTGGCGCAAAGCGCGTGATTGTCGCACGAAAAATGTCGCGACATCGTAGATGACAACTTTTTGATTTGAAATCATCATGTGGGCCACATTGGGCAAATAGGCCGGTCGGTGTGCGACACGTCCTAAATGACCTCGGATGGACAAACTATCAAAATGAAAGTTGTAGATCTCAAAAAGTTATGAAACTTTGCAACTGATAACTTTTTGATTTGAAATCATCTTGTGGGCCATATCGGGCAAATAGGCCTGTCGGCCGCCCACCGGCCGACAGGTCCTAAATGACCTCGGATGGAGAAACTACCAAAATGAAAGTTGTTGATCTCGAAAAGTTATGAAACTTTGCAGTTGACAACTTTTTCATTTGAAATCGTTTAGGGTGTTAAACAATCAAATTATGCTGAGTTTAGTATAATATGTGGGGAACCAAAATCCATTATCGGCACATGTGAGCACGAGGTGCAGTGGTATAGGAGGCTACGCGCGTTGGGAGGACGCGGGTTCGAATCCTCGCTGGCGCAAAGCGCGTGATTTTCATGCAAAAAATGCCGAGACATCGTAGATGACAACTTTTTGATTTGAAATCGTCATGTGGGTTACATCTAGTAAATAGGCCGGTCGGTGAGCGACATGTCCTAAATGACCTCGGACGGAGAAACTACCAAAATGAAAGTTGTAGATCTCGAAAAGTTATGAAACTTTGCATTTGACAACGTTTTGATTTGAAATCGTCTTATGGGCCGTATCGGGCAAATAGTTCTGTCGGCCACCCATTGGCCGATAGGTCCTAAATGACCTCGGATGGAGAAACTACCAAAATGAAAGTTGTTGATCTCGAAAAGTTATGAAACTTTACAGTTGACAACTTTTTCATTTGAAATCGTTTAGGGGGTTAAACAATCAAATTATGCTCAGTTTAGTATAATATGTGGGGAACCAAAATCCATTATCGGCACATGTGAGCACGAGGTGCACTGGTAGATGAGGCTACGCGCGTTGGGAGGACGTGGGTTCGAATCTTCGCTGGCGCAAAGCGCGTGATTTTCGCGCGAAAAATGCCGCGACATCGTAGATGACAACTTTTTGATTTGAAATCATCATGTGGGCCACATCGGGCAAATAGGCCGGTCGGTGTGCGACACGTCCTAAATGACCTCGGATGGACAAACTATCAAAATGAAAGTTGTAGATCTCAAAAAGTTATGAAACTTTGCAGCTGATAACTTTTTGATTTGAAATCATCTTGTGGGCCAGATCGGGCAAATAGGCCTGTCGATCGCCCACCGGCCGACAGGTCCTAAATGACTTCGGATGGAGAAACTACCAAAATGAAAGTTGTTGATCTCGAAAAGTTATGAAACTTTGCAGTTGACAACTTTTTCATTTGAAATCGTTTAGGGTGTTAAACAATCGAATTATGCTAAGTTTAGTATAATATGTGGGGAACCAAAATCCATTATCGGCACATGTGAGCACGAGATGCAGTGGTATAGGAGGCTACGCGCGTTGGGAGGACGCGGGTTCGAATCCTCGCTGGCGCAAAGCGCGTGATTTTCGTGCAAAAAACGCCGAGACATCGTAGATGACAACTTTTTGATTTGAAATCGTCATGTGGGTTACATCTGGTAAATAGGCCGGTCGGTGAGCGACAAGTCCTAAATGACCTCGGACGGAGAAACTACCAAAATGAAAGTTGTAGATCATAAAATTTTATGAAACTTTGTAGTTGACGACTTTTTGATTTGAAATCATCTTGTGGGCCATATCTGGCAAATAAGCATGTCGGCCGTCTACTGGCCGACAGGTCCTAAATGACATCGGACGGACAAACTACCAAAATGAAAGTTGTAGATCTCGAAAAGTTATGAAACTTTGCAGTTGACAACTTTTTGATTTGAAATCATCTTGTGGGCCATATCGGTCAAATAGGCCTGTCGGCCGCCCACCGGACGACAGGTCCTAAATGACCTCGGATGGAGAAACTACCAAAATGAAAGTTGTTGATCTCAAAATGTTATGAAACTTTACAGTTGACAACTTTTTAGTTTAAAATCGTTTATGGTGTTAAACAATCAAAATATGCTCAGTTTAGTATAATATGTGGGGAACCAAAATCCATTATCGGCACATGTGAGCATGAGGTGCAGTGGTAGAGGAGGCTACGCGCGTTGGGAGGACGCGGGTTCGAATCCTCGCTGGCGCAAAGCGTGTGATTTTCGTGCGAAAAACGCCGCGACATCGTAGATGACAACTTTTTGATTTGAAATCGTCATGTGGGCCACATCGGGCAAATAGGCCGGTCGGTGACCGACACGTCCTAAATGACCTCGGACGGAGAAACTACCAAAATGAAAGTTGTGGATCATAAAAATTTATGAAAGTTTGTAGTTGACGACTTTTTGATTTGAAATCATCTTGTGGGCCATATCGGGCAAATAGGCCTGTCGGCCGCCCACCGGACGACAGGTCCTAAATGACCTCGGATGGAGAAACTACCAAAATGAAAGTTGTTGATCTCGAAAAGTTATGAAACTTTGCAGTTGACAACTTTTTCATTTGAAGTCGTTTAGGGTGTTAAACAATCAAATTATGCTAAGTTTAGTATAATATGTGGGGAACCAAAATCCATTATCGGCACATGTGAGCACGAGGTGCACTGGTAGAGGAGGCTACACGCGTTGGGATGACGTGGGTTCGAATCCTCGCTGGCGCAAAGCGCGTGATATTCGCGCGAAAAATGCCGCGACATCGTAGATGACAACTTTTTGATTCGAAATCGTCATGTGGGCCACATCGGGCAAATAGGCCGGTCGGTGAGCGACAAGTCCTAAATGACCTCGGATGGAGAAACTACCAAAATAAAAGTTGTAGATCATAAAAAATTATTAAACTTTGTAGTTGATAACCTTTTGATTTGAAATCATCTTGTGGGCCATATCGGGCAAATAGGCCTGTCGGCCGCCCACCGGACGACAGGTCCTAAATGACCTCGGATGGAGAAACTACCAAAATGAAAGTTGTTGATCTCGAAAAGTTATGAAACTTTACAGTTGACAACTTTTTCATTTGAAATCGTTTAGGGTGTTGAACAATCGAATTATGCTCAGTTTAGTATAATATGTGGGGAACCAAAATCCATTATCGGCACATGTGAGCACGAGGTGCACTGGTAGATGAGGCTACGCGCGTTGGGAGGACGTGGGTTCGAATCCTCGCTGGCGCAAAGTGCGTGATTTTCGCGCGAAAAATGCCGCGACATCGTAGATGACAACTTTTTGATTTGAAATCATCATGTGGGCCACATCGGGCAAATAGGCTGGTCGGTGTGCGACACGTCCTAAATGACCTCGGATGGACAAACTATCAAAATGAAAGTTGTAGATCTCAAAAAGTTATGAAACTTTGCAGCTGATAACTTTTTGATTTGAAATCATCTTGTGGACCATACCGGGCAAATAGGCCTGTCGGCCGCCCACCGGCCGACAGGTCCTAATGACCTCGGATGGAGAAACTACCAAAATGAAAGTTGTTGATCTCGAAAATTTATGAAAATTTACAGTTGACAACTTTTTCATTTGAAATCGTTTAGGGTGTTAAACAATCAAATTATGCTCAGTTTAGTATAATATGTGGGGAACCAAAATCCATTATCGGCACATGTGAGCACGAGGTGCAGTGGTATAGGAGGTTACGCGCATTGGGAGGACGCGGGTTCGAATCCTCGCTGGCGCAAAGCACGTGATTTTCGTGAAAAAACGCTGAGACATCATAGATGACAACTTTTTAATTTGAAATCGTCATGTGGGTTACATCTAGTAAATAGGCCGGTCGGTGAGCGACACGTCCTAAATGACCTTGGACGAAGAAACTACCAAAATGAAAGTTGTGGATCATAAAAATTTATGAAAGTTTGTAGTTGACGACTTTTTGATTTGAAATCATCTTGTGGGCCACATCGGGCAAATAGGCCTATCGGGTGCCCACTGGCCGACATGTCCTAAATGACCTCAGATGGAGAAACTACCAAAATGAAAGTTGTAGATCTCGAAAAGTTATGAAACTTTGCATTTGACAACGTTTTAATTTGAAATCGTCTTATGGGCCGTATCGGGCAAATAGTTCTGTCGGCCACCCATTGGCCGATAGGTCCTAAATGACCTCGGATGGAGAAACTACCAAAATGAAAGTGGTATAGGAGGCTACGCGCGTTGGGAGGACGCGGGTTCGAATCCTCGCTGGCGCAAAGCGCGTGATTTTCATGCAAAAAACGCCGAGACATCGTAGATGACAACTTTTTGATTTGAAATCGTCATGTGGGTTACATCTGGTAAATAGGCCGGTCGGTGAGCGACATGTCCTAAATGACCTCGGACGGAGAAACTACCAAAATGAAAGTTGTAGATCATAAAAATTTATGAATCTTTGTAGTTGACGACTTTTTGATTTGAAATCATCTTGTGGGCCATATCGGTCAAATAGGCCTGTCGGCCGCCCACCGGACGACAGGTCCTAAATGACCTCGGATGGAGAAACTTCCAAAATAAAAGTTGTTGATCTCGAAAAGTTATGAAACTTAGCAGTTGACAACTTTTTCATTTGAAATCGTTTAGGGTGTTGAACAATCGAATTATGCTCAGTTTAGTATAATATGTGGGGAACCAAAATCCATTATCGGCACATGTGAGCACGAGGTGCACTGGTAGATGAGGCTACGCGTGTTGGGAGGACGTGGGTTCGAATCCTCGCTGGCGCAAAGCGCGTGATTGTCGCACGAAAAATGTCGCGACATCGTAGATGACAACTTTTTGATTTGAAATCATCATGTGGGCCACATTGGGCAAATAGGCCGGTCGGTGTGCGACACGTCCTAAATGACCTCGGATGGACAAACTATCAAAATGAAAGTTGTAGATCTCAAAAAGTTATGAAACTTTGCAACTGATAACTTTTTGATTTGAAATCATCTTGTGGGCCATATCGGGCAAATAGGCCTGTCGGCCGCCCACCGGCCGACAGGTCCTAAATGACCTCGGATGGAGAAACTACCAAAATGAAAGTTGTTGATCTCGAAAAGTTATGAAACTTTGCAGTTGACAACTTTTTCATTTGAAATCGTTTAGGGTGTTAAACAATCAAATTATGCTGAGTTTAGTATAATATGTGGGGAACCAAAATCCATTATCGGCACATGTGAGCACGAGGTGCAGTGGTATAGGAGGCTACGCGCGTTGGGAGGACGCGGGTTCGAATCCTCGCTGGCGCAAAGCGCGTGATTATCATGCAAAAAACGCCGAGACATCGTAGATGACAACTTTTTGATTTGAAATCGTCATGTGGGTTACATCTAGTAAATAGGCCGGTCGGTGAGCGACATGTCCTAAATGACCTCGGACGGAGAAACTACCAAAATGAAAGTTGTAGATCTCGAAAAGTTATGAAACTTTGCATTTGACAACGTTTTGATTTGAAATCGTCTTATGGGCCGTATCGGGCAAATAGTTCTGTCGGCCACCCATTGGCCGATAGGTCCTAAATGACCTCGGATGGAGAAACTACCAAAATGAAAGTTGTTGATCTCGAAAAGTTATGAAACTTTACAGTTGACAACTTTTTCATTTGAAATCGTTTAGGGGGTTAAACAATCAAATTATGCTCAGTTTAGTATAATATGTGGGGAACCAAAATCCATTATCGGCACATGTGAGCACGAGGTGCACTGGTAGATGAGGCTACGCGCGTTGGGAGGACGTGGGTTCGAATCTTCGCTGGCGCAAAGCGCATGATTTTCGCGCGAAAAATGCCGCGACATCGTAGATGACAACTTTTTGATTTGAAATCATCATGTGGGCCACATCGGGCAAATAGGCCGGTCGGTGTGCGACACGTCCTAAATGACCTCGGATGGACAAACTATCAAAATGAAAGTTGTAGATCTCAAAAAGTTATGAAACTTTGCAGCTGATAACTTTTTGATTTGAAATCATCTTGTGGGCCAGATCGGGCAAATAGGCCTGTCGATCGCCCACCGGCCGACAGGTCCTAAATGACCTCGGATGGAGAAACTACCAAAATGAAAGTTGTTGATCTCGAAAAGTTATGAAACTTTGCAGTTGACAACTTTTTCATTTGAAATCGTTTAGGGTGTTAAACAATCGAATTATGCTAAGTTTAGTATAATATGTGGGGAACCAAAATCCATTATCGGCACATGTGAGCACGAGGTGCAGTGGTATAGGAGGCTACGCGCGTTGGGAGGACGCGGGTTCGAATCCTCGCTGGCGCAAAGCGCGTGATTTTCGTGCAAAAAACGCCGAGACATCGTAGATGACAACTTTTTGATTTGAAATCGTCATGTGGGTTACATCTGGTAAATAGGCCGGTCGGTGAGCGACACGTCCTAAATGACCTCGGACGGAGAAACTACCAAAATGAAAGTTGTAGATCATAAAATTTTATGAAACTTTGTAGTTGACGACTTTTTGATTTGAAATCATCTTGTGGGCCATATCTGGCAAATAAGCATGTCGGCCGTCTACTGGCCGACAGGTCCTAAATGACATCGGACGGACAAACTACCAAAATGAAAGTTGTAGATCTCGAAAAGTTATGAAACTTTGCAGTTGACAACTTTTTGATTTGAAATCATCTTGTGGGCCATATCGGTCAAATAGGCCTGTCGGCCGCCCACCGGACGACAGGTCCTAAATGACCTCGGATGGAGAAACTACCAAAATGAAAGTTGTTGATCTCAAAATGTTATGAAACTTTACAGTTGACAACTTTTTAGTTTAAAATCGTTTATGGTGTTAAACAATCAAAATATGCTCAGTTTAGTATAATATGTGGGGAACCAAAATCCATTATCGGCACATGTGAGCACGAGGTGCAGTGGTAGAGGAGGCTACGCGCGTTGGGAGGACGTGGGTTCGAATCCTCGCTGGCGCAAAGCGTGTGATTTTCGTGCGAAAAACGCCGCGACATCGTAGATGACAACTTTTTGATTTGAAATCGTCATGTGGGCCACATCGGGCAAATAGGCCGGTCGGTGACCGACACGTCCTAAATGACCTCGGACGGAGAAACTACCAAAATGAAAGTTGTGGATCATAAAAATTTATGAAAGTTTGTAGTTGACGACTTTTTGATTTGAAATCATCTTGTGGGCCATATCGGGCAAATAGGCCTGTCGGCCGCCCACCGGACGACAGGTCCTAAATGACCTCGGATGGAGAAACTACCAAAATGAAAGTTGTTGATATCGAAAAGTTATGAAACTTTGCAGTTGACAACTTTTTCATTTGAAGTCGTTTAGGGTGTTAAACAATCAAATTATGCTGAGTTTAGTATAATATGTGGGGAACCAAAATCCATTATCGGCACATGTGAGCACGAGGTGCACTGGTAGAGGAGGCTACACGCGTTGGGATGACGTGGGTTCGAATCCTCGCTGGCGCAAAGCGCGTGATATTCGCGCGAAAAATGCCGCGACATCGTAGATGACAACTTTTTGATTCGAAATCGTCATGTGGGCCACATCGGGCAAATAGGCCGGTCGGTGAGCGACAAGTCCTAAATGACCTCGGATGGAGAAACTACCAAAATAAAAGTTGTAGATCATAAAAAATTATTAAACTTTGTAGTTGATGACCTTTTGATTTGAAATCATCTTGTGGGCCATATCGGGCAAATAGGCCTGTCGGCCGCCCACCGGACGACAGGTCCTAAATGACCTCGGATGGAGAAACTACCAAAATGAAAGTTGTTGATCTCGAAAAGTTATGAAACTTTACAGTTGACAACTTTTTCATTTGAAATCGTTTAGGGTGTTGAACAATCGAATTATGCTCAGTTTAGTATAATATGTGGGGAACCAAAATCCATTATCGACACATGTGAGCACGAGGTGCACTGGTAGATGAGGCTACGCGCGTTGGGAGGACGTGGGTTCGAATCCTCGCTGGCGCAAAGTGCGTGATTTTCGCGCGAAAAATGCCGCGACATCGTAGATGACAACTTTTTGATTTGAAATCATCATGTGGGCCACATCGGGCAAATAGGCTGGTCGGTGTGCGACACGTCCTAAATGACCTCGGATGGACAAACTATCAAAATGAAAGTTGTAGATCTCAAAAAGTTATGAAACTTTGCAGCTGATAACTTTTTGATTTGAAATCATCTTGTGGGCCATACCGGGCAAATAGGCCTGTCGGCCGCCCACCGGCCGACAGGTCCTAAATGACCTCGGATGGAGAAACTACCAAAATGAAAGTTGTTGATCTCGAAAATTTATGAAAATTTACAGTTGACAACTTTTTCATTTGAAATCGTTTAGGGTGTTAAACAATCAAATTATGCTCAGTTTAGTATAATATGTGGGGAACCAAAATCCATTATCGGCACATGTGAGCACGAGGTGCAGTGGTATAGGAGGTTACGCGCATTGGGAGGACGCGGGTTCGAATCCTCGCTGGCGCAAAGCACGTGATTTTCGTGCAAAAAACGCTGAGACATCATAGATGACAACTTTTTAATTTGAAATCGTCATGTGGGTTACATCTAGTAAATAGGCCGGTCGGTGAGCGACACATCCTAAATGACCTTGGACGAAGAAACTACCAAAATAAAAGTTGTAGATCATAAAAATTTATGAAACTTTGTAGTTGACGACTTTTTGATTTGAAATCATCTTGTGGGCCATATCGGGCAAATAAGCATGTCGGCCGTCCACTGGCCGACAGGTCCTAAATGACCTCGGACGGACAAACTACCAAAATGAAAGTTGTAGATCTCGAAAAGTTATGAAACTTTGCAGTTGACAACTTTTTGATTTGAAATCATCTTGTAGGCCATATCGGTCAAATAGGCCTATCGGCCGTCCACCGGACGACAGGTCCTAAATGGCCTCGGATGGAGAAACTACCGAAATGAAAGTTGTTGATCTCGAAATGTTATGAAACTTTACAGTTGACAACTTTTTAGTTTAAAATCGTTTATGGTGTTAAACAATCAAATTATGCTCAGTTTAGTATAGTATGTGGGAAACCAAAATCCATTATCGGCACATGTGAGCACGAGGTGCAGTGGTAGAGGAGGCTACGCACGTTGGGAGGACGCGGGTTCGAATCCTCGCTGGCGCAAAGCGCGTGATTTTCGTGCGAAAAACGCCGCGACATCGTAGATGACAACTTTTTGATTTGAAATCGTCATGTGGGCCACATCGGGCAAATAGGCCGGTCGGTGACCGACACGTCCTAAATGACCTCGGACGGAGAAACTACCAAAATGAAAGTTGTGGATCATAAAAATTTATGAAAGTTTGTAGTTGACGACTTTTTGATTTGAAATCATCTTGTGGGCCACATCGGGCAAATAGGCCTGTCGTCTGCCCACTGGCCGACATGTCACAAATGACCTCGGACGGAGAAACTACCAAAATGAAAGTTGTAGATCTCGAAAAGTTATGAAACTTTGCATTTGACAACGTTTTGATTTGAAATCGTCTTATGGGCCGTATCGGGCAAATAGTTCTGTCGGCCACCCATTGGCCGATAGGTCCTAAATGACCTCGGATGGAGAAACTACCAAAATGAAAGTTGTTGATCTCGAAAAGTTATGAAACTTTACAGTTGACAACTTTTTCATTTGAAATCGTTTAGGGGGTTAAACAATCAAATTATGCTTAGTTTAGTATAATATGTGGGGAACCAAAATCCATTATCGGCACATGTGAGCACGAGGTGCACTGGTAGATGAGGCTACGCGCGTTGGGAGGACGTGGGTTCGAATCTTCGCTGGCGCAAAGCGCGTGATTTTCGCGCGAAAAATGCCGCGACATCGTAGATGACAACTTTTTGATTTGAAATCATCATGTGGGCCACATCGGGCAAATAGGCCGGTCGGTGTGCGACACGTCCTAAATGACCTCGGATGGACAAACTATCAAAATGAAAGTTGTAGATCTCAAAAAGTTATGAAACTTTGCAGCTGATAACTTTTTGATTTGAAATCATCTTGTGGTCCATATCGGGCAAATAGGCCTGTCGGCCGCCCACCGGCCGACAGGTCCTAAATGACCTCGGATGGAGAAACTACCAAAATGAAAGTTGTTGATCTCGAAAATTTATGAAAATTTACAGTTGACAACTTTTTCATTTGAAATCGTTTATGGTGTTAAACAATCAAATTATGCTGAGTTTAGTATAATATGTGGGGAACCAAAATCCATTATCGGCACATGTGAGCACGAGGTGCAGTGGTATAGGAGGCTACGCGCGTTGGGAGGACGCAGGTTCGAAATCCTCGCTGGCGCAAAGCGCGTGATTTTCGTGCAAAAAACGCCGAGACATCGTAGATGACAAATTTTTGATTTGAAATCGTCATGTGGGTTACATCTGGTAAATAGGCCGGTCGGTGAGCGACACGTCCTAAATGACCTCGGACGGAGAAACTTCCAAAATGAAAGTTGTAGATCATAAAAATTTATGAAACTTTGTAGTTGACGACTTTTTGATTTGAAATCATCTTGTGGGCCATATCGGGCAAATAAGCATGTCGGCCGTCCACTGGCCGACAGGTCCTAAATGACCTCGGATGGACAAACTACCAAAATGAAAGTTGTAGATCTCGAAAAGTTATGAAACTTTGCAGTTTACAACTTTTTGATTTGAAATCATCTTGTGGGCCATATCGGTCAAATAGGCCTGTCGGCCGCCCACCGAACGACAGGTCCTAAATGACCTCGGATGGAGAAACTACCAAAATGAAAGTTGTTGATTTCGAAATGTTATGAAACTTTACAGTTGACAACTTTTTAGTTTAAAAACGTTTATGGTGTTAAACAATCAAATTATGCTCAGTTTAGTATAATATGTGGGGAACCAAAATCCATTATCGGCAGATGTGAGCACGAGGTGCAGTGGTAGAGGAGGCTACGCGCGTTGGGAGGACGCGGGTTCGAATCCTCGCTGGCGCAAAGTGCGTGATTTTGGTGCGAAAAACGCCGCGACATCGTAGATGACAACTTTTTGATTTGAAATCGTCATGTGGGCCACATCGGGCAAATAGGCCGGTCGGTGACCGACACGTCCTAAATGACCTCGAACGGAGAAACTACCAAAATGAAAGTTGTGGATCATAAAAATTTATGAAAGTTTGTAGTTGACGACTTTTTGATTTGAAATCATCTTGTGGGCCACATCGGGCAAATAGGCCTATCGGGTGCCCACTGGCCGACATGTCCTAAATGAGCTCAGATGGAGAAACTACCAAAATGAAAGTTGTAGATCTCGAAAAGTTATGAAACTTTGCATTTGACAACTTTTTGATTTGAAATCGTCTTATGGGCCATATCGGGCAAATAGTTCTGTCGGCCACCCATTGGCCGATAGGTCCTAAATGACCTCGAATGGAGAAACTACCAAAATGAAAGTTGTTGATCTCGAAAAGTTATGAAACTTTACAGTTGACAACTTTTTCATTTGAAATCGTTTAGGGTGTTAAACAATCAAATTATGCTCAGTTTAGTATAATATGTGGGGAACCAATATCCATTATCGGCACATGTGAGCACGAGGTGCACTGGTAGATGAGGCTACGCGCGTTGGGAGGACGTGGGTTCGAATCCTCGCTGGCGCAAAGCGCGTGATTTTCGCGCGAAAAATGCCGCGACATCGTAGATGACAACTTTTTGATTTAAAATCATCATGTGGGCCACATCGGGCAAATAGACCGGTCGGTGTGCGACACGTCCTAAATGACCTCGGATGGACAAACTATCAAAATGAAAGTTGTAGATCTCAAAAAGTTATGAAACTTTGCAT
This sequence comes from Saccharum spontaneum, assembly GCA_022457205.1. Taxonomy (NCBI): domain Eukaryota; kingdom Viridiplantae; phylum Streptophyta; class Magnoliopsida; order Poales; family Poaceae; genus Saccharum; species Saccharum spontaneum. Next base: position 4,062,760 of record CM039611.1, read on the forward strand.
TTGACAACTTTTTGATTTGAAATCGTCTTATGGGCCATATCGGGCAAATAGTTCTGTCGGCCACCCATTGGCCGATAGGTCCTAAATGACCTCGGATGGAGAAACTATCAAAATGAAAGTTGTTGATCTCGAAAAGTTATGAAACTTTGCAGTTGACAACTTTTTTATTTGAAATCGTTTAGGGTGTTAAACAATTAAATTATGCTGAGTTTAGTATAATATGTGGGGAACCAAAATCCATTATCGGCACATGTGAGCACGAGGTGCACTGGTAGATGAGGCTACGCGCGTTGGGAGGACGTGGGTTCGAATCCTCGCTAGTGCAAAGCGCGTGATTTTCACGCGAAAAATGCCGCGACATCGTAGATGACAACTTTTTGATTTGAAATCGTCATGTGGGCCACATCGGGCAAATAGGCCGGTCAGTGAGCGACACGTCCTAAATGACCTCGGACGGAGAAACTACCAAAATAAAAGGTGTAGATCATAAAAAATTATTAAACTTTGTAGTTGACGACTTTTTGATTTGAAATCATCTTATGGGCCATATCGGACAAATAGTTCTGTCGGCCACCCATTGGCCGACAGGTCCTAAATGACCTCGGATGGAGAAACTACCAAAATGAAAGTTGTTGATCTCGAAAAGTTATGAAACTTTACAGTTGACAAATTTTTCGTTTAAAATCGTTTATGGTGTTAAACAATCAAATTATGCTCAGTTTAGTATGATATGTGGGAAACCAAAATCCATTATCGACACATGTGAGCACGAGGTGCAGTGGTAGAGGAGGCTACGCGCGTTGGGAGGACGTGGGTTCGAATCCTCGCTGGCGCAAAGCTCGTGATTTTCGCGCGAAAAATGCCGCGACATCGTAGATGACAACTTTTTGATTTGAAATCGTCATGTGGGCCACATCGGGCAAATAGGCCGGTCGGTGAGCGACACATCCTAAATGACATCGGATGGAGAAACTACCAAAATAAAAGTTGTAGATCATAAAAAAATTATTAAACTTTGTAGTGGACGACTTTTTGATTTGAAATCATCTTGTGGGCCATATCGGGCAAATAGGCCTGTCGACCGCCCACCGGACGACAGGTCCTAAATGACCTCGGATGGAGAAACTACCAAAATGAAAGTTGTTGATCTCGAAAAGTTATGAAACTTTACAGTTGACAAATTTTTCGTTTAAAATCGTTTATGGTGTTAAACAATCAAATTATGCTCAGTTTAGTATAATATGTGGGAAACCAAAATCCATTATCGGCACATGTGAGCACGAGGTGCAGTGGTAGAGGAGGCTACGCGCGTTGGGAGGACGCAGGTTCGAATCCTCGCTGGCGCAAAGCGCGTGATTTTCGCGCGAAAAACGCCGCAACATCGTAGATGACAGCTTTTTGATTTGAAATCGTCATGTGGGCAACATCGGGCAAATAGGCCGGTCGGTGACCGACACGTCCTACATGACCTCGGACGGAGAAACTACCAAAATGAAAGTTGTGGATCATAAAAATTTATGAAGCTTTGTAGTTGATGACTTTTTGATTTGAAATCATCTTGTGGGCCACATCGGGCAAATAGGCCTGTCGGCCGCCCACTGGCCGACATGCCCTAAATGATCTCAGACGGAGAAACTACCAAAATGAAAGTTGTAGATCTCGAAAAGTTATGAAACTTTGCATTCGACAACTTTTTGATTTGAAATAATCTTGTGGGCCATGTCAGGCAAATAGGCCTGTCGGCCACCCATTGGCCGACAGGTCCTAAATGACCTCGGATGGAGAAACTACCAAAATGCAAGTTGTTGATCTCGAAAAGTTATGAAACTTTACAGTTGACAACTTTTTCATTTGAAATCGTTTAGGGGGTTAAACAATCAAATTATGCTGAGTTTAGTATAATATGTGGGGAACCAAAATCCATTATCGACACATGTGAGCACGAGGTGCAGTGGTAGAGGAGGCTACGCGCGTTGGGTGGACGCGGGTTTGAATCCTCGCTGGTGCAAAGCGTGTGATTTTCGCGTGAAAAATGTCGTGGCATCGTAGTTGACAACTTTTTGATTTGAAATCGTCTTGTGGGCCACATCGGGCAAATAGGCCGGTCGGTGGCTGACAGGTCCTAAATGACCTCGGACGAAAAAACTACCAAAATGAAAGTTGTAGATCCCAAAAATTTATAAAACTTTATAGTTGACTTTTTGATTTGAAATCATCTTGTGGGCCATATCGGGCAAATAGGCCTGTCGGCCGCCCACTAGCTGACATGTCCTAAATGACCTCAGATGGAGAAACTACCAAAATGAAAGTTGTATATCTCGAAAAGTTATAAAACTTTGCATTTGACAACTTTTTGATTTGAAATCATCTTATGGGCCATATCGGGCAAATAGTTCTGTCGGCCACCCATTGGCCGACAAGTCCTAAATGACCTCGGATGGAGAAACTATCAAAATGAAAGTTGTTGATCTCGAAAAGTTATGAAACTTTGCAGTTGACAACTTTTTTATTTGAAATCGTTTAGGGTGTTAAACAATTAAATTATGCTCAGTTTAGTATAATATGTGGGGAACCAAAATCCATTATCGGCACATGTGAGCACGAGGTGCACTGGTAGAGGAGGCTACACGCGTTGGGAGGACGTGGGTTCGAATCCTAGATGACAACTTTTTGATTTGAAATCGTCATGTGGGCCACATCGGGCAAATAGGCCGGTCGGTGAGCGACACGTCCTAAATGACCTCGGATGGAGAAACTACCAAAATAAAAGTTGTAGATCATAAAAAATTATTAAACTTTGTAGTTGACCACTTTTTCATTTGAAATCATCTTGTTTCACTGCTCTATTTGGTTTATCAGAAACAGGCTCAGTGTTTCTTCCTGTATAACTATTATGTTTTTCTAACTTGCTGGTCCTGTTCAAATTTGTTTCTCCATTTATGTCCTGCAATTTTAAGTTCATTACTTGAAGTAAGTATATTTTCCTTTTCCAGATGAACAAACTCCTCACATGTCATATCCCACTATATCTGCTTGATGTGTTTCGTGAATTAATTCTAATCAATTATAATTGGCTGTTCCCTGACTGCTTTTCCTTCTGTCTTGGTTTCTTCATTCAGGGTCATTATTGTTATCCAACTTGAGATACTGCACGCTGAGTGCACGCTAATTCGCAGTCCCACAATTTTTTATGCCAATGCAAGTCAACATATTGGTGTATCATGTTCTGGTGGTCTTGCCATCCATGAACCTTGCTTCATGTCATGTAGGTTATTAGCAACTCGTCATGTTCTCGTGATAAGAGAGTGTTGGATTCTTCAGTTGCACCAAGGGCAGAACCTACTGTGATTAATTTGCCATTCGGTGATTGTTTTTGTTCAATGCCAGCACAGAGCACACTAGATGCCAAAATGCAGCAGCTTTCATTGAATGATCATCAAAACCAAAGGTTTACGGTGACTGCCACAGGTGATGCCTTCGGCCCTCCTGGAAACTCTTATGCAAGCCCAATGCTAGCTTCTTATCTGCAAGATTCACCAGGGCTCTCGGGCGCGATGGTGGCGCAGCCGACGCCCGGCACGGTGGTGGCGGTCTTCAAGCATGCCGACGGCAATGGGGCGCTGCAGCCGGTGCTGCAGGTGGTGGACGTGCGGATGGTCAAAAACATCAAGAACCCCTCTGCCGAGCTCTTCCGGATGGTGTGCTCTCTGACGGCGTCTACACGATGCGGTCCATGCTCACCGCCGTCGAGAACATGCACGTCCGGGACGGCTCCATCCAGAGGGGCTCAATTATCCACCTCCAGGAGTTCACCGGCAGCACCATCCAGAACCGCAGGTGATGATTAGTTATTAATCCTTCGCTGCCCTCGATTCCCCGCCCCATCTCTGGTTCGAATCGCAGATTTGTTTTTATCTTGTTGCGTGCCTTGTAGAAGGGTTGAATCTTGGTTTGCCTTCTGTACAATTCGCTCATGTCCAGTGCTGTAAAACCTGCAGTGTGTTAGACTCGTGCCGTATCATTATGATTGCGAGCTTTGCGACATTTCGTAAGAGATTTGCGGTTATAGCGCCTTGGAAAGATAGGTTGAGATTTGGTGGTGGTAGAAAATGGTATTTGGTCGATGTGGTACTAGGGTTTCTGGTCATTCCAGTCTACACTCAGGGAAGTCTTGTTGATGCTTGATGGTTTTCCGCTACCTTTAGATTAGCCTCAGACTAGGTTAAGTTCGCCACAATGGAGTCGAATAACTTTCAGCCAATTATATTCCTGTTTCTGTCAAGGTTGTTGCGCTTCTCTGCATGTGTTTTTTCCCCTTCGATCCTACAATGCAGATGGATGTTATTTTCCCTTTGTCATTAGTAATTTTCCAATGAAAGTGAACCATCAAACAGGCAATGGTTAACACGCAGATTGTCTTTTATTCTGTATAAACTTTCTATACTGTTGATGATCCTTAGTGCTGTGAAAGGGTGCTGTAGTTTTGTGCTAGTAGTTACAAGTCGGAAAGCTCTTATCAGTAAAACTGTCACAACAAGTTTCATGAATATTTCAAGAATCATTGTTTCCCCAACTTATTTGGTTCTTTGATTTGAGTCAATTCTTTGAGACCTATTTCTGTTAGAGCTGACTAGGCACCTCCAAAAGAGAAGAATATCGTATTTGAATGTTAGTTTGTCGACAACTTTTTGTGGCGTGCCTCTTATCAGTTGTTGACCATGCCTTTATCTTTTGTTCAGGTTCATTATTGTTCTCAAACTTAATGTTCTCCAAGTGAGTGTAACATAATGGGAAACCCCAAACCCTATGAGATGAGATACCAACCTAATGAGCAGGTCACCAACTTACCGGCCAATGCTGAAAATGAGCCTCCACTTTGCATTACCCCTGTTAGTGCATTGAACCCATACCAAACTATATGGAAGATCAAGGCTAGGGTGACTGCAAAGACTGATCTCGATCAGGTGCTACAACAGCTCTAGAGGTCCCAGAAATGTCTTCTCCTTTGATCTCCTTGATGCACAGGGTGGAGAAATCCGTGCAACATGCTTCAATGTGCAGGCTGATCAGTTTTTTTACCTCATTGAGGTTGATAAGGTGTACCTGATATCTAAAGGGTCGGTGAAACCAGCACAGAAGATGTTTAACTCTTTGAATCATGAGTATGAAATAACCCTGGATCACAAAACATCTATCGAAGTCTGCGTTGATGATGATAGCAACATCCCTAGGCAGCAGTATAATTTCCGGCAGATAAGCGAGATTGAGAACATTGACGTAGGTGCCATTGTGGATTTGGTTGGGATCGTTACATCAGTTGGTCCTTCTGCCATAGTGATGCGAAAGGATGGCACACAAGCCCAGAAAAGAACTCTTCAACTGAAAGACTTGTCTGTTCGGAGCATGGAAATAATCCTCTGGGGCAAATTCTGTGATGCAGAGGGACATCAACTGCAGTTGCTGTGTGATTCTGGTTCAAACCCTATACTGTCTATCAAAGGTGGCCGTGTTAGTGATTTAAGTGGTAGATCTGTGGTCACAATCAGCTCAACTCAGTTAAAAGTAAACCCAAACTTTGCAGTGGCTCAAAGGCTGAAGCAGTGGCACATAACTGAAGGCAAGAATATTGCTTGCATTTCTTTGAGCAGGGATCATGTGCTGAAAACAATTGCACAGATCAAGGATGAGAACCTGGGGCGATCAGATAAGCCAGACTTTATCACTGTTAAAGGTGCAATTTCACGTCTGAACACTGATAATTTTTGTTATCCTGCTTGCACCATGGAGGTGAATGGTAGGCTGTGCAACAGAAAGGTAATAAATAATGGTGATGGGACATGGCAGTGTGACAAATGCGACAAGAGCTTACCAAATTGCGAGTATAGATACTTGCTGCGGTGCCAGATTCAGGACCACACTGGGATCACTTATGCTACTGCATTCCAAGAGGCTGGTATCGAGATTGTTGGCCACAGCGCCCACGAGCTCTACAGCATAAGAGAAGAAGACCCAGAACCATTTGCTGAGATCTTACAGGGGGTTCGCTGGCAGCAGTTTCTCTTCAAGCTGAAAGTCAAGGAAGAGACCTTTAACGATGAGCAGCGTGTCAAGTGCAGCATTATGAGAGCGGAGAAGCTGGATCCAGCAAGACAGAGCATGCTAGCCTCCAGCAATGCTAACCTCCAGCTAGATAGAGCAAGCTACAGCTCCAGCATGCTAACCTCCAGCAATGTGGGCGCCACAGGCTTTGCACAGTCGAACTGGATGCCCACTCCACCATCAGCTTCATCCGATGGTCGTGTTTTCTATGGTGGCTTTGGCTTTTTGGGTCAGTCGGCAGTGAGGGGAGCCTGCTTCAAATGCAACCAGCCTGGGCACTGGTTTAAGGACTGCCTTGTCTGAGGCACTTAAGTGGCCTTGGCTGATCCAGGAGGTCACTGGGAAAACCTCTCATACAAAGTAGCTCTATGAACGTTGCTTTTGCTTAGTAGGCTGGAGTCCTACTTTATCATGTACAGTTATATTTTCAGTACCTATCTATATCTATGTGTCTTCCTGCCTGGTTCCTATGGACCAGGTGGTTAGTACTTAGTAATATGCAGGAGGTTGCTGGAAAAACCTAATCTATCCTTTGCAAGCCTGCCTTATTGTGGAACCTTATGGTTTGTATAAGCAACTGATGGTTGCCTTATTGTGGAACCTGTGGTTTGTAAGCAACTGATGGTTAGTAGTATTCATCTTATGATGAAGAATATTTTTATATCTTTGTTATGTCCAAGTCCAATCGAGGAGGGTTTGTTGGTGTCTACTTTGCTTCTGCATGCATGTGAATGTTTAGGCAGATGCCCTCTTTATTTTTTTAATCCTCATGAATTAGGTGTTCGGGTGTACAAGTAGGATACTGCTGGTTGGGTGATCATCTGTGCTGTGACTATTAGAAGCATCTGGTGTGTTTCAGCATTTGATTGCCCGTGGATTATTTGTTTCTGCTCGCGTGAAAAAGGCCTATCTTTTACTGTACATGTTGAAGTCAAGAAGAGGAGGAAATATTTAATGGTGAGCAGCTTACTTTTATTTTTAAAGAAAAAGAAAACCAAAATCAAAGCAGTAAATTCTGTTAGAACGAGCCAACGAGGGAAGACAAAGCGATTGCCGCAATATCTATTGTTGATCAGACTAGTTATGTTGGCACTGAAGAAGAAACTGAATTTGCTCCAGAGGTCTTTGGTGGAGATGATGAAGAAATAAATTCTCAGTTTATCATTACTGTCAGTATAGGATGCTCTGGAAAGTTCTTAGTCAATAATCCCTTATATCATAAATGTACATCTCATTTTATGATATATAATAAATATTTTTAAGGTTAACCAAATATTTAAAAATATTCATAATATATAATGATTATTGGTCATTATATATCTATCAAATCTTTATAGGATATATGAAACTGATCGGATCCTTTCATGATTGGTGGGAGAAAGCTAGCAACGCCATTGATGGGTTTGATAAGGCAAGGAGCTGATTATTCTCTCTCTCTATAGCAATGAGTTGATTCTCTCGTTATGTTTCGAGTTTGATGGAACCATCACAACAGATGCGCCGTTGGTGGAGCAGCTCTAAACATAGCTGGTGCCCTAGTCATCGCTGGCGAGGAACGGTAGTTATGATCTATGGTGGGGGCTCAAGGGCTATCACTCTTAACTGCCATCCTACCCGGTGGATAGAGAGTTAGCTCGATATTGGTTGTCTTGTACGTTTATCACGGCCACGAATGCAATAGTTTAAATGATGGCGCGTGAGTGCGTGTGTGATGTGTTTGTGGAGGTTTATGAATTCTTGTCCCTTTTTTATATAACTAGCGGAGATGCGCGTGCGACACACATGTATTTTATAAAAAAATCGTTTATAGTGAAGGTCTAACAAAGAAGTTTTAAGAACTCAATTTTTATATTTAAGCTCTTAGTTCTTGATCGGATCTAGCATGTTACTAATTCTTTTGAAAAGTATGTGTGAAAAAACAAAGATTTCATGTCTATAACGTAAATAAAATATCGTTTATAGTTAAGGTGTGACAAAGAAGTTTTAGTAAATCAATTTTTATATTTGAGCTCTTAGTTCTTGATCGAATAGCATGTTACTAAATCTTTTGAAAAGTCTTTGAAACCCCGTCCTACGGCTCGATGCCTCGATGCATTGACGTCTCCGGCCTTTAAGTTGTGACGTGGTCCTCTGTCTTCTTTGCCAACGTGGTGCCCAGCAGATGGACTCCGACGTGGGCGTGGTCACAATCACGGATCAGCGTTTCCACCCACACACCCGATCAGTCCCCTACCACCGATGCGACCACTTGTATACGGCCACGTCCGCTCCAAGACATGCATGGTGCCTGGTGTTGCCTGCGGCCGCCTCTCCTTTCGTGCTTAATTTGATGCTGATGGCGTCTCTGGCTGCTGCCTGGATGCGTCCTCTCGTCCATGCATCCCTCCCCTTTGGCCACGGCGCTTACGTCTCCCCTCTTCATACGTGAGATGGTGATGGCCTTTTATAGGTGGTAGGTAGGGTCGTAGGGCACCTGGTGAGGAGCACCTGTGCCACACGCCGCCAATAATCTGTTGCTAGATATGCGAGGTCTACGAACAACTCTTTTTTTTATCAAACAAAATCTTTTTGTCAGAAGAGCATCTCCAAAAATATCTAATCTTTTTCATATCAAACAAAATCTTTTTGTGTAACTCCCAAAGAAATATCGGGAAGAACAAATAAGACTATCTCAATTCACTCCTAAAACATATTTCAAAACCATATTCCAATCATTCAATGGCATTTTCGTAAACAGATCATCTTCTTGGTGAGAACAAAAACGAACGACAGCAGCAAAAGTGTCTGACATTCCGAATGAACTAATGAACGAAGATCAAACGTTTGGAATTATAATTCTGCAGCTGCCGGCGATGTTGAACCTGCCCAAGCCGCAGCTTCTTCGTGAGAACAAAAACGAACGACAGCAGCCACAAGTGTCTGAAATTCTGAATGAATTAATGAACCAAGATCAAACGTTTGGAATTATAATTCTGTGGCGACGTTCAACCTGCCAAGTCACAGCTATATAATGATACATAGGCCGGCCTTGTTTAGATGTCTTCAAAATTTCAAATTTTTACTTTTTGTCCTATCACATTGAATTTTTAGACGTATGCATGGAGCATTAAATATAGATAAAAAATAATTAATTGCACAGTTTGGTTGTAAATCACGAGACGAATATTTTGAGCCAAATTAGTCCATGACTGGACACTAATTGCCAAATACAAACGAAAATGCTACAGTAGCTAAATTTTAAAAGTTTTTGCATCTAAACACCCCCTAGTTCTTGTGCGTTTTTAAGGAAAAAAATAAAACCAATCGGATAGTTAGGCTAAAAATCCAATTACTACCCATCGGATATGCATTCGTGATCAGTAAAAATTGTTCGCTACGCTATCATTGCTAATTTGTATTTATATATAAATAAATATCTGACTCTATCATTTTGATCAAATAATCATATATATATTTTTAATCCTATTTGATCATGGGCTACCCGTTGGCATTTTTACCTGTGCAGCTTTGCCGGTACGGATATACAGTAGATTTTTTTCAATCGTATGGGTATATTTTTATCTATGGCCTTGTTTAGATACCTAAATTTACCCCTAAATTTTACTATGCAAAAAGAAGATTTCTCATCACATCAAAATATCGACATATATATGGAGTATTAAATATAGATGAAATCAAAAACTAATTACACAGTTTTGTTATACTTTACGAGACGAATATTTTAAGCCTAATTAATCAATATTTAGACAATTATTACCAAATAAAAACAAAATTGCTACAGTTAAATCGGGGCCGGCCGAATGGGGCATCTAAACATGGGCCTTGTTTAGATTGGTGAATTGGGGAGAAAAACACTGTATCAGAATTCCTGTAGCATTTCGTTTGTATTTGGTAAAAATTATCCAAATTTTGACTAACTAGGCTTAAAATGTTCGTCTCGCAAAGTACAACAAAACTATGCAATTAGTTTTTGATTTCACCAACATTTAGTATTCCATGCATTTGCCGATATTTTGATGTGACGGGGAATCTTCTTTTTGCATAGTGGAATTTGGGGAGAGAATTGGGGAACTGAACAAGGCCATGGCCTATAGCTTATTCGGCACACCTGACCTGACGTGTGTAGCCGACTAGCCGTTGCCATCTCCCTCGGGCTTTTTCGGCACAGCATCATGGGCCTATAGGATAGGCCCCAGCCCACAAAAGGGGGGCATTTCCGTCTTTTCGCGTCCAAAATTTTCTCCCTTCCCTCCACCCGTTCAGTTTCCCTCTCGGCGGAACCGCCGCCAGCCCCCAAATTCCCGTTAACCCTCCCTCCGTTCCGTCGCCTTTCCCCTCCCCCGCAAATCGAATCGCCTCCTCTCCCTCCCCCCCTCTCCTCTCCCTTCCACACCGCGAGATTCGCCAGGGATCTCGGGCGAGATGGAGGCGCAGCTGACGCCCGGCGCGGTGGCGGCGATCTCGGAGCACGCCGACGGGGGCAACGGGACGCTGCAGCCGGTGCTGCAGGTGGTGGACGTGCGGATAGTCCCCAACGTCAAGAGCTCCACCAACCAGGAGCGCTTCCGGATGCTGCTCTCCGACGGCGTCCACACGATGCAGTCCATGCTCGCCACCGCCGAGAACGTGCTCATCCACAACGGCTCCATCCAGAAGGGCTCCATCATCCACCTCCACGAGTTCACCTGCAGCACCATCCAGAACCGCAGGTGAGGGTTAATTAGTTATAATAATAATCCTGCCCAGCGCTCGATTCCCCGCTCCATCGCGGATTCGAATCTCGCAGATTTGTATTGTTTTGTTGCCTTCCTAGTAGTAGAAAGGCTGAATCTTGGTTTGCTTCCCGCACGGTTCAGTGATGTAAAACATGCAGGGTATTAGGCTCGTGCCACATCGTTAGGGGCGACATTGCCGTACAAGATTTGCGGCTACCGCTTTGGAAAGATGGATTGGGATTCGGTGGTGGTAGAAAATGGTATTTGGGCGATGTGGTACTAGGGTTTATGGTCATTCCCGTCCAGACTCACGGAAGTCTTGTTGATTGTTTTTTTTTCCACTGTCTTTAGATTAGCCTCGGACTAGGTTTAAGTTCGCCACAATGGAGTCCAGCCAGTTCTATTCTTGTTTCTATTAACGTTGTTGCACTTCTCTGCATGTGTTTTTTTAACCCTTCGATCCCTACAATGCACATTATTTTCCCTTTGTCATTAGCAATTTTCCAATGAAAGAAAACTGTCAAAGAGGCAATGGTTAACATGCAGAGTTTCTTTCATTATGTATGAACTTTCTATGCTGTTGATGATCCTTAGTGCAGTGAAAGGGTGCTGCAGTTTTGTGCCAGTACTTACAAGTCGGAAAGCTCTTATTCTGGCATCCATGTCAAATCAGTGGAACTGTCACAACACATTCGTTTTGACCATTCAAATGAGTCTTAGAAGTAGCTCTTTTAAGATATATGAAACCTTGTATACTCTTGTGGGAGTTACTAAAGTATGCACAATTATAGATTTCTAATGTATTACCATACATCAATAGAATGCGAATCTACTGATATGTATGCTGGATTTTAAAATCTGAAGTGGGTTACTGTTGCTTCACGAATGTTTCAAGAATCGTTGTTTCCCCAACTTCTTTGGTTCTGTGACTTGAGTCAATTCTTAGGAATACCTATTTCTGTTAGAGCTGACTGGGCATCTCATAAAGAGAAGAATATCATATTTGAATGTTAGTTTGTTTACACCTTTTTGTGGCTTGCCTCTTATCAGTTGAGTTGACCATGCCTTTATCTTTTGTTCAGGATCATTATTATTATCAAACTTGACGTTCTGCAAACTGAGTGCACCATGATTGGAGACCCCAAAGCCTATGATGTGAGAATCCAACCTAATGAGCAGGGCACCAACTTTCCGGCCAATGCTGCTCAAGCTAATACTGGAACATATTCCAGTGGTCCTGGTATGCTGGGATCTTCTGCTGCTCCAAGGCCAGTGCAAGATGCTAACAATGTACCATACGGATCTTCTGCTGCTCCAAGGCCAGTGCAAGATGCTAACCATGTACCACACGGATCTTCTGCTGCTCCAAGGCCAGTGCAAGATGCTAATAATGTACCATACGGTGGATCCTATGGTGGTTATCAGGGTACGGTGGGTCCTCCAATTGGTCGTGCAGTAGAATCTGTTAACAATGTGGCATCTGGTGTCTCTTATGGTACAACTTCAGCACATAATAATACAATGAATGTGGGCATGGTGCAGTCAAACTTGCAGCAGCCTTCACTGAACTCTCACCAGAACCAAAGGTTTGCAGTTCCTTCCATGGCTGGTGGCAGTGGTGCTCCTGGGAATACATATGGCCAACCTGCACAGTCCTTTTATCAGCAACCGCCTCCAGGGCATATGAATAGAACCCCTGTGTCTAAGAATGATGCAAGTCGTCTTGTCCCAGTGGCTCATTTGAACCCCTACCAATACTCATGGACAATCAAGGCTAGGGTGACTGCAAAGACTGATCTCAGGCACTACAACAACAAGAATGGTGCTGGAAAAGTCTTCTCCTTTGATCTCCTTGATGGACAGGGTGGAGAAATCCGTGCAACATGCTTCAATGCGCAGGCTGATCAGTTTTTTGACCTCATTGAGGTTGATAAGGTGTACCTGATATCCAAAGGGTCGGTGAGACCAGCAAGGAAGCAGTTTAACTCTTTGAATCACGAGTATGAAATAACTCTGGATTTCAAATCATCTATCGAAGTTTGTGTTGATGATGATAGCAACATCCCTAGGCAGCAGTATAATTTCCGGCAGATAAGCGAAATTGAGAACATTGAGGCAGGTGCTATTGTGGACTTGATTGGAATTGTTACATCAGTTGGCCCTTCTGCCACAATAATCCGAAAGGATGGCTCGGAAGCCCAGAAAAGAACTCTTCAACTGAAAGACATGTCTGGTCGAAGCGTAGAAATTACCTTATGGGGGAAGTTCTGTGATGCTGAAGGCCAGCAGCTGCAGTTGCAGTGCGATTCTGGTTTGAATCCTGTTCTAGCTTTGAAAGGTGCCCGAGTTACTGAATTCAGTGGTAGATCTGTGAACACAACCGGCTCAACTCAGTTAAAAATAGACCCAGACTTCCCTGAGGCTGAGAGTCTGCGGCGATGGTATGCAACTGAAGGGAAGACAGCTGCTTGTGTTTCTTTGTCAGGGGTAAGTATGGGCAGGACTGATGTCCGGAAAGCAGTGGCTCAGATCAAGGATGAAGATCTGGGGCGATCAGAGAAGCCAGACTTTATCACTGTTAAAGGTGCAATTTCACATCTGATCACTGATAATTTTTGTTATCCTGCTTGCACCATGGAGGTGAATGGTAGGGTGTGCAACAAAAAGGTAATAAATAATGGTGATGGGACATGGCAGTGTGACAAATGCGACAAGAGCTTACCAAATTGCGAGTATAGATACTTGCTGCAGTGCCAGATTCAGGACCACACTGGGGTCACCTATGCTACTGCATTCCAAGAGGCTGGTATCGAGATCGTTGGCCACAGCGCCCACGAGCTCTACAACATAAGAGAAGAAGACCCAGAACGATTTGCTGAGATCTTACAGGGGGTTCGCTGGCAGCAGTTTCTCTTCAAGCTGAAAGTCAAGGAAGAGACCTTTAACGATGAGCAGCGTGTCAAGTGCAGCATTATGAGAGCGGAGAAGCTGGATCCAGCAAAAGAGAGTTCTTACCTTCTGGGGGTAATCAATGGCCTATTGCAGGATGATACTGGCTCACCTTCTGAGGCGCAAGGTGCCATGGCCTATAATGCTGGTCTCAGCAACACTGGCGCTGGACGAAGCGTGCCAACCTCCAACAGTGCCTACACCACCAATATGAGTGGTCCAATGTATGGGGAGTCCGCGAACCAGTTCGCGCAGCAAGCAAACACGTATATTGGGGCGCCCACTCCAGTGTCGGCGACAGGGAATGTGCAGACCTTCATGTCTTGCGGGTCAAGTGGGCACAACGTGCAGAACTGCCCTGCAGGCATGTACAGGCAGCAGCCTGCTGCGAGCACGGCAAGCTCCTACGGCTCTTCGCAGCCTCGCAACGCTGGCCCCAGACCGTGTTTCAAATGCAATCAGATCGGGCACTTTGCTAGCTCTTGCCCACTGCTGGCCCCTGCCCCCCAGCAGCAGCAGCAGTATCGGAGCGGCGGCGCTTCGTCAGGCAGTTATGGTCAGCAGCAGCCCTATCTTGGGGCTACCAACTACTGAAAGTCAGTATCTATCTAATCAGGCGTGATGTTGGTTTTGCTTAGATGCCTGTGGCCCTGTGCTGAATGGCATCGCTGCGTCTGTAAAGTAGATGCAAATGTTTTTTTTGTGTGTGAAGCTGAACCATATATCGGTACTTCTATAAGTTCTTCGTATCATATTACGGTGTGGTATAAATCCTCGTTGCTTTGTCAGTTAAGTTGAATTAGCAGTTTGTCCAGCTTAATTAACTGTATGGTGGTTGTAAATTAATAGTCGAAACCAGGCGTACGTACAATGCAAGTCATCTTTAGATTGTCAGCAGTTCATTTTCGCTCCAGGTTCATCTTATCTTCTTTGTACTCAAGTTAATTTTCTTCTGTCTTTATGTTTTTTACCCCCGACATATATATGATTGATTTTTGGCGATACAAACATTGTTTTGAGAGGCGAAACAAATACCATGAAGCTGCACAAACTTTTGTTTTTTTAAAAAAGAAGCTGCACAAGGCGAAACGAGGAATATGTTTCTAAGCCGGGCCCAATCCATCACAGCCCATCCGCCAATTATGGCTTGAAACTGCACAAGGCCCAAACAATATGTTCCTGGGCCGGCCCAACCCAGCGCCATTGTGATAAAATCGCTGCCAGTTCGTCTTCCTCCAGAAAAACCCTCTCCTCTTGTCCGCCCAGCCTAGGGTTCTTCCTTCCCGACGCGCCGCCGCCGTCTCGCCGCTCCGACTCGCCTCTGCCCGCCCAGGTAATTTCCGGGTTTCGGAGTGTAGATCCATGCGGGCCACTTAGAATTTTTAGCCCGCTAACGATAGGAACAAGCATACTCGTAGAAGTTTTTTTGTTACCCTATATATGGGATCTGAGAATTGTGTTTCGATCGAGCGAATAGTTAGTGACTTCGTGTTTAATCCATGTGCAGATTGAAGGCTCTACTTGGATCCCATGGCGGAAGAAACCAATGTAAGCTGAAAATCACTGCATCCCCCCTCCCCCGGATGTTGCTCTCATCTTTCTGGTGCCGTGAATTAATTGTGATTTGGTACTTGTGTGGTTTTCCTTTTCCTTTGTCGAAACAGGTAAAGAAGGAGGAAGAGGAGTTCAGCACCGGTCCTCTCTCAGTGCTCATGATGAGCGTCAAGAATAATACACAGGTTGGTAGATTTCCTCTGGAAAATACAGTGTCTTCTTTGCAGTCTGTCTACATTGACTTTACTGGTCAAGTATGAAAAATATGTTTGTGCTGGTGTTTTTCTTGTATAATCTGGTACCATGATGTGAATTATAGACTTATAGTTATGCAATGTGCCTGCTGTCCAGCTGTGTCAATATGGTTAACCTTAGTTGGCTGCCTCCTGCTCTTGGTAGTCCTGGAATTTGGATCCATTGTTAGGTTGAATTTGGCCATAGTTTTGTGTGTCCTCCATCCAAGTATGATCGTTTGTGTTGTATGTATTTGAACCTTCTTGTTTATTGGCTGAGACAAGTATAGTTCTGTGCAGCAGCCTGAAGCTCCTGCTTCACCAAATCATATGGCCAGTAATCTTCTTAGCTAAGACATGTTTATTAGCTGTGGTTCCCAATTGTTTACTAAACATGTCCCTCAGCTGTGATTTCTAACACTATTTTAGTCCGTGGATGTGATGCACTAGTGTGTAGTCGGTGTTGTATTCTTGTCCCCTTAACTGTGATGCGCACATGTTTCTTACCTTCCGTGCATGGAAATAATGCGGTGGTCTTGGTAGTCAGTATTGTATTGCATCATAATTTGGCAGTTTTGAGTATAATGCTAGTACCTATCTGTCATAGGCTTCTGTAGATATACTATCTATTTTTCTGCATTATTGCTACGGATCATTTTTATCTTTTTTAGTCACTTCTATCATCAAAGTTGGATTAATTTTCCAGGAACTGTTTTCTGAGTGGCACTATTGATTTATATAAGCTGATTTGTTTGATGTTAGCTCCATTCAGCCAAAATAAAAAATTTGTCATGCATCCTTGTTTCTTTCATAAATTGCAAAAGTAAGATTTACTATTTTTGTACTAACTGAATTGCTTGCTAAGTTGTTGCCAACTGCCTGACAATCATGTTTCCTTGGTCCATATTTTTCCACCGATTTGATCTAAAAATGTCCATGTATAACCCTAGGCCATCGTTTCCTGTAGTGTGATCGCTATGCCATTGTTACTTAACTGATATATCTTGGTTTCTCTCATGTATCACAAATTATGTGTCCGGTGTCAGGTTGCATACTGCTGACTGCAGATAGTGCTTTTCAACTGCTCCTTGTTCTGATAATGCATTGTCTCTTATGTCTTAGGTTCTTATCAACTGCCGGAACAACAAGAAGCTGCTTGGTCGCGTGAGAGCCTTTGATCGGCATTGCAACATGGTTCTCGAGAATGTTAGGGAGATGTGGACTGAGGTATGTTGAACGGTCGCTTACCTTTTGTAAAGTTTCCGTGGCTTGAACTGCTGTGTTCATTAATCATTGTGAACACTTTCTACTTGTGTTACAGGTACCAAAGACCGGTAAAGGCAAGAAGAAGGCTCTTCCAGTGAACAAAGACAGGTTCATAAGCAAGATGTTCCTCCGCGGGGATTCAGTCATCATTGTTCTCAGGAACCCGAATTGAGTATCTTGTACACGTGGAGAATCTATTTGCTAGTACGTTGCTATTTGGTAGTATGTATGCCAAATGCTCAAAACATGGGAGTGTAACTGTGTAAGATGCTCGCTATGAATGTTGATGGTGGAGGATTTTTACTTAAGGCAAGATGCTAGGACTTGGTTTTACCTCTTGTAGTTGACTTGAACTGGATGTTTCTTTGAAGTAGTAACAAACCCCACTGCATGAATCATTGGTTCCGATCTGTGATTCAAGTTGTTAATGGCACACTGACTGCCAGATGTATGCTTGGTTATTTGAGTGCAATAGTAACTACCGTTTGCTTGTCTCAAAAAAAAAAACCCCTACCGTTTGCTTGTGAAAGTTGAAAGTGAACGAAGGGGCACCCATAACCTTCACGGTCGAGTGACACTTTTTTTTTTGTACAATGGACAGTTCAGTGGGTAACTCATGATCAGCAAATTATTTGTGACCTGGAACTAGCGTACAATTGGAAAAAAGAATACTAACATGCAGGGCTTAAGGAACGATAATGTTGGAAGACGTTTCTGCTCTTATAGATCGTTCCTTTGGCTTCTTGCATGAATACACGAAGAGCCTCAGAAGCAAACCAGTCAATTGCATTCACCAGAGTCCAGAGTTCTAAAAAAATATCAGCCTTTTGGAGGCTTAATTTGAAGAGGCCTCAATAGGTGGTAGTGCAGCAATGACGTCAACAACGACACGCACACCTCACAGGCTCACACACCAAGAAAACAAAAAACACATTCAAAAAGAAAGAAAAACCCTTGACATGTATACAATGAAAAGAGCTCTTATACAATTGATGATCCAATGAAGAACAGAGTTTTTAAACATGAACAGTTTGAAAGTTTAACATAACTGACTGAAAAGGGAGATGGAATTGTAGCTTTTATGAGCACTGCTACTAATAATCTTCAGAGAGCAAAGCACATATAAAAATCATGTTCGTGTCATGTGATTTGAAAACTCTGAAGTGCAGTTCTTCAAAATCTAACCTTTACATCTGCCTCTCCCAAGTCCCAACTTCATTCAGTTGTGGTGTTGGCCACATTACTCTGATCAATTACATTTTTTGAATAAAACAAATCCATGTCTCATCTTCTGAAGCACCTTTTAGGGAAGAAAGGGCATTCAGGAATAGATAATTAGAGATACAGGAGTCAGGAAATAACCGAAGGATCTTATGCCCGGCCTTGTGAGAGAAAAAAACCAAGCTTGGTTGCATTGACGTTTGTTGACCAACACATTTCAGCAATCATTTTGGGTGGAAAATTCACGTGTATATCAAGGCAGCATGCTATGTTCAGATGAAATAACAAATTTCATCTAGCAAAGGAAAACATAATACATGGATGTTCTGCATCCAAAAGAAACAAGAGAAGGTTTTTGTTGTACATTTACTCATCATCAGTAAAGCATATGAAGAACCCCAACCTTTGGGTCCCTGGCCTGAGGGCCCAGGAGTGGAATGTAGCAAAGGATGTGGAAATTGCAGCTGCACCTCTTGGTGAGGCATCCAATGAGTTAAGGTACTGCTGCAATTTGAACAATGAATCTCTTGAGCAAGCACTGCCAAAACAGCTGGCATAATTGTCTGAAGTAGTCTGCTGGCTGAACTATTGCAACATTGCTTCTGAGAACACTGCTGTCATTAAAAAGCCTATTTTCACCCACATAGTATATACTGTTGGAGTATATGTTCTGTAGCCCATGTGGTTAGGCCCATGAGGCCCATGTATGCTACTCTATATAGCTACCCTTCTAGGGTTAGCCTAATCAATTGAGAATAACCATTCTAGCATGGTATCACAGAGCCTAGGTTAGCTTCCTCTCTTCCCCTTCACCCAGCCGCCGCCCCAGGGAGCCGCCGCCCCTGGTGGTCGCCGCCGGCCAGCCGGTGCCATGGCTGGCCATCCACCTCCTCCCCTCTCCTCTTCTTCCACCTGGGCCCAAGTGCTGGCCCTCCCATCCCCTGCTTCCCCTCTCCTCCCGCCCGCAGCTGGTGCCGTCTTCCCGCCCGTTACTCGATCCAGCGGCCCGGCCATCCCAGGGGCGGGAGCCCCTCCTTCTGGCGCCAACCGTCCTCCTGGCGCGGGAGCCGCCCCCTTCCCTCCCGGTGGTGCGCCCCTCCCGCCCGCAGCTGGTGCGCTCCCGCCCGCAGCTGGTGCGCCCCTCCCGCCCGCAGCGGGTGCGGTCTTCCCGCCCGTGACTCGATCCAGCGGCGCAGGACCGCCCCCTTCTCAGCTGAGCACAGCGCCGCTCTCCTCTCAGCTCAGCACAGCCGCCCCCTTCCCTCCCGGTGGTGAGCCCCTCCTTCTGGCGCCGCCGGCCGCCCCCTTCCCTCCCGGTGGTGCGCCCCTCCTTCTGGCGCCGCCGGCCGCTGGTGGACCCCCTGCACCCGCCCAGCCGCTGCTGGTGGCCCCTGGCGCGGCTGCGGGACCCAGCGCGCCACCTCCGGACGCTGCTCCTCCCCTTCCCATACAGCCGGCTGCAGCTCCTCCCTCACCCGGCCACTCCCAGCCGCTGCTGGTGGTCCCTGGCGCGGCTGCGGGTCCCAGCGCGCCACCTCCGGACGCTGCTCCTCCCCTTCCCATACAGCCGGCTGCAGCTCCTCCCTCACCCGCGGCGTGGCCGGCCACTGGCGGGCTGCCCGCCGCCTCTGGGCAGCGCCTGCCCCTCAACCTTGCGTCCGCTGTGGCCCACGCCTCCACCCGCCCACAGGCGCGGCTGCCAGCAATGGGTGCTGCCACCACAGGTGCTGCCCTTGCCCCGGGCTGGATCCCCTCCGCCTCCGTGCCCCTCTTCCCCACGGCATGGGCACCCGCTGCAGCGACTTTCCCGGCCGCCCCGGCAGGCCACCCACTAGCGCCGCTCACCTCTGGCGCGGGCGCTGGCCGAACCTGGGTGCCGCATCCGTCCTTGCGCGGTCCGCCGTCGTTTCCTCTGGGTTCCCCTCCCCTCGGGACGAGCGGGGGTGGGGGGGGCCATGGCGGTCGCCGTCGTCGCGGACGCGGACGTGGTGGGGGTCCTGGTTTCCACGACCCGTCATGGCCCCTCCAGGCTCCTGGTGGTGCGTCTTGCCCGCCGGCCGCCGCCATGCTCGCTGCTGCTTCTCCCGGGTTTCACCCAGCAGCATTCCAGTGGGCTACACCTTCCGCGGCCGTGGCACATTCCTTCAGCACGATGGGCCCGACAACTCCCGTCGGACCGCAGTGGATCGCCGATTCGGGTGCCACCTACCACACCACTCCCGACCCCACTATACTCTCTTCCGTTCAACCTCCTTCTTCCTCTCACCCGTCGTCCATCATGGTCGCCAATGGGTCTTGCCTTCCTGTCACATCCGTGGGTGCCGCCGGCGCTCATGGCTCCTTTCGTCTTCCTGATGTTCTTGTGGCCCCTTCTATGGTTCACAACCTTCTTTCTATTCGTCGGTTTACAGCTGACAATTCCTGTTCCGTGGAGTTTGACTCTTCCGGTCTCACTGTCAAAGATTTGGCTTCCCGGCGTCCTCTGTTTCGGTGTGACAGCACGGGGCCCCTCTACACCCTTCGCTTCCCAGCGTCTCCTTCGTCTTCTTCGCCGACCCCTTTGTCTGCTGCTTTAGCCACCACTACTTCCTCCACCACTTGGCACCGGCGCCTCGGCCATCCTGGTCGGGATGCCCTGATGCAGCTCAGTCGGAGTTCCGACATTCGGTGTCCTCGGACTCCCGGTGAGCATTTGTGCCATGCGTGTCAGCTGGGTCGTCATGTCCGTCTTCCTTTTCATAGTTCTTCTTCCCAGACGGCTCACATCTTTGATCTTGTACATTGCGACCTCTGGACTTCTCCTGTCATCAGCGTTTCCGGCTACAAGTTCTATCTTGTGATGCTTGATGATTTCTCTCATTACTCCTGGACTTTTCCTCTTCGTGCAAAGTCTGAAGCTTTCCCCGCCATTCTCCACTTCTTCGCTTGGGTGTCCACACAGTTCGGCCTCACCATCAAGGCCGTCCAGTGCGACAATGGTCGTGAGTTCGATAACTCCGCCTCCCGTGCCTTCTTTCTCTCTCACGGTGTCCAGTTGCGCATGTCTTGCCCGTACACCTCCTCCCAGAACGGCAA
Organism: Saccharum spontaneum; assembly: GCA_022457205.1. Lineage (NCBI taxonomy): Eukaryota > Viridiplantae > Streptophyta > Magnoliopsida > Poales > Poaceae > Saccharum > Saccharum spontaneum. Next base: position 4,083,872 of record CM039611.1, read on the forward strand.
GGCTGAGCGCATGATTCGCACCACCACCGAGACCATGCGCACCGTCTTGCTTCAGGCTTCCCTCCCTGCGCGCTTCTGGCCGGAGAGCTTGCATACCTCCACCTATCTCCTTAACCGCCTTCCTTCCGCTGCCTGCCCAGCTCCCACGCCACACCACGCTCTTTTCGGTACCCCTCCTCGGTACGACCACCTTCGCGTCTTCGGGTGTGCGTGTTACCCTAACACCACAGCTACCGCTCCCCACAAGCTGGCACCTCGTTCGACTCTCTGTGTCTTCCTCGGGTACTCCCCGGATCACAAGGGGTACCGGTGTTATGATCTTACCTCTCGTCGGGTCCTCATCTCTCGTCATGTGGTGTTCGATGAGTCTGTCTTCCCCTTCTCCTCCACCCCCACTCCTACGTCCACCCCGGATCTTGACCTCTTCTCCTTGTTTCCCTCTGACGCGGTGGTTGAGCCACCTTTTCGGTTGTCTACCGCAGGTACTGCTCCACCGTGCCCTTCGCTGGGGCCGTGCCCTCGCTCGCAGCCCGCCGGTGACACCTCCTGCCCGGGCTTAGCGGGATCCCCTCCCGGGCCGGCCACCGTCCCTACGCCTGACGCGGGTCCCGGGCCGTCGCCCCTGGCGCCACCTGCGCGCTTCACTCAGCCGCCGCTCGTCTACCAGCGCCGTGCACCTGCCGGGTCGGCCCCCGTTACTACGCCTGACGCGGGGCCCGGGCCGTCGACACCAGCGCCACCTGCGCGCTTCGCCCAGCCGGTGCTCGTCTACCAGCGACGTGCACGACTGGCGTCGCCGCCTACGTCTCCACCGGTGGCTCCTCCTTCTCCGCCGACTGCTTCTCCGCCGGCGACACCGACACCGTCACCGAGGTCCCCGGATGGTCGTGTCACGACGCCGGTGTACCACCCCCCGCTGCTTCACCGACACCCGCGTCATGTTCACCCTATGGTGACGCGACACGCGGCCGGGACCCTGCCGCCCCGGGCTCTTGCGGCGATGCCCGGTGACTCGCAGCTCTCTCCGGTACCCTCTTCCGTCCGCGAGGCCTTGCTGGACCCTCATTGGCGCCGCGCGATGGAAGAGGAGTATGCGGCTCTCCTTGCCAACCGGACCTGGGATCTGGTGCCACGTCCCCCAGGCTCCAACGTCGTCACCGGCAAGTGGATCTGGACACATAAGCGCCGAGCTGATGGCACTCTCGAGAGGTACAAGGCTCGTTGGGTTCTCAGGGGTTTCACTCAGCGGCCTGGTGTTGACTACGATGAGACTTTCAGTCCAGTGGTGAAGCCGGCTACAGTCCGCACGGTGCTCTCCCTCGCACTCACTCGGTCTTGGCCAGTGCATCAGCTGGATGTCAAGAATGCCTTCCTACATGGTCTTCTCACTGAGACAGTTTACTGCAGTCAGCCGGCCGGGTTTGTTGACTCATCGCGTCCTGACATGGTCTGCAGGCTCAACAGATCTCTCTACGGCCTCAAGCAGGCGCCCCGGGCATGGAACCATCGATTTGCTACCTTTCTGCGATCACTGGGGTTTGTGGAGGCCAAGTCCGATACGTCACTGTTCATCTTCCACCATGGAGCTGAGACTGCGTATCTGCTGCTCTATGTTGATGACATTGTCCTCACCGCCTCCAGTGAGTCACTCCTTCGCCGCATCATCACCTCTCTCCAGCAGGAATTCGCTATGAAGGATCTGGGTGTGCTCCACCACTTCCTTGGGGTCACTGTTGCACCTCATCCTGCTGGACTTCTTCTTCACCAGCGGCAGTACACTCTTGACATCCTTGAGCGAGCTAGGATGACCGACTGCAACCCCTGCTCCACTCCAGTTGACACGCAGGGCAAGATGTCTGAGGCCGAGGGGAACCCGGTGTCTGATCCTACTGCGTACCGGAGTCTTGCTGGTGCTCTCCAGTACCTCACCTTCACTCGACCGGACATCACTTATGCGGTTCAGCAGCTGTGCCTTCATATGCATGATCCGCGGGAGCCCCACCTCACTGCCCTCAAGCGCCTCCTCCGCTACCTCCGAGGCACGGTGGGCTACGGCCTGCTCCTTCACCGGCGGTCCTCCTCCACCGAGATGGTTGTCTACACTGACGCTGACTGGGCCGGGTGCCCGGACACTCGGCGCTCCACCTCTGGCTACGCTGTCTTCTTAGGCGGCAACCTGGTGTCATGGTCGTCCAAGCGTCAGCAGGTGGCCTCCCGCTCCAGTGCCGAGGCGGAGTATCGCGCCGTGGCCAATGGCGTGGCCGAGGTTTCATGGCTCCGACAGCTCCTGGCCGAGCTCCATAACCCTCTTCTCCGGAGCACGCTTGTCTACTGCGACAACGTCAGTGCAGTCTACCTCTCCACCAACCCCGTGCAGCACCAGCGGACCAAGCATGTGGAGATCGACCTTCACTTCGTCCGTGATCGGGTTGCCATCGGCGAGGTGCGGGTCCTACATGTCCCTACGACGTCCCAGTTCGCGGACATCTTCACCAAGGGCCTCCCGTCGTCCACCTTCACCGCCTTCCGCTCCAGCCTCAACATCACCAGTGGCTAGTTGCGTCTGTGGGGGGCTCTTATGTATTTTCTTTTCCTGGTGTACAGTCTGACTCCGCTGCGTCGGCAGTTCAGACTGCGGGGGAGTGTTGGAGTATATGTTCTGTAGCCCATGTGGCTAGGCCCATGAGGCCCATGTATGCTACTCTATATAGCTACCCTTCTAGGGTTAGCCTAATCAATTGAGAATAACCATTCTAGCATATACATACTGCAAAGAATATGAGCATTAAGAATATTCTTTGTGCTTACATTCAGAGTGTTATTATCCCATTGATGTCTGTCTTAACTAGTAAGATCTAATCTCTTAACAAACTATTGTAAACTAATGATGAGTATCAAAAGGCTGTCCTTTGTGAATTTCTGTGCATAACCTGACAGTACTAGCCTGGATGGACATGGACTTGACATGACACAAAATTTGGTAATATGACTACTGCAGGAATCAGAATGACACTGAAAATGTCCATTAACACTCCTACTTATCTTACAGGCATTGAGTCCCAAATCATTGTTGCCAATAAAAGTCTGCAACCAAGGATTATACTATATATAATGGGGGGTCATTGTCATTCATTTTTCTGTAGCATCATCTATGTGGTAGTAGTGGTACTATGGAGCCCAGTTGCGTTTGCTACATTACTCTGACCAAACACATTGAGCAAACAAAGCTGGATTGCAGTGATGTTGTACAGGATGACAACCAAAGCTGAACATAAACCATCACATGAGAAATGAGATACAGTACGAACCTTTTCGCATATTCATATCAAGGTAATACTTATTCAGAGAGGAAACAGCAGGGCATGAAGAATTCATGCATCCATCCATCTATTCATCAAAATTCCAAATCCGCTGTGGGAGTACAAAACTACAAATCACTCCTGGCCTCGCAGTTCCTTCCTAATAACTGCTACCCTAGTGAGTCTTCCGGCGTCGTGTTTCCTTTCCATGGGTGAATTAAAACTAAGCTACACTGACAGAAGAAGTGAAGCAAAGAAGTAACTGTCGGGAAGAGCACGGGTGGATGAGCCAATCAATCGTCGAATGCTGCCGACGACGAGGAGTCAGCGAGGTGGGGGAAGCGCGCGGCGGTGGCGGCGGAGAGGAGGAGGTACTTGCGGACGCAGGAGCGGACGCACTCCTCCTCGCGCCTGCCGAGCGCCCGGCGGTAGAAGGAGACGACGCAGTCGGAGAAGCAGCGGTGCGAGAGCCAGTTGTACAGCCGCATCCTGCAACGAGGGTGAGGGGAGGGAGGTTTTGTCACCCGTCAACCACAACTCACAAGCAAGGAAAGGGAGCAGATGGAGCAGCCGCCCTCTGCCACCTCCTCGCAGGAAGGAGAAGTAGAGATCGAGCAAGGGAGGAGGAGGGCGTACGCGTCTCGGGTCTGTAGTCCGTCGGCGATGGCGTCCAAGCGAGCCTGGTCCTGCTCGTCGTCGCCGGCGGCCGTGGCGGCGGCGGCGTCCATGATTCAGCTGCGTGTGTTTCTTTCTTGGAGGAGGGGAAGGGAGACAAGGGTAAAGCAGACAAGACACACAGAGCCTACTAGAGCAGAATGCGGCGGCCCATGGGGCTCTTTGGGCCGGCCCGTTCTGGAAAGGGTCGAGTCCGGAAATACTTGTGCTGATTTTTCATTTATATATTTTTCTATATTTGTTTTTTTTTGCAAAAGTAAATGTCTAAGAGCATCTCCACGAGTTTTCTATACTTTCTATATTTAATTTTTGCAAAAAAGGTCTAAGAGCATCTCTAGGAGTTTGGTATAATTTACTTGCTAAGCTAATACATCTAGCAAGTTAACATAAGAAAATAGCAACCTTATAAATTTAGGTCTTCTCCAATAGTCTCCTATAATAATAACTTTCTAAACGATTTTGCATTGGAAACCCCAAACTATGTCTAACTAACTTAAATCTTTTTAATGGTTTTTTAATCTCTTACCACTTCTCGTCTGGAATCCTTTATTTCTCTTAATTATTCGTACGTTCAATTTACATTGATTTGACCCCCCAAGAAAAAAAGACCGGAGCGGGTGCAGAAACAGACTTATAGAGTTCCTCTCGACCGTGGAAGCTTATGAATTGGAGAGTATATTTGATAACTTATTTTAAGGACCTCTTTTATTAAACTGTTGGATCGAAGGACACTTTTTTTAAAAAAATATCAAAATAGAAAGTCGTTTACAAAACTCCTAGAGATGCTGTAAGTAAAAAAATCGATAATGCTCTCTACCAAGGCCTCGTTCGGCTGGCTGGTTGCTGGTGGCTGGTGCTGATTTGTTGTGAGAGAAAAACATTGTTGGCTGGCTGGTGACTGCTGGCTGGTGCTGAATTGGTGTGAGAGAAAAACACTGCTGGCTGGCTGGGAGCCAGCCAGCCGAACAAGGCCCAAGTGTCTGTCAGACCGGACGGGACAGACTCGCCTGCCCCCGCGCCTCGTGCCTCGTGTGCCTCACCCATGCCTCGTGCTTCGTGCCCCCACCTGCGCCTCGTGCCTCGCGCCACGCGTTGCTCTCGCCTCTTGTCGCCTGCGTCTCGTGCTGCGCATAGCCGAGGTCTGACCTCTGCGCTGTGGCATCGAGCTCCATGCCAACGTCAAGCTCCGCGTCAATGAGCGTCCATTCGGGGGTACAAGTAGATGAGTACATGTTGCAACAATATGTTTCATGCATTTCAGATGTATGTTGCATATATTTCATCTGGATGTTGCAAAAGTAGATTTGGTGTTGCATATGTTGCAATATTTATATACGTATGCTGCAAATGTATGTTTCAAATGTTTTAGCTGTTTGAAACATATGTTGCAGGTGTTTTATTTGGATGTTACATATGCTGCATTGGCTATACACGTATGTTGCAAGTGTATGTTTCAACTGTTTCAAACGTATGTTGCAAATGTTTTGTCTGGATGTTGCATATGTTGCAGTGCCCATACACATATGTTGCAAACATATGTTGCAAGTGTTTTATCTAGATGTTGCATATGTTGTAGTGTCCATACACATATGTTGCAAATATATGTTATAAATGTTTCATCTATTTCAGATGCATGTTGCAGCAAATGCTTTTATGTTGCAAGTGTTTCATGAGCACGCGCGGTAAGGGGGCGCTGGCAAAGGTGCTCCCTTTAGACGCAGCGATCCCCGCGTGCGTGCGGGAAGCGAAGTGGGCACGACAGCAGGCGCGGAGCACAAAGCTATATCCATGAACGTGCAGTAGACGCGAAGCACGAAGCTGCATCCATGGATGAGCAGCAGGCGCAAAGCACAAGGCGAAGCAGAGCACGAAGCTGCATCCATAGATAGGTTGCAGGCGCGGAGCACGAGACAAAGCGGAGTACGAAGCTGCAGCCATTGGCTCCATGAGGATATCATTATTGAAAACAGGATGGCAGCGGGTGTGGACGTGTAGACGGACGCCGCATCCGGCCATCCGGTCGTCCGAGCGCTAATCTCTTCGAACAAAAATTTGTAAAGATATACTTTTGCCGCCCATTGAGTAGCGTTATTTTGATTCCCACAGATTAGAGCGGTGGTACGTAAGAAGTACATCGATCAAATTGAGTTGAGGAAGGTCGCTTAGTTCGCACGTAGGCTTTTTTTTTTTAATTTAATCGCACGTAGCCCTAAAAAATATTACGATCTTCCAAGTAGATGTTAAAGTTTAAGTACGACCCATTTCACCTGTATCTGGTATCACAACTTTGCTGTTTTAGAATTAATATTCGTCCTAAAATGTTATGTTTGAGTTTCCGATTGATCAGCTGCTTAGCCCGAAAATAATTTTTTTAACAATTCAGGAAGGACAGTATAAATTTATAATTTAAAAATAATATTTTATCATGTTGCAAAGAAAAATTCAAGAGCACCTTTGTCTTGGTTTTCCATGGTGCAAAGCAAACACCCCCCCTTTCATAGAAGAATGGACACAACACTTTGTGTAATATATCCTTTTGATCACTTTTTGTTTTCTAAAAGCTTTATAATGCATTTTGGCTCTTCTCCTCATTTGTATGTATATATAATTAGTTGGGGAAACCCTCCTGTTTATTATACCTTAAAAACGAAAGATGGACTATGTATATAGGCAAACATTTTGGGCCAGAGTCCGGTGATATATATTAGTAGTGAGCAGAAGGGAAATGTTTTATTCACCATAATTTTGATGAGCACGTACCCATACATGATTACATTGACCAAGGAAAATGAAATTGCATGATGAAGCAATGACATCCAAAATAACCGAAATTAATGCAAATGAAGTTAGTCGAATGATATTAAATTACATTCGTAGAACATAAAAAGACCAACCTTCACACGGGAAACAAGTTTTAATGATAATAGCACATACATATATAAGGTCAGTCTTAAAGGGAGTTTCCCAAACAAACCGTGGTCTCCTCTCTGTGTGCGACGAATGATGATTGGCATATTTGTCGAGAGGTTTTAAGCTTTTGGTGGTGCTAGCATGTTGTTTATATGTGTGCATACTATGTTTTTGCTAACCGGAATGTATTAGAGGAAGACGTACCTTGGCTCATGATGTGTGGGTGGGTGTATGGATGTGATATGATGGCCAGTAGATGCGTTGTGAAGGACAGGCTAGGCACGACACCGATGGACTATGCATGTGGTAGTGTTGGGCGAGTTGGTGGTTTTGGTGCGTACAGATCCATATTGCTTGTTGATGGGCAAGACGAAGCTTGGCACATTGAAGGGACTGTGACTGTCTAGTCCGAAGAGTCATTGCTGGAGATCCATGTTGCTCGCAGGAAAAGTAGTAGAAGACATATGGACAAAAGGATGATGAACATGGCGTCAGCCAAGTCAAAGAGGAGGACGATGATGGCGCCATGACACTTGGCAGACGCCAGGCATGGGTCTACACCGAGATGATGAAGATGGAGAAGGTAAAGTCAAGGAGAAAGGTGAAGGAGTTGGGGCCTTAGCAAAGGTCAGGCATGCATCTGCCTCGGTGAGTCAAACCTCATGGGGGTGTGCAAGATGTTTTTTTTGCTAGTTTAGTCCTCAATACTTGGTATGGATGGTTTGGTGGTTTATGCCTCAAAACCACATGCGACGAGTTGACTGCTTTGGGCCTCGAAACCGAGGGTGATGGGTCAGAAGATGTGTGGTGTCATCATAAAGCTTGCATCAACAAAGTGAAATCATAAAGGTGTTGGGTCCATCGGATGCACCGATAAAAATATAGACAGTTTTACCCCCTAGGGTATTTGGACGGAGTGCTTTATACAATTACACTTTAGAAACAACCAAGTGCCATATAGTGGGCATGGATAGTTGCGGGGAACACACCTTGGGGATTAGGCTCTAATTTGAGTGGTTGAGAGTTTTGCTTTGCATAAGAGAGAGAGCAAAAGAGGCGAGGCTTTTGTCCTTTCAGTTTTTTTACCATACAAAGTTTTGGTTTGCTATGATTCGCTTGTACCCCAACATCTAGATCTATTCCAAGTTTTGATTTTGTGCTCCAATGTGTCTATCTCCCTCAATTCATAAGTTCTTACCTTTTTTCAGAATTTTGAAGCCATTTTTATAGCCTTTGTCTCTTGATTTGATTTCGTTTTGGGCTAGATTTGTTTATGGGTTTAGGTATTAGCATACATGAGAAAGATATCTTGGTCATCAGTTATCCAATCTCCTCCAATATTGGTTTCCCCAAAAAAATTTCCATTCTCCAGGCTTTCATGAGTTTTGCAAAACCGGAGCTAAAATCTTGATATTTTGGGGGCTTATTGGTTGGAAAGGCCATGCTTAAAATTTGGTTTCAATCATATATTCATATTTCATTGGCAAAGTTAGCTGCAAGACATGAAGAGTGAAGTCACGTGGCAAGCGAACATCGAAAAAAGTTCAATTGGCCAGTGAACACTTTGAAAATGTGTTAATTTGCCTATTTTTAAACAATATTTTTTGAATAGAGAAAGATGATGAAATATTAATTTGGCCTTTCTTTAATTATTCTTTCTCCATCCCTTTCTTCTCGTCAGGCTTCCACTGCCTGCCTCTGCAATTCGGCGTGGGCAGCTAGGACACAAGGCGGTGGCATGTGTGTCGGTTGGCGAAGGAGCCATGGACCCCACCTCTCCGTCTTCCTCTTCCCTACGGAGTAGTACATCCTATGCCTCCACCTTCTTCCCTACATTCTATGCCACCATTTTCCTACAACTATCGAATATTATTTGACCGTAGATAATTCGTGAACTCTCCTAATGGGTACGACCTAAAAACATATGACAGTAGCGAGCCGGTCCATTATCCAAGCATGCGTAGAGCAAGAACGGTGGTTTCATTGCATCATTCCAAAACTTGGATGACAAACCTGTACCGCATCATGGTGCGTCCCGAGCCCGAGCCTACGCATGTCACGCTACTGCTCGGCTCGTGTCCTTTGTCTCTCTCAATTTCACAAACTAACAATTTAAGTCAACACTTGATCAAAATAACACGCGGAACTATTTGATCAAAATTAGGGGGTGTTTAGTTCCTAAAAATTTTCACCCCAAAACATCACATCGAATCTTGCGGCACATGCATGGAACATTAAATGTAGACGAAACAAAAAACTAATTGCATAGTTCACCGTGAAATTGCGAGACGAATCTTTTAAGCTTAATTAGTCCATAATTGAATAATAATTATCAAATAAAACAAAAAAACTACAGTACCCGAAACCAAAAATTTTCACGAAGTAAACACCTCCTTACAACTAACACTTGAGTCGACAAGTGCACTTTCTGCCTCCAGAAACTCAGACCTGCAGCTCCAACCCGGACCGCACCTCCTAGTTGGCGGACGAGAGCACGGACAGGAGCTACTTTCCTATCTAGGGTTGGATGTAAGGGCTAAAGTTTAGTTGGTGTCGCATCGGATGTTATATGAGGTGTCGCATGAGGTGTTCGCATACTAATAAAAAACATAAATTACAGATTCCGTCAGTAAACCACGAGACGAATTTATTAAGCATAATTAATCCGTCATTAGTATATATTTACTCTATAGTGTCAAATCATGAACTAATTAGGCTTAAAAAGTTTGTCTCACAAATTAGTCGTAATTTATACAATTAGTTATTTTTTAGTTTATATTTAATACTACATGCACGTGTCAAACATCCGATAAGATATGGACTAAACTTTAGCTATGAACCAAACACACCCCTGGCTCCGAGCCACTCCCACTCTTCACTGCACCATGCCCGCCTCTGCCTCCGCGGAGGCCTCTGCCGAACTCACTCGCTCCCACAGTTCTCGTCGCCCCTTTCGGCGCCACCGCGGCTCTAGACGCTGCCGCAGCTCTCGTCCCCGCCACGACTCTCGTCGCCCCTGCACACTAGGACTCAAGTAAGTTCCTGAAGGAGCAACAGCCACCGGCCCGCACACTAGGACTCAAAGGACGGAGCCAAGGGGGCCTAGTATAGGGGCCATGGCCCCCTAACATTACAACAATTGTTTTACTTAGTAAAACATGGTGTGAGAAATAAAATAATATAGATACTAGAACACAATACACACACCCACAAGTGCACATCTAAGCCCGTGAGGAAGAGCGCCAATGAAGGCTTTAGCAGCTTTGACCAACATCTCGCTCGCCGGGCTGCTGCTCACGGCCGGCGGCCGTGGCTCGTCAGAGCCGCCCACGGCGGCACGGTGCCATTGCCGCCCCCAGCAGGGCTGATGCTGCCTCGGCCAGCGACCCCAACGGCGACAACATGCCCCTGCGAGTGTAAGACAACGACGGCTAAAATGTCCCTCATGGACATGATCGTGCTGGCCTGGGCGGCAATAGCAACAATTTTGCTACTCGTGTCCAATTGGCTTCGTTGCACGGCAGCCTGTCTGCGATGCTGGAACCCAGAGCCGCCTGGGACAGGGGTGGAGCCGGCGGGCGGCGCCGCTGTGGCCGCCGGAAACCATCAGGAGGCTGCCGCGAGCACGCTAGAGAGGACAGCCACGGTCCTAGAGACCACGGCCGGCTTTCGCGGCCTCGTCGTTTGATGAGAGCCGCTGGATTGAAGCAGCCGGGTCCATGCAGTTCGTTGTGTTTCCTTGTTCCTTTTATTTTTGTTGCAATTGTTTTACTTAGTATATAAATTAATTATCTGTATTTATAGGGGCTACTATAGGGGCCATGGCCCCCGCCCCCTAACATTACAACAATTGTTTTACTTAGTATATAAATTAATTATCTGTATTTATATATTAGAAAGATACGATAAAAAATTCTTGTCATATTTACATATTGATTGTCTTCTAAAAAAATCAGACAAAATATAATTAGAATAAAATATTTTGATTTCTCTAAACTTGTTTGCCTACTAGTTATATGTATTTATATTAGAAAAATACGATAAAAAGTGCTTGTCATATATACATATTGATGTCTTCTATAAACAAAATCACACAAAATATAATTAAAATAAAATATTTTGATTTCTATAAACTTGTTACTCTATCATATTAGGAGTATATTTTATAGAACGTGTACTTAATAATAATTTGGTAGTCATCAATACTTTATCGTCATCAAGCTTATTTAATGGCACTATTATTATATATTGACTCTCTTTTTACTCTGAAATCATAGATTCATAGTACAGGCACAGACGCTCAAATACATGCATTGTTCACCCATACTAGAATAAATTCAGAAAAATAGAGTAACCGGATAACTGCATCGATAACTAACTCGGATGATCATATTCCATCACAAAAACCTAAACAAATGAGCTACGCTCACTTCATATATATCGAGACTTTCTGACCACCCGCATATGTATAATTCCTGACTCTGTGGCGCTGGCATCCCATCGGGTGGCGACCTGTCTTGGTTTATTTGTTTTTGATTGATTGCTGTCTAATTCCATCTTTCATATCTTCCCCCTCCAACTGTTGCCATCCCGTTCCTCATATATGCAAATGTCAAGCCATTGAGAAGCATGGCAAAGAACATAGAAGAAGACAATAGCAACAGATGCATGTGCAGATTCAGGTTTCCGTACGATTTGCATGATATATCAGGGTACCTTGTTTGTTGAAAAGAATTAAGCTATCGAATTGTCCCCAAGGGGATGATGCAACCTTTTGTGCAATTTTTTTATATGTGCTATGGCAAAATTGTTCCTATGAAACTTGTGGAAGCTAACATTGTTAGGTACAAAATTAAGTTCAAGGCTATACTAAAACATTAGACAAGATTGCTAAAGAAAATAGTAATAATACAACACATGTCCGTCCTTTCAATCTTTCATTATAGTGATTTTTTTCCCGTTGCAACACACAAGCATAATTCTAGTAATAAAAAAAGGAAAAAGAAATCTAAACCAGAACTCGGGGGACCAAACGAAAAGAGCAAAAAAGGCTAAAGAAAACAAGAAAGAAGAGGCCGAAGAAAACGAGAAAGAAGAAGAAATCTGAACTAATCAGAACCCCGACAGGAAGGCGACGGACGAGACTAGAGCATCTCCAACAACTCTCCTTTCTCATCCCCTATCCCATAAACTTGTCATATTGGGGGAGATGAGCCAAAATCAGTGCTCCAATAGCTCCCATTTCCCATCCCTTTTTTTGGTGATCACCAATATCTCCCCCATCTTCCCTTAAATAAAGGGGAAGATGCATCTCCCTCAATAGCTAGGGCCCATCTCCAACTGTCACTTCTCTCTCCTGTGCGCTCATAGGAGATGGTTTGGTGGCCTTCCAGATCGTCAGAGATGGCTTGGAGGCTGGTGGAAGATGTGTGGACCCGAGGTTGAGGGGAAAGCTTGGTCCAGATCCGAAGGCCATGGTCCGAGGTGGATCTGGCGACCATGGTCCGGCGGCTTGCTGCTGGTCGTGGATCCGAGGTGAAGGGAGGCCACCATGGCTCAGGGGTGGAACCGAGGTGCTCGTCGTGGATCTGAGGCAGAGCTCGCGAAATCCGGCTAGGGGTAGGGCTGGGGGGGGCGCGGTTCTGGCCAGGGGTAGGGTTGGGCGACGCGATTGTCAGGGCCGCGGCTGTGCGACGTGGTGGCGAGGGCGGTGTAGTGGCGATGTCCGTGGCTGGAGGAAGAAGATGCGGTCGACGGGGGCGGAAGAATGACGTGCTCATGTGCTCGTTCACGAGTGAAAAGGAAAGAAAACAATAAAAAAATCCAATCTGACAGGTAAGGCCCATATTTTGGGAGAGATTATTGGTGATCTGTTAGAGGAGTTTCTCTCAATAGCCTAAAAAAGCAGTATTGGTGATCACCAATACCATCCTATTAGGGATGAAATATTGGTGAGCTGTTAGAGATGCTCAGATGGAACCTAAAATTGGACGGACCTACAGAAAATTTGCCTAAAAAAGGCGTTGTATTACACTCGGATTCGGATAGGAGAAAAACGACCGGTGGTGGAATGGCATGCGGCCCGCGTGACGGTATAAGTAACAAGTACTCCGATTCTCGAAAAAAAATTGAAAAAAAAGTAACAAGTATTCCGATCCGACTTGCATTGGAGAAGAAAAGAAGCAGATGGATCAGTTGAAGGTTGACAAGGAGGATAGGGAAGTTGCTGCGGCGGCGGCAGCTCAACTCTGTCTCAACAAGGAAGAGGAGGTCGTGTCCTTGTGGAAGACTCGGGTGCTCACTTACCCAGAAAGACATGACATCCTACCCTTCAACACCATGGTTGACAGTCGCCTGATCCAGGGATACGCGCGTTCAGTCCTATTCGTACCGTCATCAGTTGCCAAATTTCCGTCTCCCGCCGCCACCGTCTTTTCATGTATCGCCAAGGCGCCATGGATATAAGAGTAAAAAGAGGAGGATCGAAGATGAAAACGGCGACGATGCAGACGAGGAGGTTGGCAGCTGCCATAAAAGAAGTAAAGTCCGAACTGAAAATAAAGAGTCCTTAATCTCGATGCTACTTGAGAAATTTGAGGAGGCGCGAACCTGGTGTTCAGTGAGAGCCAAATGTTTTAGGCAAGTGATTACTGGATGTTGAGTTCCCAGTTCATATATTAATTGATATTTAATAATAAGTAAAATGTACTAGAAGCTACTCTTGTTTTTTCAGAACTTTGCTCTTTTTTATATACTAGCAAATATGCCCGTGCGTTGCAACGGAATATATAACTTGTATCCTTGGCTACTTACAATAATTTAAAAAATAAAAAAATATTAAAAAAAATTTAAAAAACATGTAGCAAAATTTAAAAAAATGTAGCAACGCACCAGCACGCAATGCTAGAGACGGTCTTCTACTCTTCTTCCTTGCCTCCTTCGCTCCCCCCTTCTATAGTCCAGCTGCCTTCCTCCCTGCTTGACTGAAAGTGTTGCCATGCCCGCTAGCTGCTCTGCCACCGCGGTGGCCGTGTCGTGGCGGAGCCCGGAGTTCAAGGTGTCTGAGGATGGCGGCACGGGCATGGGCGCCTTGTTGCTCTGCTCAGCGGACTTTTCATCGATTTCCTCCTTCATGTCATCGTGGAACTGCAGCTTGGTTTTTTTGAAGGAGAAAAAAACAGCTAATCCGGGTTTAAAGGTCAGCTAGGGCGAATTAGGTAAAGTTGTCAAAATGCTGAATGAACTTCATCGTTGTGTTCCTCTCATCATCACCAAGATGATAAAAAAACACATGTAGAACATCTATTTTGGAGTCTGGATGAGAAAGTTATATAGATTCAAGATCAACCCGGTAGAAATCGATTAGGCCAAGTTTTTGTAGACTAATCCGAGTTTAGAGTTGTATTTTGACACGATTTGTGATTAGTTTTGACCTCCCATAAGATAAAACCACCCCACCCTTGCATATATAAAGGGCCATGGCCGGTTGAGATGAATCCAGTCGAACTAGTCAATCTACAACTCTACTTTTATCATGTCTCCTCCTTTGCCTTACTTTTTCAATCCCATGTTGCTGCTACTCTCTTGATCCAACGACAAAGGGTGGTTCCATAGGCTTGTTGGCTAGCTTAGGGCAACCCACCGTCGTCCTTGCCCTGACGAGGTCTCTATTATGCAGAAGCTTCGATGGGTTCTTTGCTAGTTTGCCCAGAAACTAACCATTCTTCGTCGCGTAAGCGTGATAGTTATCTTTTGAGGGTTCGCATATAAACCTAGCATTATTCACCACGTAAATGTGACAGTTACCATTCCTAGCTAGGTGAAATCCAGGAAACCTGGTTAGGCCAGATTGCAAAGCTAACCAAGCTAGGTTCAGGTAGGTTAGGCCAGGTTCCAAACTCATATAGGCCGGGTTTCCAAGACAGTGCTAGTGAAGCATTGTTTTGCGATCCGAGCACTCTAGCTCTTTGAGGTGTGTGACCAACCTTTGCGTCAACAACAGTGAGAAGGGCCCCTTGGTCTTGAGACCTAGGGTGGTTGCCTCGCTTGACCCTAGGGCTAAGACTGAGCTTGTTGTGTCAATTGATAAAGAGATATAATTAAAGCCTAATTTCATGATTAGTCAATCAAACTTCTCAAAGCAATAGCTTGATGCCCTAGCATGGTTGGATATAGATTGACCAAAACAAGTCTAAATTTGTGAACAAAAAATCATGCTAAAACCAAAAAGTAGGCATGGAAAAATAATTGAAGAGCTAAGCTATGAAATAATATTACCTACACGTCGATATGAGATATCCAATCTTTATTACTCTGATGATGATGTGTTTACAAGATGCATCACACAAGCATCCATACAAGTATTTCTACGGAATTCCTAAACCCTAAAATAGCCTCTATGCAAGGACTGCATAAAAGAAGACATCCCATATTTAGTGACGTGGAATTGAGATGCGTCTCTAATATATGATTAGAGATGCATGTACAAAAGAGTGCATACTTAATTAGTTATCACCCATATATAGAGAGACACATGTCAAGAAGACACGTGTCTGGACGAGGGTAGTTATTAGCATGTTTTAATAGAAACATGTTTAGTAGGTGTTAAATAGTTTTCAATTAAATAGTAGTATAAATTTAGTAGGTATTACATCATTCTTTGTCATTTATCAACCAATCTTCATCAATCATGCTGGTAATAGTGTCTAATTAGGAAATGAAGGGAGGACTCTTGTGACTTTTTGCATTCTCTTGAATATACTATATTACAAGACAGAGGGAATAACTGTAAGGCCAAGCCACCAGTCATATGCAGTATGTCCATTGCATGTGGTAACATGGAAAGTGTAACATCACATTATTACATTTTTTTTATTACGATGTGCGAGCGAGCAGATTTGGTTCATCTGTCAGTTCCAATGTTTGGTCAGTTGCATCATCGGTTCTCAACTGATGGGGCTGATCGACGTGCCTGCGGTGGCTGATGAACTCGAAGGCTGTTCCCATGGCGCCGCCAGTGATGGCAGCCTTGATCACCTGACGCCTGTCAACGTTGCCTCCGTGGCTGCTGTAGCTACAGGCGGCGGCGGAGACAGTTGCACCAGCTAAGGCACCTCCAATCATCGCGTTCTTCTGCACGACGATAATCAATCCAATCAAAATAATTAATTAATACCAAACAATAATATAAATGAAAACACTAGGGTACGGTATATTCGTATGTATTGGTGTAATTACCCAGTCAGAGCGACCACGCATCAGTTCTGCTCCAAACTCAAGGGTCTCAAAAGCTCCAGCAGCAGCCCCTGTGTTATATTTGATTTCATTTGTGAAACAAACAAACATCTGATTGACTAGCGTGAGTGCATAGCCAAAGCAGGATTCATGCATATGCAAACAGTTAACTGAGTTTGAAAAAAAATATTACCCCAGTATGCACCCTCCTTGCAAATCTTCTTCAGCTGCATACGTAGACACATGTTCAAGCAAAGATTAATTAAAACATGCCATTTTACTGTGCCATGCAATGAAAATGCAAAATCTAACTATAACCAACTGAATATTCACATACAAGTTATATGTTGCTGTTATGGCTTCACCTAAGATGACATAGCTTTTGACAAACAATTACCAAAATTTTGCATGCAGGTACATTCTCTACCAACCAAAAGGGGTTACTAGATTATTTTGTCTACATTCTTTTCTCTGGGTAATGAACATAAGAAAAAGTTTTGTCTTGCAAAATGGAACATCCTATGCCAACCTAAAGACCAAGGAGTCGAAGGATTGATGAGCTAAGAATGAAGAAGCTCTATTGAGCAAATGGCTCTTCAAGCTTCTCAAGAAGGATGGCACCTGGTAGCATTTACTACATAATAAATATCTATAGTATCTAAACCTTTAGTGCAAGTTTATAGGAAACCAGGTGACTACATTTCTCGTCCAATCTCTTATGAATTTTTTTGGATCATTCACAGTTCAAGATGGATCATATGTGAGGTTCTACTAGGAGGATAAATGGCTTGGCAATGTCACACTAAAGGATTAGTGCCATAGACTTAATAATACAGTAAGACCCAAATTTATCACCATTTCAGATGTCCTTGATTCCTCTTCCTCCGATCCTCTACAAACCTTTCAGGATGCAGAGATCTCATTGGCCAAACAATTAGCATATGGAATCATTTAGTGTCGCGTGCATGATGTGTTCACTGGAATCTACTTCTACACCCAAAGGGCCAAGTTAATTCTTAGTGAAATCACACTACCAAGTTATGGTATGACGTCCCCAATTGTGAGAAGTCTATGGAAACTGAAGGCCCCTGATTTTCAATGGTACCAACATAGGGGAGTTGTTTTGAAAAAAAGTAACTTAGATAAAAGAAATAGGCAAGGGAACATGGTATATTCTTTTTTTCATAGAGATAAGACAATTAATGGACTTGGTTTTCGAATGTTGAGTTGCTCGAGCGATTTAGAACACAACTAAAATGGCCTTAGGGTCTAACAAAATCTCATAGCATATTTACATATGTTCGGTAGCTGGTTAGTGGCTTTAGCCAAAGATGTGAAACCACTAGTGCTGCTAGGTTAGCAACTACATGTTGGTCCATTTGGTTAAGCATGAATGATTTGCTTTTTGCAGTGGAAAGAAAAAATAACTTCTCCTTTAATTTGCAAGTTATCTTTGCATTTACCCATTGGATCTATAAACCATAATTCAGAAGCCAGACTTACATGATTTGGTTGTAGAGGATTCACGACAATTGGTGTTGTTGGCCATAAACCTTTTTCCTTAGGCACATAGTGGCGAGTATACGAGAAGAGCACGCATGATCTCTTTTGCTTTTTAGGAATTGCGTGTCTTGTTAGGTAGAGGCTAGAAAGCATCTCTTAAGATTTTGTATTAACTTGATGTATTATTCTTAGAAATTTTAATAAAATCCTCCATATTATCAAAACAAAGGTACTAGCTTTGTTTTTGGTTGTTGTCAATCTAAAGGAGTTGCTAATAGAGGCACATACCTGGAACTGGTCCCGTTTTAATCTCTTTCCCTAAATATCTTTCTTGGTTGAGAAAAACAACTCCTCGACCCATCAAGAAAGTGGAGAAAAACTCATCCCCTTTTCCTCTCCTCATCATGCATCAGCAGCAGTGTTGGAGGAAGCAGCCATGCTGGGCAGCGACCACGCCGAGCCGTAGCGCCATGCCAGCAGCGGAGCGGGCGCCATGCCGAGCGGGGAAGCAGGAGCCGCACCGGGCGGGAGATCGCGTTGGATGGAGAACGCCGTCGTGAGAAGTCAGAAGAGACATGAGGAAGAGAAGTGCTGTCACAAGAAGAAACGGGAGGAAAGAGAAGAGATGAAATACAGTTTCTTCCTAACCCATTGACATGTAGGGCCATATCTAAAGAGATAGGACTTTCTCAATCTGCTGCCGCACAACCCTCTCTATCCCCTGTAGTCTTGTTTTTTTTCAATCTCCTATATAAACATTTTAGGAAAATGGAATGTTCAATCTACGGAAGATGCATGCTCTTATAGCTTGGGCGCAATTCGTTGCTAACCGTCTGTAAAAAAAAAGTGGTGCACTAGTAAAAATGGGTTTTTGTGCCTGATCTTGATGTTAAAAAACTATGCATATAGTTTTGAAAAATGGAAACTCAAGACATGAGCAATATAATTAATATGTAACTAAAGTTCAAAACAATACATACTGAGTGCCCAAGTTTATGCCTGGAAACGGCCCCTGCAGAGAAAAAAGGCAGTTTGTGAAATTAATCCAACAAGGACCGGATCAAAATGTTGATGATGAGCATTGAGCAGAGCGCAGCAAACTATGATAATGATGCATCGAGGGAGGAAACAACATAAGGGCAACGTTTAGATGCAAAGGCTAATTGTTAGCTAGCTAAAAATTAGCTCTAACGCTTGCAAACAAAAGAGCTCATAGGTTTTCAACTAGTTGTTACCTTTTAGCCAGCTCTAACTAACTTAGGTTAATTTTTATTTTAGCTCCAACTAGCAACTAGCTGTAGCGATCCAAACAGACTGCAACATTAGGACGACAAAACTAAACTTTTTTTTGAGAAGGGAAGGGAGTTTTATAATAAATCTTGGCACAATACACATCCCAAATTACGCATAAAAAAATCTGAAATAAAAAATACATAATATTTTATCTAGATTCTTCCATTTTTCTTCTTCTCCAATGGCATCCCTCGAACGCCGGAGCCAAAGTGAAGTCCTTATGCCGAATCCAACGACCAACCCTAAAACATTGGACATGCCGCAAGATCCAATATTTCGGAACTAGTCCAAAACGCATCTAAATCGCTGAAAGAATATCGGCAGCCGCATCATCGGGTACAACATAGGCTATAAATTCATCACCTCAAGACCTTGATTTCCTCTCCGCGACCATCGACGTTGAAATCGATGACCCGGAGTCACTGTCCTCGTAGGTGGGCTCCAAGAAGCACCCCTCCCCTTACAGATAAAGACCACAAATTGGCCGCTTGTTGACGAAATCGGTGTCTGCAACAACGATCTCGTCGTGACAATCACCGAAGTCATCGCAGAACACACGATCCCAACCAAAAATTATCTAGTTTCGCCGACAATTTATTTAGATTAAACTCTAAACAAACTGAAATTAAAAACTATGAAAAAGAGAGATGGGTCCTCTCTCCTTCTTACCTCTAGCAGATGCAGAGGAAGAAGGAGAGGGCCTAGGCAGAGGCACAGCGACGGCGAGGTCCTAGGAGCAAGGGCGGCGGCTCCTGACCCTAGGGGGCGTTCATTGAACGATGATAACCTTCCAGTAACGACTAAATTCGAGTTGACAAAACTAAACTTGCTTTATATATCGATAATGATAAGTCAGCCTGGGCACTTTTAGACCGAAAACCGAGAGCCAAACCGAACCGAACCGAAATATTGGTTTTTCGGTTCGGTTTCGGTTTCTGGT
Source organism: Saccharum spontaneum (assembly GCA_022457205.1). Lineage (NCBI taxonomy): Eukaryota > Viridiplantae > Streptophyta > Magnoliopsida > Poales > Poaceae > Saccharum > Saccharum spontaneum. The sequence goes on from CM039611.1 coordinate 4,103,726, forward strand.
TCTGAAAACTACGGTCTTCGGCTCGGTGCTCGGTTTGTACATCCAACCGAACCGTAAAACCGAGCAAACCGAGGATTCATCGACTCCCACCGTCTCGCTAGCTTACCAAGAAGGCAATGACTCCCTCCTCTGTCTTGCCTGCGCACCAAGGCCCAACTAACGGCCCACTCGGCCACTCTCCACCCCTCCCGACTCGACTCGCTCGCCCCTGCGCTCTTCCCCCGTTCCCCGGTTCCCCCACGCTATACCAATACGCGAGGAGAGCGGCCGAGCGGGAGCGCCGGAGCGGCAAGCCACTCGCCCACTCCAAACCCTAGCCTCTACCCTGTGGAGCACGGGAGTAGGCGAGCCAGCGAGCGTCGGAGCAGGCGAGTGGCAGCATGGCGCGGTGCCGCGGTGGCTGCTGCGAGCGCCGGAGGGGGCGAGCTGCGCGGCGGTGGTGGCTGCGACTCTGCGAGCGGCGCGGCGGCGGGATCTTCGGCAGGAGCAACGACGGCGGCGGGATCTGCGAGCAGGAGGAGCCGGCGCCGGCGGGATCTGCGAGCAGAGGAGCGGTGGTGAGATCCTGTGCTTCTTGCTCTCGGGGCAGCCTCCTCTAGTCCTCTGCCGCAGCACCCGGGGCGGGCGGTGTCGCCGCTGCAGTCTCCTGCGGTCACGCCTCCTCTGCAGTCATGGCCGGCGTTGCATCTGAGGCAGCTGAGTTCGTTCTCCCCCTCTCTTCTCTGTGCTCGGTTTCTTCGGTTTCAACCGAAAACCGAACCGTAGAACCGACACCGAACTTCGTCGGTTCCTTTTCTCGTGACAAACCGATCGGCTTCCAGATTCTAGAAACCGAAGTTTCTACGAACCTACCTTACATATATATGCTTACAGATATATGCTTGAGTAGTTCTCTGTGAAGTAGGTAGTAGTGCAGATAGATGCTGCCTAGGAACTTTCTTCTTGTTTCTTTCTTTTGGAGACAAGGCAGGCAAGGAACTTGGAATAGGTTTACTACGTAGAGAGGCAAGGAACTTTAACTTCTTTCCATCTATCCTTTTCTCCCTCAACTCTACTCCATTCCCTCCTATGTCTCTCATCACCAATGAGTCATCACACACAAACACAAAACCTACTGTGATGGTTCTCACCATAAAATTTAAACTCTACTCGACCTAGTTCCCGTGTTGATTGCGTTGATTGACGATACCAAATACCAAAGCAAAGCCAAAGTTAAGACACGTTCGTTGCTTGCAGCATTAGAACTTCATCTGCCAAAAAATAAAAACAACAAAAAAATCAAGTACCTTGCTTCTGCTTGCCTTAGTATAACTTGCAATTATGCAATGAGGTAATCGATCGCAAAGGAAGACGACAGAGATAGAGATCCATAGGGACAGTAAGAAATGCCTGAGAGGTACTACCATTTGGGCCCACGGTTTTTATGCAGCACGCAACCTGGCCCGTTTAAGAAAACGCTTTACCTCCAAAGCCCGCTTCCTCGCGTGTGGGTACTGTGCTGTACACACACCTGTTTCTTAAAAAAAAATAGAGATAATTTGTTTACAAAAAATGGAAATAATTGCCAAACCAATCCAATGACTACCCAAGCATGGATGTTTAGAGAGTTCAGATGGGAGCAACTGTTGAAGTCCCAGGTTTTTTTTTTTGCCCAAAGAAACTTTGTTTGAGAGCTGAATTAAAAACCTCTTGGAAATGCTCTTGTTTATGGATAAAATAAAACCACGAATTCCTTGACAAAAGAGCTCGGCTATATATACTCTTTCTAAAAACCGGTAGTGAAAACCGAAAAAGAAAACATGCCTATAGCTTAATTAAGTAATCAAAACAAAAATAAGATGCATATATAGACTTGCCACGCGGTGTGCCCTTGCATTGGCGCGGGCGAATTCTGCCTATGATAGGGATGTGTGTATTCATTCTCACTTGCCTCTAATTTTGACTAGGTCGTCTCTTGTAGTGTATAAATTGACTTAATTTCTGTGTGTTTGCCCTACATGCCTCGTGTACTCAAAAACTTTTTTACACATGCATTATAACAACTAACAAGCAACAATCCTGCGTATTAAGAAAAAACAAATGTGGAAATAAAAATCTAAATAAAATAAATGTCTATAATTTAATTCCAAGGGAAAGTAACGACACACAGAAATGGGATTGAAAAGAAGAAGAAAAGAAACAAACAAGAAAAGTTTGAAGAAATGGGGTCACTTGAATGACGCAGTGGCTGATGCATGGTGGGCTGGAGGAATAAAAGAGAAAAAAAAGTGGCCCACGATGAAACCAGGACAGACACGCGACCCACGAGAAAAAAAGCTGGACGGAGCATCGACAGAAACAATGTGACAGTCATCATATACGTGATGTACATATACAAATCACTAATCAGTAATTGGAAACAAAAAACAAAAAGAAAAGAAAAGAAATCACGATATAACATACCCATAGAGTGTATGCAAAGCAAGTTTTCTACTAGTCCTTAAACTCAAATGAAGTAAAGCTTCCACAAATCTTTGTGAAAGAAAAAAAGAAGACAAATGAGGAGATCAAAGATCAAGAGTGAATGCATATCATTGTGGGAAAGAATTAAAACTTTGGTAATCCCATGAATATAGGGGGAGCAAGGCAACCATCACAAGAAACACCTCCACCAGAGTGACTTCAACTGCAGAACAATTTCTACAGTGATACCACCAGTTTCACCCCGGCCCTCTCTACATCAATCAACCAATGGGGCTGAATCTTGAGTACCTCGACATGGAGGAACGGGCATTAGAAGTACCTCAGTAGATTCATTCTACTGGGATGGTCGTGATCCTAATCCTAGCAGCAGTAGCAGCAATACAAGGAGCACAGGAAGCAACAGTATGGGATTTGAACCACAGAGCACAAGCTCGATTCTGGAGAACAGTGTTTTCCCATTGTCAGACATCGGCTCACCTAGTAGACGAACTTAAGTGGCCTGACTTGCTCCACGGAACCTTTGCGGAGACGACCACAGCCATGCAGAACCAGAGCCAAATGCTCTATAATGAAGTGATCAAGGCAGAGAGCCAATTCAGCATGGAAGGGATATGAGATTCTTGGCTCCAGAATCAGCAGCCACAGCAACAGCTTTTTTTCATGCAGATAATGAGCCACAGCAACAGCTGCAGGCAGCACCAGACATGTATGACAAGGAACTTGCAAAGAATGCAACTGTCTTTTGAGAAATTCTTGGCATCATGTTCCACCACATGGATCTTCCAACATCTTAGGATCTTAGAAAAATTATGGACCCAAGAAAAAATAGATTGAAAATTATGTTTTATCCATAGATTTCTACAAAATAATCACATCCTAGGGGCCTAGGAAAACTAGGGATCCAAGGAAAACAAGATTGAAAATTGTGATACTACAAAATAAGCCGCAAACTTGCAAAGCATCTGCAACAATCTACACAGATTTTCTACAAGTTAATTGACCAATTCGTCCCCTCTCTTGGACCCACTTAATCTTTCAGTTTCCGGGCCCCCAAAATCACCGAACAAGCTCAATTAGAATGGCAAGGATTATGGACAAACAACAATAGAGTTGAGGGTCGCTGCAAAGCTGACGGAAATACTACCAATCATATGTTTGCCAGGATTAGTTTAAGCATACATATGATAAACTTCATTGGTGGTACATAGCAATATCATTGCATACGATTAGTTCAACACATAAGGACTCCGTAGTTATAAAGAAAAGCTCATAGACTTTTTTATCCTTCTTCACCCTAGAATGGAGCATCCTCAACAAAAATCTCATTTACGACCACACCGTCGTCAACGATGTCAACAATGTCTGCACCACCAACGATGTCAACAATGTCTGCACCACCACCAACCTAGTCAAAATTATATTAAGAGAAACAATTAATGTGTGGTTAATTTCTCTTCCAAAACGTTCAAGATTATGCAGAACCATATACATACCTCAGTAGATATTCTTTCAACAAATGCTCGCAAAGCCTATCAGATGATAATCATAGCAAAATCAGTTAAATAATCATCATAACAGGTTAGATTGGCTTACAAATAATAGCAATCAAGCACAATAAAAAGATGTTCCAATCACTCTAGTTAATTACAGAGATAGGAGAAGGACGAAAGGCTGGCCCCATAGTCAGCACATCATGTGCAGATCAGTCCATTTACATGTCATTATCAGCTAAGATTATATATATAAACATCAAATAAATGGCAATACAACCCCAAGTTATGAAATACTGCAAGTCTAAGGTTGGAAATGGTAGCTAAAAGGTAGCAGAGCTCAGAAATGCTAGAGAATTACAATCTTAGAGGAAGAGTATGTTGTTTGTTGCAAATTAAGGACAATGTTTACATAGCGCAGCTCAAAACACAAAACGAAGTGTGAATGTAGCTAAGCAGGAACTGAGCCTAGCGCAGTTGTTGGGACCCCACCACCTAAGTTTAAGTGCAATGCCACCTATGTTATTATGTAGTTAACCCCTCATAACTCAGATTATTTCACGCTCATTGAAGACACGACTGTGCTTTATATACTAACAAACAGTCAAACGCGATTGAGAATTACAATAACAAGAGCGGAACAGATTATATGTCTGAGTTTGCTAAGACAGGATCCATTGATGCGAACTGCCTCATCAGTGACAGCGAGGTCTGGTTCCTGAAGTCATCCTCCGAGGGCTAGACCAAAACTTGCTGCAGAAGAACAAGTGAAATATGTAAGACTCAGGGTTCACCATCTACCAAAAGAACAATAACAAACAAACACCACAGAGAGGCTTTCTTTAGTCCTGGTGGACGCTTTTTGGAGTTTAAACAATGGTGCGGTAATGACTTGTGGTCTTTTGATGTTAATTGAAAGACTGGGACTATGCCCTTAAACTCTAAAAAAACAAACGCCACAGAGTGTGGTACCTAAAAGCTTGGCGAAGGTGGATCCACAAGGCTGTCTCCGGTCCATCAGGGTTCCTCCTGAGGAAATGTATCACCTGCGCCGTCATTAGCACTGTCCTGGCCGGCTGGCCGTCGTCCGCTCGTAGAACATATTGGGCTTAGCGAGGCATAGCTAGCCTCCGCTGTCTGCTGGCGCGAGCACCAAGAACCAAGGCTGGTCGCCGTCGAGCTCCAGCTTCCAGGCCACCACCTCCTTGTACACATGCAGCCTGAGACCCCCCCGTCGGTGCACCCCATCAGGTCCAGCGCCCTGTTGCCTTTGGGAACATCGGCGACGGCGGCATCTCCGAACCGGAGCGGCAGGGTGGAGAAGCACACGAGCTGGTAGTTGTCCTTGTCCTGGAAGCAGTACTCGTCCACCGCGTAGATCTAGAGCTCGGCGTCTCCGTCAGCCGACATCACCGTTGGTGCCAGCCACTGCTGAAATTTCGGTTTCAGTTCGGGACAAAACCCCAATTCCCCACACAAATGACAAATCCGTGACAGCAAGAGATCGAGGGTTCTTCCGTCTTACCGAGAGCGAGGAGGTCAGCGAGAGTGGTTTCGACGGCGCGGCGGTGGGCGTGCGCACTGCACGGGCACTGGGGGTCGCTGGAAAACGGAGAAGGGGAAGAGGAGAGAGAGGCAGAGGCTGGGAGGGACGGCGTGCTCTGCTCATGGGGGGTCTCCTAGTGCGTTGCAGAAGAGTGCCAGCGCTTGTTGGCCACGCAGCCGACGGCGAGGCATTCCTGGTGGAGACTGGGGAGACGGCCGCCACGCGGCGAGCTCGCGCTTGACAGCCTCGGCTGGTTCAGCCAGCGGCCATGAACCGGACGACGCTTCGGTGTTGGCTGCCGGGCCGGTTTTGGGCCGGGTCTGGCCTGAACTCTAATGCATATATATAATCTTATTTTTATTGTTTTTATATTAGAAGACTAATCTTCTATCTACACCTAAGAAATAACTAAGGTCATCGTCATAAGCCAAAGCAATCACGTAGAGGCCCCAAAAAATATCGGCTGCCTAGCTTTGTCCGTGTCGAAATAGAGTCCAGAACCACCTCACCAATTATTTAAACGGACGCAGACAAAGCAATCATTGTACATATAGGCCCAAAAGAAAAAGCAATCACGTACTAGGCTAAGTGTTAGTTAATTCAAAAACAAAACAAGCACGTAGAGCTCCAAAACAAAGCAAGCACGTAGGTCTAGCAATGAGTGGTTCTTTGTACTCGAAAGCATCCAAATCGGAGGGTTACAACGAAAAGAGAAAGATTTGGCAGGTGATCGCTTGGTGCTATCCTAGGCTCATCGGCGGCGAGGTTTCTTCCCTGGCGAGTGAGGGGAACGCTCCTCTCTCTCTTGCCGGGTGCTGGGGGAGGAACGCTCGGTTGTTCCTCTTGGCTGCTTTATGTTGGGCTGAGCTCAGAATGCTCTGGATCTGTCTGTGTTGTTTTTTGGGCCCCCTCCCCTTCTAGGAGCCGACCTCCCCATTATATAGCGAGGAAGATCGAGTACAAGGCGGTTGGGGGTTTCAATCTATGGTCTTCATGCACCGGAGTCTAAGAGAGCGCTGCTGCAGCGTGGATGGACCATGCGTTGTCGTGGAGTCGGGGGAGCCTCGGGCGCCGCCTGACTCTACCGGCACTGACGCTCTGACCGTCAGGGATTGTCTGCTATGGGGCCTCGATTAGGTAAGCCTTCTTGGGGCTTCCTTAGTGGCGAAGGCACTCCAGCTTGGGGGTTGATGAGCGGGCCCGAGAGCCAGGCGCCCCTACGTGGCCTTCTCAAACTGACGATTTGTCCTCTTGTGTCACGCCATTTGCGTGCCCTTGTCAGGGGAGCGCTCGGCAACGCCCCATGCCCGTCGGTCGGGCGAGCGTCGCGGAGCCCCCGAGCCCTTTCCAGAGCCTTGGAAGCTCAAGTGGGCGGATGCCCGAGGCATTGGATCCCTGTCCGGGCACTAGCTTGGACTGGGGTCGAGCTAGGGATCAGGTTAGGGTTGCCATCAGTCGGGAGCCTGGGCTCTGGTAAGCCCCCGAGCCCTGAGCAGGGGTCGTGAGCGTGCTCGGGCTTGGCCTGATCCTAGAACTGTGGGTACGCGCGAGCATACCCGATGGGTATTGCCCCCGGGCGACCCTGTTGGGTTGGTCGGGGGGTCTCTCGGTCGGGAGTCTCTTTTTTCTAGGGATTTGACATACCCTTACGTTTGACTCTCGTCACTAGTAATTTTTTCTTTGTGGAGCCCCTTGATATGCAAAAGGTGGTTGTATGGGGCTACATACAAAGTGACAAACCCTCACGAAAGCACATAGTCATACCATATTCATTTATTTTATTTTGAGTCTACTTTTCATCTCATTTTTTCATAGAAGAAAGTTTTGGACACAGAACGCTCACTTTGAACTTGTTAGGTACAGAAGTTACCCTCACGACCAGTGGCGTAGCTAGGATTCGTAGCTATGGTGGTCCATTACTAAAATTTTGTTTGACCCGTATAGGTGGCGTACAAGTATATAAGTTATGAAACACAACTAAGATAAAAAGGGCATATAAACCTCGTAAAATAGAGGACTATAAATTTTTGTAATGTAGAATTTAACTATATTACGTACCCCTAATAGTTGAAGAATAGTATGTCACTACTTTTTTGATGCATAATTCTGAAAAAGGGAAACAATATCACCACTCCTCTTCATGTTTCAACAAATATGCAAGAGAATCAAACCAATAATCCAATACTGCAAAAAAATATGCAATGGAAATAATATAATTCAGCATTGCACAAAAAAAATCCTCCAACAATCCAAAACACTAGAAGTCTAGAACCTAAATCAGTTTTAGATGCCCTGTGTCATTTTTGGTGTTCGCTCCTATTTTGCTTAGTCCATAGGAGAGAGTGAAAAAACTGAAACGAAAAAAGAAGGAGAAACGTGAGTACGTGACTAAAAGAGGATAGAGCAGCACCACAGCAGGCTAATTGGCTTTGGCTTAACAGTTGTCCGTTTTGTCTTCGTCTCAGGATTTAGATGCACGTATCAGCTGGGCAGCTGCTCAGCATTTGCCGTCATGGAGTCCCAGATGACCGATGGCTGCGCTCGCCATCTCACAGCGTTGCCCGCCCCAACGGCTTCACAGCACGGCCGCATGGAGAAGAATGGGAAGGGGCGGCGGGGCGAAGTCTACGCGAATACGTGAACTCTCACGATGGGCGATGTCTGAAGGTAGTACGCAGAAGTCCGAGGGGGACACAGGCTGATCTCTCCGGTCCAACTCTACCGATGAGCTTTGGTTGGGCTGAGCGCTGGGTGGTCCACAGACCACAGGGACCACCTGTAGCTCCGCCTCTGCTCACGACACGGGGTGAGGACATGGGTGGTGGTGTTACACCACAAGACACAAGACAACACCTAACTTCCACGCAGCTCAGTATAACTGCCGGGCACGTTCTTTTTTATCTTCTATGAGGCGATGCTATGCAAGGGCCCAGTTATAGTCCTTCTCACGCACTCACGTAGAGAGACGGCAAGCAGGCAGGGACCTCTGTTTCTGAACCTCAGCTACCTCGGTTTTCCTAGCTCCTCTCCTCATCGCAAATTATAATGTGGGCCTATGTCTGGGGTGGTCTTATTTAAGTGTTATTTTGCACCGTCGATTTTGTGTCCTTCACAACTTTTTTTAATATTTTATTATGGGACTTGCTAAAATTCAGGAGCCTAACTTCTTTTCAGGCGACGGTTATTGTATATATTTTATGCTAAAAATTACACCTTTAATTCGTTGCAATTTTTGAATTCGAGAATAAAAAATCCGTTATACAAAACTATAAACCTAGTAAAATATCTGTATTGGCACAAAGATAATTAACAATTTATAATTATTTTTATAGTTAGACAAGGACAAAACTTTGATATATCACGACACGGAGACAATTAATAATTTATAATTATTTTTATAGTTAGATAAGGACAAATTTTTATATGTTACGACACAAAGATTATTAACAAATCACATACAAATCCTATACTCTTCCGTCCATTTTTTAACTAATTAACCTGTGCGTTTAATATGTTATAGACAAACACGGCCATTTGACCACCGACGGGGCAGTCAAATCCAGCAAGGTGAGGCCCCACGGAATTGTGTTTTATTATCGTTTTGATACCTCTGTTTTGACATTTGGTCTTATTTGAGTGTCCGAAGATGACAAAAAATATGTTAGGGGTGGTGCGGTCTTTCCCTTGCAGGTCAAGTGTTTAATATGACAAAAATATTATGATTTTGTTAGTGGAGGATCACTTCTTACATTCTAGTTTTCTAAACAATAGGGACCGAGCTAGTGCAAATGATCTTTACCTCCACGGATCTTATTTCTGGGTTTTCCCTGTTTTTTACTGTAATTTCTGAGATCATGGCATGGCCAAGACTGCTGCCGGTGGTACGGCGTCAGCTGCAGCACCAGGACAGGCCACGTTGTGAAGCTCGACCTCTGCAGGACCATGCTGCTGTTCATTGGCTACGTGGGCGAATAAGCTCATCTCTTGCTATCCTGCGCCGTCTCAAGCATCTAGACCTCAGCAGAAACGATCTTGGGGCCAACATGCCGGTGCCGGAATTCGTGGTTTCTCTGAAGAGCTTGGCGTATCTCGACCTATCCAACATGAACTTCAGTGGTCGAGTGCCCCCGAAGCTAGGCAAACTCACCAAACTGGTATACCTCGACATTCACAGTGATTTCATATATGGATATGCGCGTACAGATTTGCACATGCGTATGTGTACACATACGCGTATTCAACGGATGTTTCTTGGATATCAAATCTTCACCCATTGGAGCATCTTGACATGAGTGGAGTGCACCTTAGAGTATCGGCTGACTGGGTTCGTACAATCAACACCCTTCAAAATCTGAGAGTACTGTATCTTAGTAATTGTGGACTTGATAGTTCTGCTCTGTCGCTTCTGCACAACAACAAACCTTACAGTTCTTGATAAACTTCACCTCTCACACAACCCTTTTAATAGTCTTGCTACACCCAATTGGTACTGGAATGTAATTAGCCTTCGGAGTAGATATATACAACTGTGAATTGTCAGGCCCTTTTCCTGATGAGTTGGGAAACTTGACTATATTAGAGACTCTTCACATGGGATCCAATAACATCAAGGGGATGATACCATCAACACTGAAAAGCCTATATAGTTTACAGGTGGTTGACCTCATGTACAACATTATTGGTGGGGATATAACAGATATATTAGAGAGGCTGCCAAATTGTTCCTGGAATAAATTGCAGGATCTATATTTGATGGAGACCAACATCACTGGCCTGACATTGAAACCATTGCTCAACCTCACTAACTTAAGCATGCTTGACATCTTCGACAACTACTTGAGCGGTTCTGTGCCCGTGAACATTGGAACATTAAAACAACCGACTGAGTTGTACATTGACAGTAACAGCTTAAGTGGTGTGATGTCAGAAGATCACTTCTCTGGTTTGACGAATTTGAAGTACATTGACTTGTCTGATACTCACATTCAAGTAAAGGTGGACTGGGATTGGAAACCTCCATTCAACTTGGACATGGCATATTTTTCGTCGTGTCATTTGGGACCCCAAGTTCCTAATTGGCTTCGATGGCAAAAGAACGTTTTATATCTGGGCATTTCAGATACAGGTCTTGTTGGTACGATGCCTCATTGGCTTTGGAATACATTTTCTAATGCCACACTTTTGGACCTCCCTTATAACAGTATTAGTGGTGAGTTACCGCATAATTTAGAGTTCATGGCTGTGACTGAGCTTTATCTCCAGTCAAATAACTTAAGTGGTCCGTTACCACAGTTACCAAGGAGCATTGTGTTATTGGACATCTCCAAAAATTCTTTGAATGGACATCTACCATCAGATTTTGGAGCTCCATATTTACAAATTGTAATTCTGTTCTGCAATTGTATAACAGGGATTATTCCAAACTCAATTTGTCAGTGTTCTCAACTACGGGTCTTAGATCTTTCAAACAACATGCTTACAGGGGGACTACCTAATTGCATTGCAAAAGAGTTGAGACAACGGAACCCATCTAGCAACAGCTCTTCAAGGGCCCGTACCAAAAATTCTTATGGTTTACAAATCCATACTCTCCTTCTAAATAATACTAATGGCCTTTCAGATCAGTTTCCTTTATGCCTAAAACAATGCCAAAATCTTATGTTCCTTGGCCTAACTCTAAACAGATTTAGTGGAAAGTTGCCTATGTGGATAAGTGAGGCTATGCCTATATTGGTAATGTTACGGGTAAGAAATAACAACTTTTATGGTCATATTCCAGTTGAAACAACAAAGCTTTATTCTCTTCGTATTCTTGATCTAGCAAATAACAAGTTTTCAGGGGGCATACCACAACCTCTTGTGAACTTGAAGGCCCTGACTACCACTGTTGTGGCCTCGACAGAAAATCCTTTCCAAGAAGTTTAAAGTTGGTCTGTCTAATAATACCTTATCGCTAGTAATTAAAGGGCAAGTGCTTGGGTATAGTAAGAATACCATATTTTTTATGAGCATTGATCTATCTTGCAACTGATTAGTCGGGCCAATTCCACAAGAAATATATTCACATATTGGATTGATAAATCTGAATTTATCATCAAACTTATTAAGTGGAAATATCCCATATAAGATTGGCAATTTACAATCATTGGAGTCTCTTGACTTGTCCAACAACCAACTTGATGGCCAAATTCCTTTGAGCATATCGAATGACTTCGCTGAGCTATCTAAATTTGCCCTACAATAACCTATCAGGAAGAATACCCTCAAGACATCAGCTAGACACTCTCAAGGCAGATGATCCTGCTTCAATGTACATTGGCAATCCTAGTCTTTGTGGGTACCCACTTCCAAAGGTTTGTCCTGGAGATCAGCCAGTACAAGAAGATCCCTTCAAATGGAATCAAGATGACATGACTCAAATGGATTTTCATCTCGGTTTAATCGTGGGATTCTTGGTAGGCATTTGGATAGTATTTGTTGGCTTTATGTTTAATAAGGGATTCTTGGTAGGCATTTGGATAGTATTTGTTGGCTTTATGTTTAATAAGACCCGGAGATTAACCTATTTCAACCTATTTGACAAATTTTATGACAAGGTGCAGATCTTCTTTGTAGTCACTTGGCAACAATGGTTCAAAAAGACAAATACAAACTGAGCAAGCACTATTATATAGGTATATATGGGAAAACAACTGCTGCTTTCATCTTGTACTGTGCATGGAATGTGTGGAAAGAGAGGAATCGGAGAATTTTTGAAGGATCAGCAAGAACTCCAGCTCAGGTGTTTGCTCCAGCAAGAGAAAAAATGGCGCTGCGTCAACAGGCCTGTGGACGCCCTTGGATTGACTAATGAATCACCTCTCTCCTGTTTCCCATGTGTACTGTGCTTTTCTTCCTTCTATTTAACAGCACCCTGTAAGATGTGGACTTTCTACCTTCTTAAATGATTTGGCACTTGGCAGCGCTTCTGCCCGGTTTGTCAAAAAAAAAAAGTAATTTAAATCCTTTGTCAAAAGAAAAATATACATGCAAACTACATGTGCCTCTTCATAAAACAACTACGATATCAAAGACAGCGAATATATCATACAAACTCTGTACATATGTGCTTCAGCTCGCTTACAAACAAGAAAAAATGGATTGGGCTGAACCCAAAGAAAATAAAACAAAAAAATCTAAAGCTAGCTACCCGCGCTATTTGAGCAGGCCACCTTGGTAGTTATAATTACTAGTCTGTATATGAGTGTAGGTTGATGGACATGGCAATATAACTAACTAGCAGGAACCCCCGCGCTTTGCGCAGGCTAATCGAAAAAATAACTGTCAGATATGGATCAAGCTACAATTCCTTGGTCTACAAAACCAAACTAAGATTGCCTCCTAAACTCCTTTTGGGTGAGTATGTGTTTATTCTTGTAACCAACATTTAAAAACACTGGTTGCAATAGGAAGTGAATGGAAAGAATTTGAATAGCCCAACAGAACGAAACTAATCACCATATTGGTCTCTTGCCGTCCAGGATGGAACACTGTAGCCATGTCTATGGGTATGGTAGGCATCAAGCAGCTTGGGTGATGATGAGGCGACGAAACGTGGTGCACTTTAATGGGGCCTGAGTCATGAAATAGAGAAAACACTAAGTTTGTAGAATAGTAGAAAGTTGACACAATGATCATGTAGAAGAGTGTCCATGCATGATATACCCAAGAACATAGGATGGAATCATCATGAGACGCAAATAAGCACAAATGCATCAATACGGTCATTGGAAAATACTAATAGCAATGATAAGATAGTTTAAGATACCTAGGATTGTGGATAATGAACATTGTTTTAGCTATGGCAACATGGAACTTGTACTGTACTTAAATCCAGTGAGCACCATTTTTTCCTCTACCCAGTAGAAACATGTAAAGCAATTTTTTGTTGGCCAGCAGAAACATAGGAACCTATGGATGAGTGAAGGACGGTAACTGATGATGTAGTGTTGCAGAAATCTGTTGTAGAAGCACTTGACTGATATATGTAGTGTTACAGAACAAGGATATATGTGGATGTGGAAAATCTGTTTTGTCAATGTAAAATCTGTAGTAAGGAACCAAATGATTAGACGTAGTAGCAAATGCACAGTTAATTAACTGACCGTTATTCTTCAGAAATGGCGTACATCTGCCATCCACTATAGAAGTAACAGATGTTTCAGATGTTGGGAACTCTGCAAAAAGGATGAAAAGGCCATGGGTCAATTGAATTAGTCTAGAAGATAATGCAGTTGAACATGCATCACACATGGCATAAATACGTAAGGAAAAAACAGATGTGAATACCATGAGGAGAGGCGATATCATGGAAGCCACGCCATACAACGATACCTCAATGCTAGAAGCACCATAAAACGGAGCCTCAATGCTTCTCGGTGTGGTATTTAGCATCTTTTTGGTAGGAGATGGCCCTAAAGTGTAGGGTAACAAATTAGGCTATGTAACTTCACACTAAATAATGGAAGCAGAATGCACAATGGAATTGGAAGGTAAGCATCTCCATAACATAGCAGCACACCAACATGCATAAACAAACTTACCACACCGAAATTATTCATTATCTAAAGAACTTATGTCAAACCTTGTGCAAATAATTAATAGGAAAAATATCAAACTCGCCACACTTAACGGTCAGCATAATCTGACAATTTTGCAATGGCACTCTGCTACACATGGGCAAGGACAGACATAGCCAAGAAATGGAATGCGCTGCATCCCATTCACTCAGCAGCAAACTACATATATAAGCAGCTGAGTCAACTAAATATTCTAAAAATTAAAGGATGATTTAATTTTATGACCGTAAGTAGAACCCAGGAAGAAAAAAGTACGTCCTCGTTGAAATAATAAATTATCATATGATTCTGACAACAATGTAAAATATCTATATTAATTTGAAGAAATATAAAAATACATGTCTACATCAGTTAATCCTTTACTCAGGAATTCAAAATATTCATTATGTAAAGAACTTATGCCTCAAACCTTGCGCAAATAACTAATAGGGAAAATAACAGACTCACCATAGTTATTAATGGTCAGCGTAATCTGACAATTTTGCAATGGCACTCGGCACTTGAATACCATTTGTATCTGGAACTCAGCGAGCAGAATGGCATACGGTCCCAAATTAGATGTGGTAGAGTGAGATTATGCACCTGAATCATAGCAATGGTAAGCGGATCTGTTAAACGAAAAATTTAGAGGGCTATATACAGTTGACATTGACATCCAGTTGCACATACAGTCACCTGTACATTAACATTTGAGGGGAAAAATAAAATATATGTCTACATCAGTTAATCCTTTACTCAGGAATTCAAAATACTCATTATGCAAAGAACTTATGTCAAACCTTGCGCAAATAACTAATAGGGGAAATAAGACTCACCACAGTTATTAATGGTCAGCAAAAGCTGACAATTTTGCAATGGCACTCGGCAGTTCAATACCAGGAACTTAGCGAGCAGAATGGCATGCTGTCCCCAATTAGGTGTGGTAGAGTGAGATTATGCACCTAAATCATAACGGACCTGTTAAACGGAAAATTTAGAGGGCTATATACAGTCGACAGTGACTTGCAATTGCACATACAGTCACCTGTACATTAATATCTGAGGGAAAAGAAGAAGAAAAAGGTATAGCATACCTGAGGTGGAGGGGACGTTGGTGCAGGGGCCATGCGAAGGAGAAGGCCGGACGCTTGGTCGACGGCCATGTGCTGCCGCTGCTCCAGGGGCGGCGCGAGGGAGATGGCCGAACGCTGGTTCAGTGCTCTGCGGTGGCCGCGTGAGGGCGAGGGGATCTGGAGGAGGCAAGCCGGCGGCCGGGTCGCACTGCCGCTGGTCCAGGGGCGCGCAAGGGAGATGGCCTTACACTTTGTCGGTGATCTACGGCGGCGGCGTGAGGTCGAGGCGACCTAGAGGAGGGGCAAATCAGTCGGCGTGATTTGGGGCAGCTGACTCCGCCGAGCAGTCGACCTAGAGGAAGAGTGCATTTGCCAATAATAATAATAACAATAACAATAACAATAACAATAACAATAACAATAACAATAACAATAACAATAACAATAACAATAACAATAACAATAACAATAACAATAATAATAACAATAATAATAATAATAATAATAATAATAATAATAATAATAATAATAAAATCTGTAATAGTCTTACAGGCAGCAGAACGACCAACGGTTACATTTGCCGCATTCACGTGTAGTATGTGTTTTGAAGACCTGCTCCTCATCCCTCCAAATCAATCTATTATCACTCTAGGAATGTGACTGACAAGGTGCCAGTCGGGCCCTGCCCCTTGCTTGTAACGCGCCGCCAAACCAGGGCAACCATAAATGAGCAATGTCTCGAGAGCAGTCAGGCGTTGTATGGATTGGGGCAAGTATTGAAGGGCAGAGAAATGATGGATATAGAGCTTACGAAGCGCAGAGAGCTGTCCAATCCACTCCGGCAGCACCGTCAGTGCATGACCTGAATACATGCCGAGAAATTCAAGCGAGGTGAGGTGCTGAATCGCCTCTGGGAACTGCTTCAAATCGCCCATACTCAGGTCAAGGTGTCGCAGAGAATGCAGTTCTCCAAGCCAGTCAGGCAACATGCCGACGGCGGGGCATTCGCTGATTTCGAGACGCTCGAGAGAGGTGAGGTTCCGCATGCTCTCTGGTAACTGTGTCAGGTCATTGCAACTGAAAATAGACAACTCTTTCAGCTTAGTGAGGTGTTGCAGCAGTTCCCAGCCAGATGATGATCCTGTAACTTCGATTAGCACTAGACTCTTGAGGCGAGGGACCAACGCATGCATGCTGGGCAGCTGATAGGAGAACCTTCCTGTGGATAGCAGCTGCCCATTGCTTCTGCTTAAAGACATATGCTCCAACGATGGTGGAAAGTAGGGGCTCCCTTTTAATTTCGGGCAGCCATATATGTGTAGACTGGACAGGACAGGGAAAGGATATTGTGCTGCCAATTCTTTCTCCCCAGTTTCAAAACCACTTGATGTAGTCCACAGCTCTTCTAAATTAGGCATTTCCACCAGCGCAAGTTCCTTCAGTGAAGGCAACTCAACAAATCCTCTCATATGCCTCAAGTTTGGAAGTCCTGCTAGCTCTAACCGAGTTAAACAAAGGAAATGGGATGCAATAGTTTGCTTCAGCATTATGCCACCTTCACAATATAAAGAATCATTTTGCTTCATCATCCATCCTGGCAAGCAGGGGCCTCTGTAACCATCGATAATCAACCCCTCAATTTGCGATGGTGGTTCAAGAGCGTTCAGCACACCCCAATCATGTTCCATATCTGATACCAACTCTTCTTCGGTATCACTTAAAGACCAGTTCAGCTCCAAGCTTTGTATGTTACTCTTCCGCTTCAAGCAAGCCTTCTCTGCATCACTTGGATTCTTCAAATACTTAAGGTTGGTAATTTTCAAGTCACAACCTATCATATCAAGGTTTTCTAGCTCTGAGATCCTCGCATCATCTGCACCACACCCAACAACAAACAATCCCAGCTTTCTTAAACGGGTCAGCTGCCCCAACCCTGATGGTAAGCAGCACAGTTCACTACAACCCTCTATGTTCAAAACTGCAAGCCTTTTCAAGTTTGCTATGCCCTTAGGCAACTCCCGTAGCTCTGCGCAGTCCTCAAGGTCAATACATTCTAGAGTATCAATCGATGTAACCCATTGAGGTAGCATGGTAACTTTGGTTTCAGAAAGGTTCAGAGTACGCAATGTAGGACAGGATAATGTGCTTGGCAGGTCTTGCAAACCCGTACAACCATTAAAGTTGATAGTTCGCAAGTTTTTGAACTCCCCAATGTTGTCTGACGGTAGTTGTTGCAGAGATGAGCAATGCTCAATATCAAGTACACATAGGGTTCCAATTCTACCTAAAGAGCTTGGTATCTCTCGGAGCCTTCTGCAGTAATATAGTTGCAAGGACTGAAGAACATAAAAGTCACCAATGGACTGAGGCAAACTCTCAAGATCAGTAATGCACCACAACTCTAGAGTCCTTAGCTTCCGAAGCTTTCCAACAGACTCAGGTAATGTCACAAAACCTCTGCACCTAACAAAATGGAGTGACTGCAAGTTCCAACACCTCGAGATAGCTTCTGGAACTGTTGTACAACTAACATTGTGGATTTCAAGATACCCAAGATACTCAAACTTTAATATGAATAGTGAAAACGGAGTCTCAATTGCATAGTCCAAAACAACACTGCGCATACAGCAACTATTCTTCACTGCAGTATCAAAAGATGGCTTACTGTCAGAGATATATAGAGCACGGACCTTGTCAAATAAGCCCTTGTCAACATTCTCAGTGAACGAAGTCAAAGATAAATATCTATACCTATGAGTAAATTTTTCTGTTGTATGAATTGGTACACAAGTCACCAGTTCATCCTTTAGTATCTGTCGAGTGAGATCATGGATCAAATCGTGCATGTTGTATATATCAGTATTCCAGCTCCCATAAGGTTCCTGAAGAAACCTGACCTTTACAAGAGAATCTAAGTAGCCTCTTCCGATATCTTCGGGTTGCTCTCCATTCATTGCATTGATGAATCCATGAGCTATCCATTGGGCAATCAAACGATCTTTCTGCATTTCATAGCCCTTCGGGAATACGGAACAAAACGTAAAGCACTGCTTCAGTTCATCTGCCAAGTGAATATAGCTCAACTTCAAGGATGCAAACACTCTGTCATTTATACTCCGAACATTCCATAAATTATTCTCTCTTATGGCCCTCCACGTACTTATTTCCTTCTTGTCACTAAGGACTGCTCCAAGAGTTTGAATTGCTAGCGGCACCCCACCACAAACCTTGATAATCTCTTTTCCGACTTGTACATGATCGGAGCTCAAATCTTGCTCTGCCAACCCAGAACCCTTCAGGAATAAGTTCCAACTCTCAGAGTCTGATAAGAATGCCAACTCAAATATATGTCTTGATTCCACAACTTCTGCAACCTTTCGATCACGAGTGGTTAATATAATCCTTGTTTCAGGTGCGCCACATTTTAGCTGCACCATGAACTGTTCCCAGTCATGTCTGTCCTCATGCCAAGCATCATCAAGGATAAGAAGAAACTTCTTATTGCTCAACTTCTCGGAGATTTTTTGGATCATGTGCTCCGGGGGATGACGATCTGAATTATCTCCAACAATTTTTTGAAATAGCTTGCCGATGAGCTTCTCAACATCAAACTCTTGAGACACATGGACCCAGAATATTTCATCTCCGAAGTGCTCCTTTATCTTGACGTCATGGCAAATGTGTTTGGCCAAAGTAGTTTTGCCTGACCCTCCTAATCCGACGATAGAAACTATCATGTTGTTCTCTCCAGCATTACATTCTACAAGCTTAGATATGATTTCATCCTTTTCTTGATCCCTAAGGGGTATTTTGGACTCTGGAACCATGCTCAACCAGGACATCTCTCCAACTGTCCTGTACCCAGTACCAACATGTTGATCCCTTGGAAAATTACTCACTAAAGTATTGACATCACTTCTTTGCTTGACGATTGCAGCAAATCTCACCTTGATTGCCTTGATCTTATGAGACATCTTGTACCGGAATGCAAATGTCTTTGGTTTTGCACAGAAGCAGCCAGCTATGCCACTCTTGTCATCATCTGTTTCCATCTTCTGTTTCTCAGCTTCTAGCTGGACTTCTTGTAGTATATCGTCAATGTCATAAGCCACATCTTTCAATTTTACAACCCAGCGAGACTGTGCCTCACTCTGTATTGCTCTGTCACGTGCTGCCGACAGCCAGCTTGTAATCTCTGCGTGTATATCCTGGAGCTCGGAGAGATCTCTTTTTACACCGGTTATGGCAGCAAACTCAGTGGCTAACAGTGAAACTAGCTTGTCACCTGCAACCTTCAACACTCCAGATGCTAAAGCAGCCTCCATCCCACTCATTATGTCAAAGAAACTCTTCCCTAAACCCCTGCGGATGAAATTGAGAAGCAAGCGGTTACATTTGAGTTTCACAAATCCAAAACTAGTTAGGTGGCAGCAGTAATGTTTTTTTAGGAAAATATTTTTTAGGAAATGCAGCGGCAGAAATGTTCCAATAATAATTCTCAACTCTGGAATAAATTAATGGCCGACAAAGTATCTAAGAGTTATCAGCCGCCGCCGCCCCTGCCCCCTCCCTCTCTCTCTAGGCGGCAGCCTGCCCTAGGGCTGCTGTTCCTCCCCTCTTATCCCCCTCTAACTCCCTGAATTCTACCCTCTAATTAAGGGGAAGTCACCCTAGATCGGACGTGTGACAACATGAGTGGTTTGCATATTATATTTCGTATATGTTTTAGAACTGAATGGACAAATATTGTCCGTATCCGCTTTTCTGGGGGACAAATCAGTGGCAGAGCCAAGGCCCAGCCACCCTGGGCCGGTGCCCAGGCTCACCTGGTTTCTCCAACAAGATTCTAGACTATAAATTCATCACCATGGCAGATATATACGTCCGTTCAGCATCTGTGCTTTGCTAAGGCGCAGCCACACGATTGACACAAAAGCTTCTTAAGTTGGTGTCCTCACCAAACAAGAACCACTGACCCAAACACTGACACATGCATCAGTGCTTTTGTCCATGTTCTCCATGTAACTTAGGCTACAAGTATTAGATCTGTCTTGAAGAAATTTATATTAATTTTCTTATGATTTTAGTTGGTACAGATACGCATAGCTTACCTCCTTTTCTATGTATTTTTTTGTTTTTTAAAACCTTTCCTTCATAGAGAGTTCATCTGAAACAAACCTTTAAATTCCTAAAGAACAGGGAACCACCTAGTTCATAATGATTAGTGAGAACTATAAGACTGGAGCTGTTTTTGCCAAATGTTTTCCAAAACGGCTTTAGCTCCACCAGAAAAGCTACTGCATGTGAATAACCAGAGCCACCTTAAGAGGAGTCGGAGCCCTGCCAAACGGGTTCTTAGTATTATGCTAAGTCTCGCCTAGGCTCTAAAAAAAGTCCTGGCTCCGCCAATTGGACAAATATCCTATATGGGTAACACATAAAGTCGTTTGGATGCAGGAAAATAGATCTACTAGACTGATCGGCGTGAAAATAAAATGGAAAATTAATTTGCATACCAGGTGAAGGAGTACACACACAGTAGTAGCTAGCAGTAGAGCAACGACAGTATGACACTTTGATGCCGCCAGATGAGGGAGGGCTTTTTGTTCTTCTTCTTGTGAAAGAAGTGAAGGAGGCCTTTGATCAGTATGCTTGACGCTCGCTGGGATTGACACAAAAAAGTGTGAGTTGGTCATCGAAGAAATTCAGGATTGAGTGACAGCAAAAACGTGAGTACGTTGGTTGTTGAAGAAAATGACCAGGGGAGAAAGCGGGAGGAGATGTGAGGAAATAGATTGTGCGTGTTGTGTTGGGCTTAAACCAAAGCAGATTAAGTACCTAAACTCAACTGCGGCGAGGCTACAATCCAACGAGAAAGAGGAAATGGTTCGGGGGTCACGTCAGGATGCAGAGGCCTGCAGATCTGAATCAGGTGATGAAGAAAATGAGCAGGTGGTTGAGTCGAACCCAACGAGAAGGAGAAACCGGATTCCGGCCGAGATCGTCCATATTACCTCGGTCGCGTCGTCGTCGGCGACGAGAGGCCTCCCCTAGTTTGGGTTGTGTGCGGCGGTCGATGGTCACTGCTCACTTCTCATGCCCATGGAAACGAACGGACAGAGGAGAGTGAATGTCCACACCGCACTTGCCATGGAAAACAAAGAGAGAAAGATTGTCGGATGGGATGCAAAGCGGAAGCAGATTGCGACTGAGGACCGGACGATGCTTGCTTTGTGAGTTGGGTGGTGGACTGGACCCCGGCGGCCACTGAGAGCATGATTGCTTGTCGCCTCAGGAATCGCGTGGCAAGAGCATCTACTACAGTGATCCAGAAAATCCATCCTGTTCCCTAGGCTCGGAAAGCAGAGACACTGGTATGTGCGTGATGGTTGAGGTAGCCTAATCTGTTCTTGACGAGTGAACCACTGCAGTCGACGTTGATGGGAAATTCACTGGGAATTATTTGTAAGTTGAAGAATTCTTTTTCATATATACATTTATTACGGTACTGTTGCTGTATGTGGAGAGAATCCTTCTGTTAATTAAGCCATTAGTCATGGCCCTTTTTTTGATGCATCCGTCCCCACTAGATACTATAAACTTTCCATCAGTCTGGTTAATCCACCAAATAAATCCCGCCTATTTTTCAAACCTAGCTTCTAATTACGTCAGCTCAATTTTATAATTTCAAAGGTATCTCATGGACAACTTAAAAGAATTAACGATAGCAAAATACTTCAAATCCTTGCATATACTTTAATTGACAATAACTAGTTCATCAAACGTGCTCCCTGCACGAGCTAGAATTTTAGGAGTAAGTAATAAAAGTTCATGAATGAATTATGTGCCTACCACAACTACTCAAAATCACATATATTTACACTCGCTATCTATTTTTCATTTTCTAACACAATATTCATATAGATAATATGATATATCTTTCCATTTATGATTACCTTTGCAATTATTCCATATATTTTTCCATTCATATTCAGAGTTTTTTTCTTTGCATTGTGCTTCCACATATCTTTAATGTGGTTTAGTTCGAACCTTAACTTGAGTTATGCGTAGGGATGACAACGGGACGGATTCGAATCAGGTAGAGTCTCTGTGCATCCGAACCCGAAACCTGAAATCGAAACCTGAAACCACACTGAACACTGATTCGGCCCCTCCTGTTCCTTCAAAAACAGTTGTAGTGCTGTGAGGAAATCGCGTATTGTGTCAGATTTTGTTATTACAGACATGTCTAAACGTACATCACAGACGCAGATTCAGCGCGTCACTCTTATCAAGTCTGTGATGGCTGCAAGAAGGGAAGCAGGGTGAATCCTAATTTTTCTTTTGGGAAATTTTGCTGTGGGACATCAGGAACGTGGTATACGTTGATGAACATCACCAACTTGAAAATCTGGCCAATACCATTATGAAAGCGTGTATCTTTGACATAACATACCGCTATTTTATTCATTTCTCATATTTCAAGAGAGAGAGGGTGGGGAAAAATGTCTTTTCTACCCTTGTCTTCAACCTTTGGCTGTTCTAAGTGCTCGTCTCTGGACCTGGTCGCCATGGACCTGACGTCGTCGGGGATGGCTTCCTCCGCAACTCCCACCCACCGCCGCTGCCCCAGCAGAATCACCACCAGCGGCAACAACAGCTCCCTCCTCCGCTGGCGCAGGCGTGTCTCCATCCGAGATTATTTGAAAGTTTAAAACTTAAAGTTTGTGAGTTTAAAGCAAATATTTGAGACTCCGAACTAGATCAAATAAAGAACTTACGAACTACAATCTTGTAGATTGGGTCGGCCACTACAACTTTAGTATTAATAACCATGCGTATGAATATTATATTCAAGGTGGTTTGGAAATTCTAAATTTTGAATTTCAAATCTAAAAACTGAAAACATATATTTGGGACTCTAAACTATTCCAAATTAAAAAATTACAACTATTAATTGTAGTCAGCATTGATAAATAAAATTTTGGTATAAACCATGGTTGCATCTAAGATTGTTTGAAAAATTCAAATTTAAAATTTCAAAAGCTGAGAACTTAAAACAATATTTTTGACTCTAAACAGTTCAAATACAAAAACTTCTCAACTACAAAGTTGTAGATCACATCAAGGGCTATAACTTTCTTATGAAGTTTGCCTTCATCCAACTTTATCTGCAAAAGTTATAAATTATTTTTGGATACAACTATTTCTAGTGACGAGCCTCTTGAGATGTCGGTCTCTGTTAATCGATTTCTAGAGGCAAACTCTTAGAATGCCCGCCTCTATTAATGACAATTTTCATAGGCAGGCATCTTAAGAAGCTCGTCTTTATTAGTTGACAAATTGAGACGGACGCCTTAGAAAATCTGCCTCTTTTATAGTCGATCGGCCATTTATAGAGCAGCGCCACTATATGTGTCCACCTCTGTTAATCAGAGAAAGTGTATCTTTTTTTTGTTTTTTGTTTTTAGTTTTTTGCAGTAACATACTAACGTGTCACCCCATGTTTTCATCGCTTATATTGTACTATGGTAATCCCACGTCTCACACAGACAAAGCTGAAGATGTAAGTAAACACAGTACGGTAGCATCTCTTCCAAGGATGCAATATGAGAAACTAAACAGTTGCATAGTAGGTTTGTGATCATAGGCTGTGTTTAGATCATTTGAAAAATGCACTATATAAAAAAAGATTCCCTGTCACATCAAACTTGCGATACATGCATGGAGTACTAAATGTAGATAAAATTAAAAACTAATTGTATAGTTTGGTTGTACTTTCCGAGACGAATGTTTTGAGCCTAATTAGTCAATGGTTGGACAATTATTACTAAATACAAACGAAATGCTACAGTATATTTTGGCACTCCAAAATTTGGATCTAAACACAGCCATAGCCATTAATGGAACTGCAGGCCTGCAGCATACAGATAACCTTTCGATTTGTGTCACAGCTAATAATAGTGATCCCAGTAAAGTAACGTAGCCCTGTCCTGGATTTTCACAAAAGTCCCCCTGGTTTCAGATTGGCTCGTCCTCGCTGCCACAATTGATAAGGCCCACATAAGTAATCGATTAGCTGGTGTGACTCGTTTGCTAGCAGCAGCACTACTACACTACCCAAATAAAGCTCCATCAGGCAGGATCGGAGTGGCAGACAGAACTCCCGTGCTCCCTCGCTGGTCGACCGATCAGGAGATAGGACTAGAGCAAGTCGACACGTACGGGAGTGGAGGGGCGAACAGGGAAGCGGAGCAGAGAGGCAACTGACGGAAAATCCCTTGCGTTGGAGGAAATGCGAGAGGTAGGCTGCGGTACAGAAAACGCCCAGTCTCATTCAAGGTTCGATGTTTTCTCGGTTCCGGAAAAAAAATCACGTAGTTTGGATGGGATTCTTGATTATTTTCACCCAACAATCTTATTTAAACGGTTTCAAACATGCCCTTAGAAGCTTACAAGAATTTTTTTGTGGTACAAAAACCTTATCAAATATTTACCAAATTTTTTAACTAGAAAATGACAAAAACTACTTTATACTAGCGCATGGAGGGATTTTAAAGGGTTAAGATGTATATGATTTTATAGTTGTGGCAGTTAATGTCGGATTTTACACCTCCAGTTGTAAGGTTTTTGGACCCGGTTTTTCTTTAAAAAACTAGGCCATGACTCTCTCTCTTTTTTTCTTCTAATAAAATTAGCGAGAAAGCTTTTGTCGTCCTTTCAAAAAAAGAGTATGATTTTAGAATTCAAATAGAATAATGAGACTACGATGATAGTTTGTACTAAGTTGTTGTTGCCTTGCGAATTGCGATGCGGAGGTTGTATGGGCTCAACGGTCAAGTCCTTGTTTAGATACCTAAATTCACCCCCAAATTTCACTATGCAAAAAGAAGATTCCCCATCACATCAAAATGTCGGCATTTTGTATGGAGTACTAAATATAGATGAAATCAAAAACTAATTGCAAAGTTTTGTTATACTTTACGAGACGAACATTTTAAACCTAATTAATTAATATTTGAACAATTATTAGCAAATAAAAACAAAAGTGCTATAGTAGTATAGTATATCACTGTACCGAATCGGCACCACCTGATTCGGATAACTAAACACAGCCCCGAGTCCTTAGAAAATGGAAGGCATGGATCACTGCTGGTTCCACCCCACCGAAGACTCCTGAGTCAGTCAGTCAACCTTCATGATTACTGTGGAGTCGGGCGAGAAGTAGGAAGCTGAAAACTTGGTGCTAGTAGCTTTCGAGGTTGACTGACTGACTCTGGAGTCTTCGTTGCGACGGCTGCCAAGCCAAGAGTGTGGTTGTAATGGTGCTGTAAAGCTGCTTTTAAAAAGCTGGGAAGTGGGCATTCAACTCAAACATCACAGTTCAAACACCTACTCCGTCCACTAGGCCACTACCAAGAAAATTGCAGGAAGGACAAGGAGGACTGCCGGCAGAGCAGAGGTACCCTTCTCTCTATGTCCTTGCTGTATATTTGCCCGGGTTCTGTATTGAATGGGAGCCCGCCCTGTGTTTCTGAAAACCAAAACAAAAACTTAACTTTCTTACATTCTACTTGTTCCGTCCATTTGAAATTTTAGTTATGTGTGTACAGAAGCCAAAACAACTTACAATTTAGAACGGTTGAATTAAGACACATTTACACGTTGTATGAGAACTCGACAGGATCTAAGCTCAGACATAACTCTAGTCATCTAAGTACTGTAGCTTTTCTAGTACTTTCTCATCCCTTCCGTCCCAACAAGAATATAGGCCCTGTTTACTTCCCATGCAAATCCAAAATATTTTCTCTTCCACCCATCACATCGAATCTTTAAACGCATGCATGGAGCATTAAATGTAGGTAAAAAAATAACTAATTGCATAGTTTATCTGTAAAGTTCGAAACGAATCTTTTGAGTCTAATTAATCCATGATTGGACAAAATTTACCAAATAACAACGAAAAGTGCTACAGTAACTTTTCACCCAATTTTCCTCAACTAAACACACCCATAATTATTATTTTTCGAGAAGTCAAACAATTTTAAATGTGACTAAACTTATAAAATATATGTATGATACTAAATAAGTGCTATTAAATTAATCATGAAATATACGTTTATATTAAATCATTTGAAGGAATAAATGTTCATATTGTTTTCTATAATCTTGGTTGCCAAAAAAATGACTTATCCTAACTCCTAATCCTAAACTTGCATTCTTTTTGGAATGAAGGGAGCAATATCTCGTGAAGTTCAGCAGGTGAAGTTCAAGTGCTTAATAATAGGGCAACGTAGACAGCCATCGAAACTCGCCATGCTTATAGCACTACCGTTGCTGCTACTGTGCTATCAAGCGCGCAACATCCATTGCTCGATTGTTCATGACAACAACGAAGATTTTCACGCACTGCTCAAGTTCAGGGAGGGCATCACTGATACAAAAGGAGCTCTGAACAACTGGAACCCGGACACCCACTTCTGCCGGTGGTATGGTGTGAACTGCAGCTCCTTTCAGCCATATCGCGTCGTGGACCTCAACCTCACCAGCCAAAACCTAGCTGGCTATATCTCTTCCTCTCTTGGAAACCTGACATTCCTCGACACGCTTGATCTATCCAACAACAGCTTCCATGGCCATATACCTTCTCTTCACAAGCTCCAACATCTCACGGCCCTTTATCTGGAACATACATACCAAGACATATGAAATGTTTGGAACATATGTCTGAAACACTTGCAAAAAGACACATGAAACACTAGAAAACCATTGCAACACATACACAACATCCAGATAAAACACTTGCAACATATGTGTTAGACATATGCAACATTCAGATAAACACACTTGCAACATACATTAAAAAAAACAGATGAAACATTGGGAACAAACATTTGCAATAAAAGTGTACAACCATTGCACTATATGCAACATACCGATCTACTTTTGCAACATCCAAACGAAACTCTTGCAACATACCTCCGAAACAACTCACTTGAAACATATGCTTGCAACACGCGCTTTCAGCGCAATGTCACCTTGCTGCTTGGACGAATGGAGCTCGTCGTTGTGGAGCTCGACGCCAGCGCAGAGCTCGATGCCATAGAGTGAAAGGAGGTCGCCGGTGCCCGTGATGGACCACCAGCGGAAGGCCCTAACGCGGATGCCGTCGAGGCCCGAGATGTGGCAGTCATCCAGGCAGCCCGTGAGACAGTCGCTAAAGGCGGCGAGGTAGCTCCCCGCGGGCAACACGATGCGGCAGCTGGAGCGGAGGTCGATGGTGAAGTCCCTGAAGCCGGCGTCGAGCGTGTAGGCACGCGCATTGGCCAGGAGCCGGCCACGTGGGAAGTCTCGGAGATAGATCTCATCGTACGCGGTGGTGGTGGGCGGTGACGAGGTGGAGTCTGGGCGGGTGAGCGGGAGCAGGAGCGACGTCGCGAGGAGGCCAGCGAAGCGGCGGTGCGCCATCGTGGGTTCGTTGTGCGGGTCAGAGACGGGGGATGGCGGAGCCGTGGAGGCCTGGAGGTCGGTGTTTGACGAGATTTTGTACAATATTTTTTATAGGTACATCATTTATTTATGCTGTTAAGAAACAAGAAGAATGGAAGCAGTGAGCTCCTCTTGTATTCTCATGCATTGCGTATGTGCATATGTACACATGCTAGAGGAAGGAGGTACCAGTTAACTTGTGAGCTAATCTATACTTTCACGTACTACACGGCCATGCATGTGTCAATTGGCTGTGTGTGGCTGATGAGGCTCACTTGATGGCCTGATGCCTTGATCTCACATATATATGAGACAAGGAAAACAAGAAGCTAGCAAGTATACGTGCTACAGGTCCATACATACACGTAGGGATGCTCGCAACATGCAAATAAGAGAAGCTAACAGGTGCAGTCATAATGTGTATGTGCGTCTAAATATGTGTATGTGCGTCTGAATATTTCCGGAACTGGCTGTAGAGTTTGTACTTACGCCGGTCCGTGTCATGTATTTTTATACGCCAGTTGAGTCTACTAGACACCGGCGCAACGGGTTCAGCTGGATCTTTGGCCAGATGCACGTACGGTACGGAGCAGCTCGCCGAGTAGCCCAAAACATTCTAGAAGGCCTGGCCTTTGGTGTACAATATGGTGGACAAATACGTATGTTGATCACCAGGCAGCGTACGTATATTGGCCACACGCCGTTAAACCACCTATATGTACGTACTCTCAATTGTTCACGTTATGCAAAGGTCCACATGTCATGGACTGCAGGGGAGAAGTACGAGGTGGGTTCAGTCTTTAGATGGAGTAATCGCGTACGTATACGCGTGGCCAGCAAATATCTCGCTGATTAATAAGCCGAGTCCGGTTTTTACTAGGAAATAAAATGTGAGTTTTCTAGAAGAGATAACTGGCGCACGAAGATAACTACGTGCCCTTACTTCCGTGTGAAGAAAGGAGCCGGCGGCTCCAGATATCTCGCGCCTGCTAACAACTTTCTAGCGGCGCGCGTGCAGCCGAGAGAGCCAGCTGCTACCCTAATTGCCTGCCTATATAAAGGACCCCAACCATTCACAAGAAAGGCTAATGAGATCCATCCAAGCCGGCCGCATGAAGGGAGCCAGCTACGTGCGCCCAGCGCCCCTCGGTTGCGCCAAGGCCACCACGCCGCCGCCGGCCAAGATGCATCCACGAGCACTGTCGTCAAGAAGGCCAGCCAAGATTCATCACAGGCAGGCCGTCGGCGGCCGAAGGCACATCGAGTCGGTGGCCACCCGCCTAACATCATTCTGCATCGCCACGACCTCAGCCGGAATTGCATCTGGCTAGCTAATCATGCCCGGCCGATCGGCAGCCGCCAGCAGGGCGCCATCTATCAGAGGCCCGGAGCGCGGCGACTCCCTGTGACGGAAGGAGGCAGTAGCCGGCTGCGCCGCCACTCAAGGAGCTATTCATCTACTGCACATGAAGCCGGTTCATTCCGGCCGCCGCACGGAGAAGACGGCTGCCATTAACAGAGAGGCGCCGGACTTTTAGGCAGCCGCCGTCAGGTGCCACCTACGACGAGGCAGGCTACACCTGGACACGCCGCGTCGGCCGACGGTCACAGCTAGACAGGCTTTGCATGCATATATGGCGCCACACGCTCGACCACCCGGAGATGCCGGACGACTGCGCATGAGCCGATAGCGACGCCATCGATAACGGCGGTGTCATCTACACTATCAGCATCGCGAGTCCGAACGCCGTCGGCAACGGCTCTGCACCTATTGACCTACACCAACGACACTGGGAGGTGCAACCCATCGAGACAGGAAGCCGAACATCGCTGCGGCGTGGCCTGAGACGAGAAGACCCACGCTGCGCCGTGGTTGCGGGCGCGCGCAGAAGGCCGGTGTCCGAACGATGGACACAGCTGCCGGGTGTACACGGGCGAGGGCCGGAGCACGAAGGCAGCGCATCTATCTATCGCACACATACACACCTGGAGTCGCTGGCCAAGTCCTGGCGGAGATGCACGAGCACGCCCGTCGTGCATGCACACCTAGCAATAGCATGCACGTGTACGGTGCAAGGCTCCATGCAAGGAGATCAAGGAGGCTGTCGCCTTCGTTGCTATGGAGGCTGTTGTCCTCGTCTACACGTCCCTGCTGTGGACGCTGTCGCTGACTGTGCATCGGCGTGGTCCCTCTGAAGACTGCCTGGCGATAGGGCACGCTCACCACCCGATATGCCACGTCTGTAACCATCATTTGCCGGCCATGCATGATTATTAATGGCGGCTATGTAATATCTAATCTCTCTAGCATCCTCGTATATATATTACATCTAATATGCAGTGCAGTATACATCGAGGAGTTATGCATGGACGTCTACAAGGCGGCGGCAGATGCATAAATGCATTTACCATGCCGGATGCAAGTCTTCATCAACTACTACAACTTCAACAAATCCACGTGATCAAGTTCCACAAAGTACCATGATAACGTTGCCAAGTAAGTCCGAAGCAGTCCAAGCTACACCAACCATGCAAGTGCTACTACCACAACACTATGTGCCGTTCGACACCGACGAGGCGAACGACGCAGGCGGCATGACTCATATTCCAGTCATGTTACACCGGCTCATGGACCGACGAGGCCATGGACATGCCGATGCCACCCACATCTACACCAACACCATGCATGGAGACGTGAAGCGAAGATTGAAGACGACGACCCACAGCAGCTTAATCGGAGGTGCTCTGTGAGCTTGACTCGCAGGGGTAATTAACTGGGAGCCTTCCGAGGCCCCAGGAACCATGAAGACTACATCGCCTAAGTTAGATCGCTGCCAGCAGGCTATGGAGCGCACACTTGTACAAGGGAACCCCGTATTTGTATTTCTTATAAATATGAATAAAACTTGTGTTCTCTTCTCTTTGTTTATTTTGTGTACTTTAGTACATTGGCACACCCGCACATTTTATTTTTTTCTTTGCGGCAGAGAAATATGATATTTTCTATCCAAACAAATTGGCACGCCCGGTGGGACATGGTTCTCCTCCCATCTTTGCTGCGCAATAATGGTCGTCGTCTACAGGCTGGTGTCTTCTCCGGAATGCAAGTGGTGGTCACGATGGTGCTATTTTGGATGCCTCACTTGATGTGAGGCTCCTTGTATGATAGCCCAAAGCTTCACTGGGTAGTTATTATGACTGCTCTTTTCTTTTTGTGTTCTTCGTGCAAGGATCAAGATGGAAGCTTGTGCTTTGGACAGAGCAGGGAGCATGTCTGCAATCCCAACAAGGCCAAGGCTCATCTCCATGCTAGGGGTCGGCCTTGCTTGCCACGATGAGGCAACCATGACAACGAACGCCTCCGTATGTGCTCCTTCAGCACAACAAGCAGGAGGGTCTAGAATAGATGCTGCTAAAGTCGGCTCCGCGTTACAGCGAGCATAGCGGCAACGACACCAGTCGGCACACATCTACACCGACGGCTTGATGGGTGCACAAACAATGAGCCCTATCTAGTCGCTGGGGGCATGCAGCTTCATCACGGTGACACAAGGGCTCTCACTCTTGTGCAACCCGTCAAAAAAACGTAGGCCGCTGGAAGGCCGGCCAAGCGTCGGCAGCAGCGTCTGTTGTGCCGGGAAAAGAGGAGCAACCCTCTCAAAGACTCCGGTCAGCGGCTCGGAGCTGCAAGAGAACGTCGCTCACATAGATAAAGAGGCGGCCTGGGCGTTGACTTGGTCCAGCCGCACATCCGTGCCGGCCACCGGGTCTGACCCACGAGAGCCTAAGACACACATAGGTACCCAGGGCGAGCGAGACGCTCTTCCCATCTGCTCAGAGGGAGACCGACGAACGATGTTCTGGCGACCATTGGATGCACCCTGAAGGAGGAGTACATGGAGGCTGGCCACTGGATGTCGAAATTGATGCCCATGCACGTGCACGAGGGTGTCTCATCTACAACAAGCAAGCAAGGGTTAGTACATGCTAACATGCATGTACATGTTCCTCTCGCATTGCTGCAAGTAAGAAAAGCCCTGCTGCATGTGTCCATACACCTAGTGCGCAGGCAGCGAGGTGACGGCGGCGAGAGATGCCCCTGGCTGCATGGTGGCCTCTTCTGTCACGTGGGCGCACGAATCAGTAGCGTCTTGATTCTTGAAGTCACGTGTTGAGAAGGAAGGATGCATACCTCCCTCAAGCGCTTCATGTCCGTCCGTGTCAACGTAAGGCCATCGATCGCAGCTCAACTACATGCTGGGGGCAGGAATATCGTGCTATACCGTTGGCCGTGACGAGGAACATGTCAATGCTCTACTGGCGCCCCAAGCAAGCCACCGAGTCCAGACTTCGCCAAGCCGTCATCATCACGAAAGACGTCGCCGAGGTTGAGAGTGGCAACTTCATTGCTTGGCGTCCAACTACACCGGCGCCTTGACAGGTGCCGTCGACGGTCCCCAGCCGGGACTCACTGCATCGAGCCCTATCTAGTCGTTGGGGCAGCTTCTTGATCTTCACGGCGACACAAGGGCTCACGCTAGCTGCGCAACCCGTCAAGGCCAGGAGGGCCGGCCAAGCTTCGGCAGCAGCGTTTTATACACTGCGCTATGTAGAAGGAAGCAGCGGAGTCCATGGCCATCAACACCATCACGCAAATGGGAGTCGCAGGCTCCACGACTCCGCACTTCGTCAACACGACTGCAAAGGCCAGCTACATGTTCATCTGTAGCAAGGCCGGCCAGGATGCACCGGCCGGACACAACTACGTGAAGAGAAGCTGGGGCAGCACGCCGGCTCCACGTGAGACCACAGAGTCTCCTGCCATGGTGAGCTAGCGGACATCTCCACGGAGAGACAACTACATACGGGAGACATGCAGTTCGGTGGTGGCCGCGGCAAGCTTCCGGTGCCAACACGAAGGCGCCGCTACGCTCTATGCACGGAAGATACGATGCCCGGCCTCACGCGCCGAACTATCCCTGCCGGAGCGACATGCCCATCGGCTGTCGCCCAGCAACAAAGGGAAGTCCTCCTCATGCTTGGTTCCATTACGCCAGCAAGCGAGCACGCTAGACACGAGAATTGCTGCAAACGAGCTAGTTCGTGCGTGTTTAGCCATACATCCATGTACGTGTAATGTACATACGCCTGCGTGCAGTATTGCTACTTCACAAACTCACTAGCTATCAAGACAAGAAGCCCAGGCATTTGGCATCGACACATGCACGTTGGCCGCACTGCACGGAGGGCTGCGATGAAGGTGACCGCACTTCTGCTGCTCCGCGCGCCACCGCGCCGAGAGAACACGCAGGCTGCCACGCCAAATGACGTTCCTCACCTGGCTCCTATGGCATCTCTGTATGAAGATGTGTCCTGCTTGGCGTCCACGGCAACTGCGTCAACACCAGCGCCGGAGGCTATTGGACGCGTCGTCTTTAGTGGGAGGTCGAGCAAGGAAGCCCGTTCGCCGCGACGCAAGGCTGCCTGGGGTGAGTGGGACGCCCTGGTCGATGAACGAGGAACATGCCTGATAGAGCAATGCGACAGGCAGCTTCTTCCTACACTTGGCATGCAGGAGCTAACAAGCTAGCTGTGCACACGCATGCTTTGCGCTGTGCTGGCTGCACATCAAAAAAGGTGAGGCCATTCATGAAGTTGGGGACATTTTTGCCTCGGCCTTCGAGCCTTCCATGTTCGTCAGCTGCAGCTCGCATCGGTTGGCGGTATGTCTGCTATCCACCGGATGGAGAGCGAGCGCCACTAAGAGCTAGAGGAGCGACCATCTGAAGGAACATGTCAGTGACCGGCACTTACCCGAAGGCCCACTCGACGCTAGGAGCGACCGTCTGAGGCAAGGAGGTTACCAACGAGATGCGCATATCTACACTACACCGGCGACTTACGGGTGCATGGAGTAGTCGCTAGGCTCTGCTCCGTCACACCAACGCACCGAGCTGGTGTACATCAATGATGCCTCCATCTGAGAGACGCAACGGCGCCAGCAGCCGCACCTGCATGGCGCTCATACGGAACGACTCCGGCCACACGAAGGTAGCGCAGTCACGCGCACTAGCTGCACCGACTTCTGGTGCACAAGCCACCACAACGTCAAAGATAGCAACCCCGAACAACGATCATTCGTGCCTGTGATGCGTCATGCTATACCGAGCGATGCGATCGGCGGGCTTCTCCACCCACAACTCTGATCCATCACTTGGAGCCAGGAGTTGACAAGGTCGGCAGGATGCGCCGGGATGCTCTTGTGCTGTGCTAGCGACAGCACGCACACACGGAGCAGCCCCTGATGAGGACGCACGTGGACGTACTACAACAAACAAAGCTGAACAACAAACGAAGCTGAAGCTAATAACAGGCACATATATACGTGCGAGATGCTAACACGAAGAGATAAGTACAATGGTCTTGAGGACTCGTGGGGCCCTAGCTGTTACACCACACGTATATGTTCACCACACCGTTCGTTGTGCATAGGCGAGCGAAAGTGATGTTGCAGCCGCGCTGCGCCAGCGGACACCAACGGGGCGGGCAGCGTTACTGCGGCTCCATCTACGTCACCAACGTGTCCCTGCACCGCTAGCGCCAGGAGCGGCAGCAGTAGGTTTCATCGCGCGTGGAGGAGCCTGACAACTCCATGGGATGCACGCGGCAGCCTTATGGGCTCGCCGAGCTACTAGGCGGAGGACACAACACAACATCTACGTCAACGCGAGAAGCTCATGACGGAGGCCACGACTCTGGGAGCTCTGTTGATAAAGCTCCGACGCTCCAAAAGCACCAAGCTAGAGTGCTGGACTCCATCGAGCTCTCGTCCGATGTGTCCGCAGTGCAAGAAAGGCGCCAACGGCCGTGGGACGATGGCCCCGTCAACATGGCAGCGATCCTGTTTAAGGAAGCCACATGGCAGCGGCTCTAGTCCAAGCTGATAGCACAAGGCTGTTGCCTGCGGCCTGCCGGAGGCGCTAATGGACAACATCAACACGGCGCAATGCGATGTTGAGGCCCATCAATGACACCAACGTGGGTCCAGGAGCTTGAGCATTTGCATGTGCTCATACACGCAAGGCAAGGGCGATATGTGCATGTATATGTTGCTACTAGCAAGCTTGGTTCGTACATGTGTGGAATTTTTATGTATGCATGTATATGTGCTACCAAGCTAACCAGCTAAGAGCCTTGCTGCTCTGAGTCTGAGCCCAACACTAGCGCCCGATAAACATGAAGGATGCAGCTCACCAGTAATCGGCAGCCTGCCATCAAGGCGCCTAGTGACGACGCTTAGCATGCGTCAGTCCAAGATCTTGCACGTCTGAGCACGACGGGAGGAGAGCACACCCGTGGCGTTGGCCGAGCTCTGCTGTTTGGCCGGAGCATCCCATGTAGAAGTGGCGCGGACCTTCTTCTAGTGCGATCTCCTACACCAACACCCGGGGCGGCGTCATAGCTCCTCGGTCTTCAATGGTGCCGATGTTCTTCTCTGGTGCCGTCTTCGATATGGACCACACCAGGGTGGCATGTACTACTACTCAGCTCCCCTGTCCAACGGTGCTCGTGTTGTTCGAGTGCTGCCCTCGACATCACCTACACCGGGGGTGACCACACCACTCCGATATCCTACGACGCCGACGTTCTTCCGGCCCCGTATTCTACATCAACAACACACTAGGGGCAAAACCATAGCCAGCTCCCCGGTGTCCTACGGCATCAATGTTCTTCTTCCGGCATCTTTCTACATCCACAACGCCCTGGGGGCAGCACCATAGCTCCCCGGTATTCTATGGTGCTGACATTCTTCCGGCATCATCCTCTACACCACCGACCGCAAGGGCGTGGTCATCTACTTCAACATTCTCAGGAGTAGCATCACACCTCCTTCAATAATGGCAGCACTAAGAGCAATAGTGCGCCTCTGCGAGCATCTATGCGCAGAAGGCATCGTCATCACCTCCAACATCATCAGCCGATGGTCCACATCGACGGGAGGTTCTTGATTTTTTTTTCTTTTGCGTAATTTTTTTTCTCCTTAACTTGTGATGGTCAGTGTGCATTCATCATTACATAACTCACCTTGCTAAAAAAACAAAAAAAAACCCAAAAGGCTCTACCTACCGGGCTCCAGCTATAGCGGTAGAAGATTCGGCTACCTTGGGGCTTCACCAAAAGGGCCGGGGGCAGCAACCTGGTGCATGGATCCCGCGATGAGCCGCCATTTCACAGAACACACGACAGACGCCGAACGTGTTTCCGCTGGGGGCAGTGGGAAGATGACTTGGGTCACTCCTAAGCAGCGAGGCGACCACACTGCTCGCGCTTCCCAACATGAAGCGACACACACTCCGGGGAAGACCGTAGAAGAAGAGCAAGAAAAGGGCTACCTGGTGCAACACAAGTTGCATTAAGTGTGCAGCCACTTGCCACCCTGGAAGGTGACAACAAGGGACCAAGAAAAAACACAACGCCAGCGAGGATTCACCTAGCTACACAAAGGCGAATGGCTACCCTCCAAGTTCTTGGGATGCTGAAGCAAGCTCCAAGAAAAAAAACAAAAAAACAAGAAAAAAAAGATGCAGGAAAGAAAAAGGGTCTCCAAAGAAGTGACCGAATCCCTGCCAAATGAGCTCAATCAAGCTCACATCAAGCTCAACATCAAGTGGACGGCGGAGGTAGTCATTCACCATCCTCGGCAAAAGTGATGGCGAATTCATTAGCCGTTACCTACAACACAACACTAACTCAGCCATACCTACGCCTCCATGTTAGAGAGCGCGAGTAGGCTGTGGTTCAACTCAATGCAAGGGAGTCTCATGCAAGAATTCCCTTCACCCCAGTGAAAACATCAAAGCAGAAGTCCACACACTCAAACACACACAACGAGACAAAGTCATGGGAGCCATGTTGCCATGGTTATGCAACGTCGCCTAATGGTTATGTCCCCTGGCTGTCTCATCTCAAGCTGCTCATATAGCTGACACCAATGGGAGAGCCAACATTTTTTTTCTAAAAAAAAGCACACACACAAATACCATTCCCTTATTTCAACGATTTCAATTATATTATCATCACATTACCCTAGCTATGTCAATTATTTTGGACATGCTAGCCTTTTAAGTAGTGTTGCAGGTCCATCGCTTCGCTACTTCGGGAGTAGTGCTGGTGCACCAGTGCGGATAGTGCCAGTGTTGTGAAACCCTTCAACTCGATCGTTTCACACCACCATACACAGTGGTCGTCGGGTTGATAAACCACACTTTTGGGAGCAGTGTTGGCGCACCAGTGCGGATCGCGTCAATGTTGTGAAACCCTTCAATCCGACAGGCTCCCGCCACAATGCACAATGACAATTGTGGTCGGTCGGAATTGATAAAGCTTCTTCGCCAAGTCACACGGATTTTGCACCGCAAGGCGAAGATGATTTGAGGGCGTCCGATTGGCCACCACTGCCATACGGACCTGATGGACACATCATTGGCTAATGCCGCAACACGGCCCCAATGAAGCCCCAATACGTCCCGTTGGCCGATGCCGCAACACGGCTCCAACGGAGTTCTACATTCTGTTGGCCGATGCCGCAACGCGGCTCCAACGGAGTTCTTCGTCCCGTTGGCTGATGCCGCCACACGGCTCCAACGGAGTTCTTCGTCCCATTGGCCGATGCCGCAACGCGGTTCCAACGGAGTTCTTCGTCCCGTTGGCTGATGCCACAACGCGGCTCCAACGGAGTTCTTCGTCCCGTTGGCCGATGCCGCAACGCGGCTCCAACGGAGTTCTTCATCCTGTTGGCCGATGCCGCAACGCGGCTCCAACGGAGTTCCACGGCTTTCCGCTGGCCAATGCCATAACATGGCTCCAACGGAAGTCTCCACGCCATCGCTTGGAGTCGACACGACGTCACCAAGGTTCGGCTTCTTTTCTTTTTCTTTGTTTTTGTTTTTCTTTCTGCTTTTCTTCTTTTCCGTTTTGTTTTTCTTCTCTTCTTGTTCCCCCCTCTGAGTTCGACCAAGGAGCATCCTTGACAAAGGTGCCCTTTGTGAAGAGAGTTGCCGCCACGGCAACCTAGGGACGGGATGCAAGCAGGATTCACAACGACGGTGGCAACGTCAAGTGTCCAAGACATGGACGACGCCGCATCAGTGGTCCAGCTACCGCCGCATATATACGTGCCAACAGTGACCAATTGGCCGACGTTGACAAGCATGCCCCCGGCAGAACAAGACCTGCCCAGCTGTGACGGTAAAAATCACGCTAGACATGAGCAGAGAGCAAACGTGCCAACGCATGCCCTGAGATGAAGCTGCACCGCTAGCTTGCTGGTTGTAGCCGTATGAAACTAGCAGGCAGGAAGAATGTATGCATGAATGTACTTGATGAGACTTTGCCTAGAAAAGTCTCAAGTGAGTGCGTGTATATCGTATAATGTGGCGCTATCAAGAAGACGGTGAAAGAAAATTGCTAGACATGTCATTTTCGTGTGCTAAAGTGTGTATGCGTATGTTCATGTATCTCTTTCAACAGCATTACTAGCTGCACTTGCACTGGCAGACTGGTTCATGTGACAGCTACTCCGTGTGGCGTCTCTGCACTGAATCAATGAAGAACACAGTGTACCAAACGCCTTAGCTCCCGATGGTCTGATAACGAGTACTATCGAAGCGGGGCAAGAAAGGGAAGCAAGCTAGAAACTGCATGCCTCACATAACCGTGTACTGGGTGATTAGCTGGTGCAAAGATGATGCATGAGCATATACTCCCCAGATATTAGCGCATAATACAATCATATGCCTACTCCTGTACTCCATAATAAAAGAATATACGGCCGGTCAATTGAGCAGGCCAGACTGTGTACCATGAGCTGCAAACACCCGGTGTTCCATGCACTGCCTCGATGAAGAGGTGGTCATCACTGCTGCCACAAAGATCCCTTCAGAGGCTGCTCAAGTTCGATCGCTTCAACGGGCTCCGAACAGAGGCTGGCGTCAATCCTCGATCAACTATGGCTTAAGCCTAGACTTCTCTGTCTAACGCTAGATGACATTGGGCATCGACGCCCTCAGCCCCTCATAACAGCAATCTAGCAGCTCCCTCGTCGACGGGCGCTGCGTCAACTCTGTGACTACTTCGGCAGCTCAGCATTTCGCTTGGGCGTGTCACTTCGATGGCGAGGTGGATCAACCATTCATGTTGCTCACCAACAGCCTCAACTACGACGAGCGCAGAGGTCAAGCGGTGGCAGACCTCCTCCAACTCGGATGCGCCCTGTTCCTGTGCTGATCATATGGCAGCTCGGCAAACTCGGCGCCACGACTCTCACTATCCCAGCAGCTGCAGGAACCGGCAATGTTTGGTGCGGCAACTCTTGACGACCATCCGGCATCCGCACCTACTCTACGGCAATAGTTCACGAGGTGGCATCAAGTATATGCACCAGTACCATGAGCAATCAGAAATATACATGTTTGATCAATTCAAGCATGATGCAATATATCTATAAGTGAATAGAAGGGAGCACGAATAGTGCCCTATATTAAAATAAAGATCATGAACTGAATTCAAATTTGAAAAAAAATTCATCAAATCCAAGGCTGTAGTTAGCTTTGCTGCGCCATCTCAGTCAAATTGTTTTCACCAAGTCGAGTTCGAATTTGCTCCGCAATTCAAACTTAACTTGGTGGGGGGCATTTGTTTGACGAGATTTTATACAATATTTTTTATAGGTACATCATTTATTTATGCTGTTAAGAAACAAGAAGAATGGAAGCAGTGATGCTCCTCTTGTATTCTCATGCATTGCGTATGTGCATATGTACACATGCTAGAGGAAGGAGGTACCAGTTAACTTGTGAGCTAATCTATACTTTCACGTACTACACGGCCATGCATGTGTCAATTGGCTGTGTGTGGCTGATGAGGCTCACTTGATGGCCTGATGCCTTGATCTCACATATATATGAGACAAGGAAAACAAGAAGCTAGCAAGTATACGTGCTACAGGTCCATACATACACGTAGGGATGCTCGCAACATGCAAATAAGAGAAGCTAACAGGTGCAGTCATAATGTGTATGTGCGTCTAAATATGTGTATGTGCGTCTGAATATTTCCGGAACTGGCTGTAGAGTTTGTACTTACGCCGGTCCGTGTCATGTATTTTTATACGCCAGTTGAGTCTACTAGACACCGGCGCAACGGGTTCAGCTGGATCTTTGGCCAGATGCACGTACGGTACGGAGCAGCTCGCCGAGTAGCCCAAAACATTCTAGAAGGCCTGGCCTTTGGTGTACAATATGGTGGACAAATACGTATGTTGATCACCAGGCAGCGTACGTATATTGGCCACACGCCGTTAAACCACCTATATGTACGTACTCTCAATTGTTCACGTTATGCAAAGGTCCACATGTCATGGACTGCAGGGGAGAAGTACGAGGTGGGTTCAGTCTTTAGATGGAGTAATCGCGTACGTATACGCGTGGCCAGCAAATATCTCGCTGATTAATAAGCCGAGTCCGGTTTTTACTAGGAAATAAAATGTGAGTTTTCTAGAAGAGATAACTGGCGCACGAAGATAACTACGTGCCCTTACTTCCGTGTGAAGAAAGGAGCCGGCGGCTCCAGATATCTCGCGCCTGCTAACAACTTTCTAGCGGCGCGTGTGCAGCCGAGAGAGCCAGCTGCTACCCTAATTGCCTGCCTATATAAAGGACCCCAACCATTCACAAGAAAGGCTAATGAGATCCATCCAAGCCGGCCGCATGAAGGGAGCCAGCTACGTGCGCCCAGCGCCCCTCGGTTGCGCCAAGGCCACCACGCCGCCGCCGGCCAAGATGCATCCACGAGCACTGTCGTCAAGAAGGCCAGCCAAGATTCATCACAGGCAGGCCGTCGGCGGCCGGAGGCACATCGAGTCGGTGGCCACCCGCCTAACATCATTCTGCATCGCCACGACCTCAGCCGGAATTGCATCTGGCTAGCTAATCATGCCCGGCCGATCGGCAGCCGCCAGCAGGGCGCCATCTATCAGAGGCCCGGAGCGCGGCGACTCCCTGTGACAGAAGGAGGCAGTAGCCGGCTGCGCCGCCACTCAAGGAGCTATTCATCTACTGCACATGAAGCCGGTTCATTCCGGCCGCCGCACGGAGAAGACGGCTGCCATTAACAGAGAGGCGCCGAACTTTTAGGCAGCCGCCGTCAGGTGCCACCTACGACGAGGCAGGCTACACCTGGACACGCCGCGTCGGCCGACGGTCACAGCTAGACAGGCTTTGCATGCATATATGGCGCCACACGCTCGACCACCCGGAGATGCCGGACGACTGCGCATGAGCCGATAGCGACGCCATCGATAACGGCGGTGTCATCTACACTATCAGCATCGCGAGTCCGAACGCCGTCGGCAACGGCTCTGCACCTATTGACCTACACCAACGACACTGGGAGGTGCAACCCATCGAGACAGGAAGCCGAACATCGCTGCGGCGTGGCCTGAGACGAGAAGACCCACGCTGCGCCGTGGTTGCGGGCGCGCGCAGAAGGCCGGTGTCCGAACGATGGACACAGCTGCCGGGTGTACACGGGCGAGGGCCGGAGCACGAAGGCAGCGCATCTATCTATCGCGCACATACACACCTGGAGTCGCTGGCCAAGTCCTGGCGGAGATGCACGAGCACGCCCGTCGTGCATGCACACCTAGCAATAGCATGCACGTGTACGGTGCAAGGCTCCATGCAAGGAGATCAAGGAGGCTGTCGCCTTCGTTGCTATGGAGGCTGTTGTCCTCGTCTACACGTCCCTGCTGTGGACGCTGTCGCTGACTGTGCATCGGCGTGGTCCCTCTGAAGACTGCCTGGCGATAGGGCACGCTCACCACCCGATATGCCACGTCTGTAACCATCATTTGCCGGCCATGCATGATTATTAATGGCGGCTATGTAATATCTAATCTCTCTAGCATCCTCGTATATATATTACATCTAATATGCAGTGCAGTATACATCGAGGAGTTATGCATGGACGTCTACAAGGCGGCGGCAGATGCATAAATGCATTTACCATGCCGGATGCAAGTCTTCATCAACTACTACAACTTCAACAAATCCACGTGATCAAGTTCCACAAAGTACCATGATAACGTTGCCAAGTAAGTCCGAAGCAGTCCAAGCTACACCAACCATGCAAGTGCTACTACCACAACACTATGTGCCGTTCGACACCGACGAGGCGAACGACGCAGGCGGCATGACTCATATTCCAGTCATGTTACACCGGCTCATGGACCGACGAGGCCATGGACATGCCGACGCCACCCACATCTACACCAACACCATGCATGGAGACGTGAAGCGAAGATTGAAGACGACGACCCACAGCAGCTTAATCGGAGGTGCTCTGTGAGCTTGACTCGCAGGGGTAATTAACTGGGAGCCTTCCGAGGCCCCAGGAACCATGAAGACTACATCGCCTAAGTTAGATCGCTGCCAGCAGGCTATGGAGCGCACACTTGTACAAGGGAACCCCGTATTTGTATTTCTTATAAATATGAATAAAACTTGTGTTCTCTTCTCTTTGTTTATTTTGTGTACTTTAGTACACTGGCACGCCCGCACATTTTATTTTTTTCTTTGCGACAGAGAAATATGATATTTTTCTGTCCAAACAGTCAGAGGGGAACGGGAGATATGTGTGGGGGTGGCCGAGCGCGGCTCAAAATCCCAACTTGACAACGAAGTCAGAGAACCGGCTGAACCAGGCGCGTGGCGCCTGGCGGAGCCCATAGAGGGCCTTGTCCAGGAGGCACACAGCGTCCGGGTGGGTGGCATCAACGAAGGCGGTAGGCTGCTGGCACAGTACGTGTTCCTGGAGACTGCCATGGAGGAAGGCGTTGGAGACGTCGAGCTGCCGTGTCGCCCACCGTTTGGAAGCGGCAATCGTAAGCACGGT
Source organism: Saccharum spontaneum (assembly GCA_022457205.1). Classification (NCBI taxonomy): domain Eukaryota; kingdom Viridiplantae; phylum Streptophyta; class Magnoliopsida; order Poales; family Poaceae; genus Saccharum; species Saccharum spontaneum. The sequence goes on from CM039611.1 coordinate 4,146,336, forward strand.
CCGGATCGTCGTGGGCTTCACCACCGGTGTGAATGTTTCGCCATAATCGATACCTGCACGTTGAGTAAAACCGCGCACTACCCATCGAGCCTTGTACCGGTCGAGAGTGCCATCAGGGTTGAGTTTGTGCTTGAACACCCATTTGCCGGAGACAATATTGGCGCCCGGTGGCCGATCAACGAGACGCCAAGTTTTGTTGCGCTGAAGAGCGCTGAACTCGCTGGCCATGGCGGACTGCCAGTTGGGATCCTTCGGTGCGGCGCGCGCAGAGGAAGGATCGGGGAGAGACAGAACTGGAGGCGCTCAAGGTGTAGCGAGGATTAGGCTTATGAATGCTGGCGCGCGCACGAGTGATCATTAGATGCATGATTGGTGGGGCAGCTGGTGCTGCGACCGTGGGAGCGAGGGCAACCGACACTAATGGCGAAGGGGATGAAGAAGGTGGCGTCAGGGGCGACGGGGTAGGTGACGGTGATGCCGGGGATGGTGCTGGATGAGTGGTGGTCAGAGAGGGGGTAACAACCGGAGTGGCACGGTGATGAGGAGGAGGTTGGACGATGACAGTAGAGTCATCTACTGTAGCTGGTATGGCCGTTGTCGCTGTTGTTGGAAAAGTTTCAGAACGGAAGGGGAAACTGGTTTCATCGAATGTGACATGGCGAGAGGTGATAACCCGGCGTGTTTGGAGATCGAGGCAGCAATAGCCCTAGTAGTCAGCTAGGTAGCCAAGGAGGGCGCATGGAGCGGAGCGGGCACTCAGCTTGTGTGGGGATTGGGCTGTCAGGTTGGGGTAGCACAGGCATCCGAAGACGTGGAGGTGCGTGTAGGAAGGAGGAGCGCCGAGGAGGAGCTCGGATGGTGTCTTGGTGCCGCTGGTGTGACATGGCCGTAGGTTGAGGAGGTGGGTGGCGGTGGCCAAGGCTTCAACCCAAAATGCATCAGGCATGCCAGCATGGATGAGTAAGCTCCGGACGCAGTCGTTGAGGGTTCGCAGAATGTGCTTTGCCTTGCCATTCTGGGAGGACGTGTAGGGGCAGGAGAGGCGCAAAGCAACACCAGAGGAGGCGAGATGGGTGCGAAATGTATGGTTATCAAACTCTTTGCCATTGTCGGTTTGAAAAGCGATCAGAGGGAGCTGGAATTGAGTGGTAATATAAGCATGAAAATGTAGCAAACATTGGAGAACATTAGATTTTGATCGTAAAGGAAATGTCCATACATAGTGACTGAAATCATCAATAAGTACTAAGTAGTACTTGAAACCAGAAAAACTAGGAATAGGGGAGGTCCAGACATCGGCATGGACTATTTGAAAGGGAACGTAAGAAACTGAAGTGGAAGATGTGAACGGCAGGCGAACATGCTTGCCGAGCTGACAGGCTTCACAAGTGGACGTTGGCTGTTTGGTGGAACTGAACTCGAGGTTGCAGACGGATTGGCGGAGCGTGTTGCGGCCAGGATGTCCGAGGCGCTGGTGCCAGAGCGTCACGGATGGAGCGGTCGCAGTGAGGGCCTCCGGCATCGAGGTTGCCAGAGGGTAGAGGTCACCGGTGCTATCACATCAGAGGATCACCGTACGAGTGGGAAGGTCCTTAACAGAGAAACCGAAAGGATCAAACTCAATGGAAATGTTATTGTCACGAGTAAGGGAACGAACTGAAATTAAATTCTTGACGAGGCGAGTAAGGGAACGAACTGAAATTAAATTCTTGACGAGGGAGGGGGAGACAAGAACATTGTTCAAATGGAGAGGGGATCGGACAGTAGGAATAGAGGTAGAGGCCCGGTGGGTAACAGGCAAGGTATCGCCATTACCGACCATAATTGGGGAAGAATGAGGTGTTGGAACAAGAGATGTGAGATTACCAGCGTTGGAGGACATGTGAGAGGACGCCTCGGTGTCAAGGTACTATTCGGCGGTTTGAGGATTGGCCGACGAGGTGGACACGGAGTTCAGGGCCGCCAAGAGTGCCTGGTGGTTCCACGGATCCATAGGAGGTGGCGGTGCGGCGTAGGCAGGTGATGGTGGATGTGGCGCTCCGGTGAAGTAGGCTTGATGAGGTGGAACGCCAGGGCGGGAGCTGAGAACACCAGCTGCCAGAGCACGGAAGGGCATGGGCCATGCATGAACCATGTCGGTCCATGGGTTCAGGCCGGGCGTCCATGCGCCACCAATTGGAGGCCGGGGGCTGTTGTTGAAGTTGGAGCCTCCGCGGCCACGTCCGCGTTTCTTGCCTCCACGGTTGTTGTTGTTGTCGTGCTGGGGAGGTGCGCCGTAGCCATGGGCTGGGATAGTGCTGTCATCACCAGTAGACGGAGTAGAGGGTCGAGGGGCACCGGACTGGGAACCACTAGAGCCAGATGCAGAGGATCCAGATCCACCGGTCGCCATGAGAGCATGCTGGGCTAACAACTTGGCGTGCTCGGCATCATATTGTTCCTCCAAGAGCGGATAGGACCTCACCGAGAGAAAGGTGTGGGGTGGATCTTTCGAGGTGATCACTGGAACAGCATGTCGATACTTGGAGGAGAGACCACGAAGCATGTTTAGGACTTGGGAAGTTTCGCGCACAGGCTTACCGACGTCGCGCAGAGCATCCGTGAGGCGTTTGAGTTTGCCCATGTAGGTTGTGATGTCCATGTCTCCTTGAACCAAGTTGCGTAACTCAGCTTCAAGGTAGACGGCACTGTGGAGCTCATTATCGCGGAATTGGGCATGGATGGCGCGCCAGATTTTGTAGGTGAAGGCTTTGGGGGTGCGCACGATGGCGCGGACATCTTTGGACACGGAGTTGTAAAGCCAGCTGCGGATGCAGTGATCAGCCATGGCCCAGTCGGGATCATGGCGGTTTGCGGAGGTGGGCATGGCAGTGAGGTGGGAGGTGAGCCCAAACTTGCCAATGAAGGTGTCGGTACCAGTAGTATAGGGGTACCCACATTCATCGATAATAAAAACTAAAACGACTAAGCCATGACAAAACACAGCCCACTTCAAAACGCGCGTCAGGTCCGCTTCGTATGAGGCCGGCTCGACGGAATGCCTCGACCGCATCCCGTCTCTGACTCGTACGAGACCCCCTCGACGGGAGGCCTCGACCGCGCCCCGTCCCGCACAACAAAACGCTTCGACCGAACTCCGTCTCGTATGAGCCCGGGTCGAGGCGCTCGATCCCCTCTTTCTCCACCTACCCTGGGACAAAAGTCATAGCATTTAATGCAATTACCTACTACCATCTACCAGCATGGCCGCAACCAGGGTCGACGTGGGAACAATACCAGTGTCAGTCCTCACTGTTTTACCGCCCATCCCGTGATGGGAGGTGAAAAACATCACTGTACCCACCTTACCGCACACTGTACGTCACTAGTTACCCTCGAGGGAGGATACGACAAGGCCCGTACACCGCGATCCAAGGGATTCGGACTTATCCGATCGGCCTCGACCCGGCCTCGACCCGGCCTCGACGCCTAACACAGCACAACAGGGAAGGAAGGACGGTATGACGTGGCGCTCCGGGTCATTTCAGCGCCTCGTCCTCTACGACATCACGATGCCCGGGGATGGTCTTCCATTCCTAGGGCACGTCGCTACAGTCATCTCAAACAGGGATCGACAAAACATCGTGTCAAGGCCCCCATTGTCTTGGCCTCCTCTCGTCCTATAAAAGGGGAGGCCGGGGCTCTACAACGGGGGACGGAGGACAACGGACGACAAGCCATACACAAGATAGCGATCAACATCTCAAGCAATCATCTTGTATCTCTTTTTCTCCTCTTTGAGACCTGGGCTCACCACCCTCTCTCGCAAGCTTGTAACCCCTACGCAAGCACCTCGGTGCAAGGAAATACAAAATCTCCCCTCCCCCGCTGGACGTAGGGCCTTCTTTTGCCCGAACCAGGATAAACCCCCGTGTGTTCTCCTTGCATCACCATCCAGGAAAGGGACACGCAGCATTTACTCGTTGGTCTAGGACCCCCTTGGGTCCGAACACCGACAGAAGGTGTCAAAGAATTCTCGCCATTTGGTATAGTTGGACTCAGAGAGACTAAGTTCGATGGGAACATGATGGCGGATATTGACGGTTTGTAGGACGGTGGAGGAGGGAGGCTGGATGATGGAGTCGACGATGGAGTCACTGCCATCGGAGGACTGAGAGGAGGAATCGTCACCAGAGAGGTCACCATTGATCAGAGGGTTGACATTGTCCATGATGACGAGGGTTGGGCAGCGGAGGAGAGGGAGGGCCGGTGGCGAGGAAAGCGAGCGCGGCAGGGAGGAGTGGATCGAAGTTGAGGAAACCTAGAACACTGATACCATGTAGAAAGGTAAATTGGAGCCAACCAAGCTTTTCGTGCTGATATCATATCTGTTATATACAGAGTTTACATCATGTTTGTGTGGTGCACAATCTACAATAGGAATTAGCGGTCCTTGACCGTGTCTACAGCTAGCGCTCAGGGCGCGTGTACAAGTGGTGATCGCATCGCGCTCACCAGTCTTGTTCAGAGGACGAGCTTGGTTAGAGGATGAGCTTGATCAGAGGCGCATGCCGGAGCTGTCTCCTCATCACCACTGGCTATGCCTCGCACTGGTGGCCCCCACGCTCAACCATGGTCGTCCTTGCCCTTGCAGAGGCGCGTGGGCACAGTCGGGGCAGGCGTGGCCGGCGCAGGAAGGGACGACGGCGTGGCCGCACGGCGAGGGGCACAGGCGGTGCACCCACGGGGATGGATGGCGGCGTGGCCTCGCGGCGACGAGCACAGGCGGCGTGCCCTCGCAGGGACGAGCGCAGGCGACGCACACGTGCGGGGAGGAGTGGCTCTGCCGAGCTGCTACGTCGCCGGTTCGCTGGGCCGTGCGTGGGCGAGCTCGCCTGGCCACGGTGGAGCTGAGACGTGAGCAGAAGGATGAGCGGCTCGCCGAGAATGCGGGGCTCGAGGAAGATGAGTATGCGGTGGGGAGAAGAGCTAAGGTGGAGAGAGGAGGGAAATAATGGGAGAGAAAAAAAGAAAAGAGAAAGGGTATTATGGGTATTTTACTCGTTTTAATAATGAAGAGAAGCTGTTTTGCCAAATGGTCTAAAAAATAGATTCTGCTCTACTAGTGAAGCTGTTCCACGAGTGAAGCCACAGCTGAAAGTATTTTGGCTGGAGCCGGAGCCCTACCAAATAGGCTCTGAGCTTGTGCATCACCTCATAAAACAAAGTTTACGGAGGAACCTAGAGTTTGTACAGAGAGTTGTAGCTAAACCGAGTATTTTACGGAGGAACCTAGAGTTTGTACAGAGAGTTGTAGCTAAACCGAGTATTTAACAATGCAACTGAGCTTGTGCCTACTTTACCCCTTAAACTATGAAACAACGTATTCACACCCTAACCTCCTCCCCCTAAGGCCTTGTTTTGATGCATGTGTATTCACTTCAATGCACATGTGTTGAAGTGGATTGGAATGGAACTTAGTTTAATCTCACTTCAATCCACTTCAACACATATGGATTGAGATGAATATATACGTATCCAACGAGACCTCAACCGAGTATTTAACTCCTAGTTGTTTTGGCTCCCGGTTTTTTTGAACGTTGATGCACAGGCCGCTCAGGCTATCTCCAGAGCCCGCCACTGCCACATAAGCTTTGCCACCACCATGCCTTCTCCTGCTTCGTACTCCCGTGTAAGACCTTTAACACTAAACATTATTGATTAGAGCAGGAGTAGTGTAGAAAAAACTCGAATAAGATGAAACAAAAACAAATTATTTTAATAAATAAATAAAGAAACGTATATAATTTTGCTGAGATATTTAAATAGATATACAAATTCAAAATGCATATATATTTGTATATCTCTGTTATGTACTTCTTGTGTCCAGAAAAGAATGCATATACATTTACAATGAATATATATTCTATAATAACCTATTTAACGATACTTATTTTGTCTCATGAGTATTAATACATTTTTTATATAATTTTAGTCAAAATTGAAACTGTTTGACTTCTCGAAAATTACATTCTTTTATGTATGCAGGGAGTGTATATAATTGTTTATATGTATAGTGGACAATTTGCTTTCTAAATAAAGAATCAGTTAAAAAAGGAGACAAAGAAGTAAAATATTTTTTTTAAAAAAGAAAAACACGCGCACACACACCCAGGAGTCCAGGATCACGCACGCACGGGAGACCCCACGTCAACTCCCGTCGCTCGGCCACTAGGCTAGGTTGTGGTCCCCACGCATGCATGCGCATGGCCCGTCTCTCTACGAGTCCACCACTCTCTCTCTCTGGTCATGCATGCACGGCCAGCCCCGCACGCAGGTGCAGGCGTTCCTGTGCTGCATGCGGGCACCTGGCCGCCTACTGCAGGCCGATTTGACCGAACGTTGGTCTGGGTTGTGTAGAATTCGCTTAGAACTACTTTTCTTCCGCAACAAATCACCATAAATATTAGTATAAGTTAAAATTTAGCATAAACGAACAGGATGAAGGAGGAGACGGTGCAGGCTTAGGTGCGGGTGCAAGGGTTCGTACATATGACAGCCAGCGCACCAGCAGTCGAAAGATCAGGGACCTGGAAGCAAAGCGCTTGCTTGTCTTATACTCAGGGTGTGACTAGATCGGGGTTAAAGTTTAGTCGTATCATATCGGACGTTTGATGCTAACTATGAGGATTAAACATAAGCTAATTATAAAACTAATTGCACAGGAGTAGACTAATTAGCGAGATGAATCTATTAAGCCTAATTAATACATAATTAGCAAATATTTACTGTAGCACGATATTGTCAAATCATGGACTAAAGACATACCCTGTTCGCTTGAACTTAGCTTATCAGCCATGGTATAGTGTTTTTCTCTCACAACAAATATTTTTCAGTCTGGCTTATCAGCAAAACGAACACGTCCTTAATAGATTCGTCTCGCAAATTAGCCTCAATCTATATAATTAGTTTTGTAATAAGTCTATATTTAATACTCCAAATTGGTATCAAAGATTCGACATGACAAGACTAAACTTTTGGCAAAGAGAAACAAACACAGCCTCGGTGCTACTACATTACTGCTCCATATATGTTTTTCTTTTTCTTTCATTATGCAGAAAATCAGCTGAGCTTTGAAAATGTAGAGTAATTTGTGGAAAATTACTAAAATAGAAAAATCAGTTTTGTTGAGCTCCACGTAAGTAGGTCTACGCAATGGATACATAATATAACATGTCTTAATTAGTACAAAAGTTTTTGCTCTAGATTTTATATCTGTCTTTTTAGGGTTTTCTATGTTTAAATTATAGAGTCTGTGTCCATACTCCAAATGCAATGAAATGACCATTTTGTCCCTGGTATAAAAAGGGTCAAAGTTAAAACTAGTTAAATTGTTCATACACTTCACACTTAAAGGCTACTAAAAAAACATGGAAAACCCACAGCATGTGTAACACACCAAAATAAGGCTACTCTAAAAATATCATCACAAAACAATAAAGTTTAAGGGTGCAGAGCTGTAGGTGTTTGTATATGCAATTTAATTTGTGAATGCATGTTTCACATAAGCATATTGCATTATTGCATATCATATAGGAACGATGGTAAACCGATGGATCAATGAAGAATGCACGCGTCAAGCGGGAAGATGGTGTAACGGTGAGCATCCTAAAGATTGAAATACAAATTTTCTAGGCATTATGTTCCCTTCCCCCACATGAATATTCCAACATATTACACTGAAAAATTTTGTTTTGCCCGCATATTTCTACAAAATAATGCTAGACTGAAAATTGTAATGCTGCAAAATAATCCGCAAACTTGCAAAGCATCTGCAACAATCTACACAAACTTTCTTCTACAAGTTAATTGACCAATTTGTCCCCCCTCTCGGCCCTACTTCATCTTTCCAATTTCCAGCCCTCCAAAATCGTCGAACAAGCTCAATTAGAAAGTCAAGGATTATGGACAAACAACAATTGAGTCGAGGGCCGTTGCAGAGCTGACGGAAATACTAGTAATCATACGTTGACATGATTAGTTCATGCATACATATGATAAACTTCATTGGTGGTACATAACAATATCATTACATCCGATAGGTTCACTAAAGGAGGACTCGTAGTTATAAAGAAAAGCACATAGACTTATTTATTCTTCTTCAACCTAGAATGGAGCATCCTCAACAAAAATCTAATTTATGACCTCACCGTCGTCAGCGATGTAAACAATGTCTGCACCCCCACCAACCTAGTCAAAGTTATATTAAGAGAAACAATTAATGTGTGGTTAATTTCTCTTCCAAAACGTTCGATGTTATGCTGAACCATACACATACCTCAGCAGATATTCTTTGAACAAATGCTCAGAAAGCCTATCAGGTATTAATCATAGCAAAATCAGTCAAATAAACATCATAATAGGTCGGATTGACCTATAAATAATAGCAATCAAAAGCACAATAAAAAGTTGTTCCAATCAAGAGCGGAGCAGATCATACCTCTGAATTTGCCAAGACAGGATCCGTTGCCTCAAAATGCCTAGGCCAAAACTTGCTGCAGAGGAACAACTGAAAGCTGTAAGGCTCGGGGTTCACCATCTGCCAAAAGAAGAAATAAACACGATAGAGTGGGGAATTGCTGAAGTACCCAAAAGTTTGGTAAAGGTGGATCCACAAGGCTATCTCCGGCCCATCAGGATTCTTCCTAAGGAAATGCAGCATCTGCAACGTCATCAACACAGTCCTGGCTGTGCGCTCGTAGAGCTTCCTGGCCTTCCCAAGGCGCAGCCAGCCTCCGCCGTTTGCTGGCGGGAGGCCGGGAGCACGAAGAACTCAGGCTGTTCGCCGTCTAGCTCCAGCCTCCAGGCCACCACCTCCTTGAGCTCCAGCCTGAGGCCCCCGTCGGTGCACCCTGTCAGGTACAACGCCTTGTTGCCTTCGGGAACGGCGGCGTCAGCGGTGGCATCCCCGAAACAGAGCGGCAGGGTGGAGAAGCACATGAGCTCGTAGTTGGAGTCCTTGGCTTCGAAGTAGTACTCGTCAATACTGTATGCATCACCAACCTAGTCAAAATTACATTAAGAGAAACAATTAATGTGTGGTTAATCTTCCAAAATGTTTGAAATTATGCATAACCATACATATACCTCAGTAGACATTCATTCAACAAATGCTTGCAAAGCCTATCAGATAATAATCATAGCAACATCAGTCAAAGAATCATCATAACAGGTCTGATTGACTTACAAATAACAGAAATCAAGCACAATAAAAAGCTGTTCCAATGACTTTAGTTAATTATAGAGAGATGAGAAAGACGACCAAAGGACGGAAGGCCCTGTGGTTGGCATATCTCATGTGCAGATCAGTCCATTTACACATTATTATCATCTAATATTATATTATAAACATCAAGAAGCAAGCACAAAATTAATGGCAATGCGAACCCAAGTTATCAAGTACTGTGACTCTAAGGGTGAGAGATCCAGCTAAAAGATAGTAGAGCTCAGAAATTGCCAGAGAATTACAGTTACAATCTTTGAGCAATAGTATTTTGTTTGCTGCAAATTAAGGACAATGTTGACATAGCCCAGCTCAAGACATAAAACTAAGCTTGAATGTAGTTAAGCAAGAACCGAGCCTAGCACAAATTATTGGGAGGTGTGGGTGTACACCCCCGGCACATCACCTAAGTTTAAGTTCTCTTCACCTCGACTTGGATGTCAAATTTTCTAATTTACAATGCCACCTAGGTTGTCATGTAGTTAACCCCTCACAACTGCGCTATATAGTTTATAGTATATATACTAACAAACACGATTGAGAATTCTGATAACAAGAGCAGAACAGATTATACCTCTGAGTTTGCTAAGACAGGATCCCTTGCTGCGAACTACCTCATCAATGACAGTGAGGTCTGGTTCCTGAAGTCATCCTCTTGAGGCCCAGGCCAAAACTTGCTGCAGAAGAACAAGTGAAATCTGTAAGACTCAGGGTTCACCATCTACCAAAAGAACAATAACAAACAAACGCCACAGAGAGGCTTTCTTTAGTCCTGGTGGACGCTTTTTGGAGTTTAAACAATGGTGCGGTAATGACTTGTGGTCTTTTGATGTTAATTGAAAGACTGGGACTATGCCCTTAAACTCTAAAAAAACAAACGCCACAGAGTGTGGTACCTAAAAACTTGGCGAAGGTGGATCCACAAGGCTGTCTCCGGTCTATCAGGGTTCCTCCTGAGGAAATGTAGCACCTGCGCCGTCATCAGCATTGTCCTGCCCGGCTGGCCGTCGTCCGCTCGTAGAACATATTGGGCTTAGCGAGGCGTAGCTAGCCTCCGCCATCTGCTGGCGCGAGCACCAAGAACCAGGACTGGTCGCCGTCGAGCTCCAGTTTCCAGGCCACCACCTCCTTGTACACGTGCAGCCTGAGACCCCGTCGGTGCACCCCGTTAGGTCCAGCGCCCTGTTGCCTTTGGGAACATCGGCAGCGGCGTCGTCCCCGAACCGGAGCGGCAGGGTGGAGAAGCACACGAGCTGGTAGTTGTCCTTGTCCTGGAAGCAGTACTCGTCCACCGCGTAGATCTAGAGCTCGCCGTCTCCATCAGCCGACATCACCGTTGGTGCCAGCCACTGCTGAGACGAGAGAGAGGCAGAGTGAAAGAGATGAAATTTCGGGTTCAGTTCGGGACAAAACCCCAATTCCCCACACAAATGACAAATCCGTGACAGCAAGAGATCAAGGGTTCTTCCGTCTTACCGAAGGTTGGAGAGCGAGGAGGTCGGCGAGAGTGGTTTAGAAAACGGAGAAGGGGAAGAGGAGAGAGAGAGGCAGAGGTTGGGAGGGATGACGTGCTCTGCTTATGGAGAGTGCCCGCGCTTGTTGGCCATGCGGCCGACGGCGAGGCATTCCTGGTGGAGACTGGGGAGACGGCCGCCACGCGGCGAGCCGCTTGACAACCTCGGTTGGTTCAGCCAGTGGCCATGAACCGGACAACGCTTTGGTGTTGGCTGCCGGGCCGGTTTTGGGCCGGGTCTAGCCTGAACTCTAATGCATATAATCTTAGTTTTATTGTTTTTATATTAGAAGACTAATCTTCTATCTACACCTAAAAAATAACTAACGTCATCGTCATGTGCTAATCAATCGCTTCACCCCTGCTGCCTAATTGCCCAGCAGTGTTCGCGTCAGAATAGAGTGCCAATTATGTAAAGGGAGTAGGGACGCAGCCAAAGCCACGTAGAGGCCCCAAAAAAAAATCGGCTGCCTAATCGCCGAGCTTTGTCCGTGTCGAAATAGAGTCCAGAACCACCTCACCAATTATTTAAACGGACGCAGCCAAAGCAATCATTGTACATATAGGCCCAAAAGAAAAAGCAATCACGTACTAGGCTAAGTGTTAGTTAATTCAAAAACAAAACAAGCACGTACAGCTCCAAAACAAAGCAATCACGTACATTTAGCAATGAGTGGTTCTTTGTACTCGAGAGCACCCAAATCGGAGGATTACAACGAAAGAGAAAGATTTGGCAGGGGATCGCTTGGTGCTATCCTAGGCACATCGACGGCGAGGTTTCTTCCCCGGCGAGTGAGGGGAACGCTCCTCTCTCTCTTGCCGGGTGCCGGGGGAGGAACGCTCGGTTGTTCCTCTTGGCTGCTTTATGTTGGGCTGAGCTCAGAATGCTCTGGATCTGTCTGTGTTGTTTCTTGGGCCCCCTCCCCTTCTAGGAGCCGACCTCCCCATTATATACCGAGGAAGATCGAGTAGAAGGCGGTTGGGGGTTTCAATCTATGGTCTTCATGCACCGGAGTCTAAGAGGGCGCTGCTGCAGCGTGGATGGACCATGCGTTGTCGTGGAGTCGGGGGAGCCTCGGGCGCCGCCTGACTCTACCGGCACTGACGCTCTGACCGTCAGGGATTGTCTGCTATGGGGCCTCGATTAGGTAAGCCTTCTTGAGGCTTCCTTAGTGGCGAAGGCACTCCTGCTTGGGGGTTGATGAGCGGGCCCGAGAGCCAGGCGCCCCTACGTGGCCTTCTCAAACTGACGATTTGTCCTCTTGTGTCACGCCATTTGCGTGCCCTTGTCAGGGGAGCGCTCGGCAGCGCCCCATGCCCGTCGGTCGGGCGAGCGTCGCGGAGCCCCCGAGCCCTTTCCAAAGCCTTGGAAGCTCAGGTGGGCGGATGCCCGAGGCATTGGATCCCTGTTCGGGCACTAGCTTGGACTGGGGTCGAGCTAGGGATCAGGTTAGGGTTGCCATCGGTCGGGAGCCTGGGCTCTGGTGAGCCCCCGAGCCCTGAGCAGGGGTCGTGAGCATGCTCGGGCTTGGCCTGATCCTAGAACTGTGGGTACGCGCGAGCATACCCGATGGGTATTGCCCCCGGGCGACCCTGTTGGGTTGGTCGGGGGGTCTCTCGGTCGGGAGTCTCTTTTTTCTAGGGATTTGACATACCCTTACGTTTGACTCTCGTCACTAGTAATTTTTTCTTTGTGGAGCCCCTTGATATGCAAAAGGTGGTTGTATGGGGGCTACATACAAAGTGACAAACCCTCACGAAAGCACATAGTCATACCATATTCATTTATTTTATTTTGAGTCTACTTTTCATCTCATTTTTTCATAGAAGAAAGTTTTGGACACAGAACGCTCACTTTGAACTTGTTAGGTACAGAAGTTACCCTCACGACCAGTGGCGTAGCTAGGATTCGTAGCTATGGTGGTCCATTACTAAAATTTTGTTTGACCCGTATAGGTGGCGTACAAGTATATAAGTTATGAAACACAACTAAGATAAAAAGGGCATATAAACCTCTTAAAATAGAGGACTATAGATTTTTGTAATGTAGAATTTAACTATATTACGTACCCCTAATAGTTGAAGAATAGTTTGTCACTAATTTTTTGATGCATAATTCTGAAAAAGGGAAACAATATCACCACTCCTCTTCATGTTTCAACAAATATGCAAGAGAATTATATAACATTTCAATTTATCAAACCAATAATCCAATACTGCAAAAAAAAAATGCAATGGAAATAATATAATTCAGCATTGCACAAAAAAAATCCTCCAACAATCCAAAACACTAGAAGTCTAGAACCTAAATCAGTTTTAGATGCCCTGTGTCATTTTTGGTGTTCGCTCCTATTTTGCGTCCATAGGAGAGAAAGTGAAAAAACTGAAACGAAAAAAGAAGGAGAAACGTGAGTACGTGACTAAAAGAGGATAGAGCAGCACCACAGCAGGCTAATTGGCTTTGGCTTAACAGTTGTCCGTTTTGTCTTCGTCTCAGGATTTAGATGCACGTATCAGCTGGGCAGCTGCTCAGCATTTGCCGTCGTGGAGTCCCAGATGACCGATGGCTGCGCTCGCCATCTCACAGCGTTGCCCGCCCCAACGGCTTCACAGCACGGCCGCATGGAGAAGAATGGGAAGGGGCGGCGGGGCGAAGTCTACGCGAATACGTGAACTCTCACGATGGGCGATGTCTGAAGGTAGTACGCAGAAGTCCGAGGGGGACACAGGCTGATCTCTCCGGTCCAACTCTACCGATGAGCTTTGGTTGGGCTGAGCGCTGGGTGGTCCACAGACCACAGGGACCACCCTATAGCTCCGCCTCTGCTCACGACACGAGGTGAGGACATGGGTGGTGGTGTTACACCACGAGACACAAGACAACACCTAACTTCCACGCAGCTCAGTATAACTGCCAGGCACGTTCTTTTTTATCTTCTCTGAGGCGATGCTACGCAAGGGCCCAGTTATAGTCCTTCTCACGCACTCACATAGAGAGACGGCAAGCAGGCAGGGACCTCTGTTTCTCAACCTCAGCTACCTCGGTTTTCCTAGCTCCTCTCCTCATCGCGAATTATAATGTGGGCCTATGTCTGGGGTGGTCTTATTTAAGTGTCATTTTGCACCGTCGATTTTGTGTCCTTCACAACTTTTTTTAATATTTTATTATGGGACTTGCTAAAATTCAGGAGCCTAACTTCTTTTCAGGCGACGGTTATTGTATATATTTTATGCTAAAAATTACACCTTTAATTCATTGCAATTTTTGAATTCGAGAATAAAAAATCCGTTATACAAAACTATAAACCTAGTAAAATGTGTTCTGTATTGGCACAAAGATAATTAATAATTTATAATTATTTTTATAGTTAGACAAGGACAAAACTTTGATATATCACGACACGGAGACAATTAATAATTTATAATTATTTTTATAGTTAGATAAGGACAAATTTTTATATGTTACAACACAAAGATTATTAACAAATCACATACAAATCCTATACTCTTCCGTCCATTTTTTAACTAATTAACATGTGCGTTTAATATGTTATAGACAAACACGGCCATTTGACCACCGACGGGGCAGTCAAATCCAGCAAGGTGAGGTCCCACGGAATTGTGTTTTATTATCGTTTTGATACCTCTGTTTTGACATTTGGTCTTATTTGAGTGTCCGAAGATGACAAAAAATATGTTAGGGGTGGTGCGGTCTTTCCCTTGCAGGTCAAGTGTTTAATATGACAAAAATATTATGATTTTGTTAGTGGAGGATCACTTCTTACATTCTAGTTTTCTAAACAATAGGGACCGAGCTAGTGCAAATGATCTTTACCTCCACGGATCTTATTTCTGGGTTTTCCCTGTTTTTTACTGTAATTTCTGAGATCATGGCATGGCCAAGACTGCTGCCGGTGGTACGGCGTCAGCTGCAGCACCAGGACAGGCCACGTTGTGAAGCTCGACCTCTGCAGGACCATGCTGCTGTTCATTGGCTACGTGGGCGAATAAGCTCATCTCTTGCTATCCTGCGCCGTCTCAAGCATCTAGACCTCAGCAGAAACGATCTTGGGGCCAACATGCCGGTGCCGGAATTCGTGGTTTCTCTGAAGAGCTTGGCGTATCTCGACCTATCCAACATGAACTTCAGTGGTCGAGTGCCCCCGAAGCTAGGCAAACTCACCAAACTGGTATACCTCGACATTCACAGTGATTTCATATATGGATATGCGCGTACAGATTTGCACATGCGTATGTGTACACATACGCGTATTCAACGGATGTTTCTTGGATATCAAATCTTCACCCATTGGAGCATCTTGACATGAGTGGAGTGCACCTTAGAGTATCGGCTGACTGGGTTCGTACAATCAACACCCTTCAAAATCTGAGAGTACTGTATCTTAGTAATTGTGGACTTGATAGTTCTGCTCTATCGCTTCTGCACAACAACAAACCTTACAGTTCTTGATAAACTTCACCTCTCACACAACCCTTTTAATAGTCCTGCTACACCCAATTGGTACTGGGATGTAATTAGCCTTCGGAGTAGATATATACAACTGTGAATTGTCAGGCCCTTTTCCTGATGAGTTGGGAAACTTGACTATATTAGAGACTCTTCACATGGGATCCAAAAGCCTATATAGTTTACAGGTGGTTGACCTCATGTACAACATTATTGGTGGGGATATAACAGATATATTAGAGAGGCTGCCAAATTGTTCCTGGAATAAATTGCAGGATCTATATTTGATGGAGACCAACATCACTGGCCTGACATTGAAACCATTGCTCAACCTCACTAACTTAAGCATGCTTGACATCATCGACAACTACTTGAGCGGTTCTGTGCCCGTGAACATTGGAACATTAAAACAACCGACTGAGTTGTTACATTGACAGTAACAGCTTAAGTGGTGTGATGTCAGAAGATCACTTCTCTGGTTTGACGAATTTGAAGTACATTGACTTGTCTGATACTCACATTCAAGTCAAGGTGGACTGGGATTGGAAACCTCCATTCAACTTGGACATGGCATATTTTTCGTCGTGTCATTTGGGACCCCAAGTTCCTTATTGGCTTCGATGGCAAAAGAACGTTTTATATCTGGGGCATTTCAGATACAGGTCTTGTTGGTACGATGCCTCATTGGCTTTGGAATACATTTTCTAATGCCACACTTTTGGACCTCCCTTATAACAGTATTAGCGGTGAGTTACCGCATAATTTAGAGTTCATGGCTGTGACTGAGCTTTATCTCCAGTCAAATAACTTAAGTGGTCCGTTACCACAGTTACCAAGGAGCATTGTGTTATTGGACATCTCCAAAAATTCTTTGAATGGACATCTACCATCAGATTTTGGAGCTCCATATTTACAAATTGTAATTCTGTTCTGCAATTGTATAACAGGGATTATTCCAAACTCAATTTGTCAGTGTCCTCAACTACGGGTCTTAGATCTTTCAAACAACATGCTTACAGGGGACTACCTAATTGCATTGCAAAAGAGTTGAGGACAACGGAACCATCTAGCAACAGCTCTTCAAGGCCCGTACCAAAAATTCTTATGGTTTACAAATCCATACTCTCCTTCTAATAATACTAATGGCCTTTCAGATCAGTTTCCTTTATGCCTAAAACAATGCCAAAATCTTATGTTCCTGGCCTAACTTATGCCTAAAACAATGCCAAAATCTTATGTTCCTTGGCCTAACTCTAAACAGATTTAGTGGAAAGTTGCCTATGTGGATAAGTGAGGCTATGCCTATATTGGTAATGTTACGGGTAAGAAATAACAACTTTTATGGTCATATTCCAGTTGAAACAACAAAGCTTTATTCTCTTCGTATTCTTGATCTAGCAAATAACAAGTTTTCAGGGGGCATACCACAACCTCTTGTGAACTTGAAGGCCCTGACTACCACTGTTGTGGCCTCGACAGGAAATCCTTTCCAAGAAGTTTAAAGTTGGTCTGTCTAACAATACCTTATCGCTAGTAATTAAAGGGCAAGTGCTTGGGTATAGTAAGAATACCATATTTTTTATGAGCATTGATCTATCTTGCAACCGATTAGTCGGGCCAATTCCACAAGAAATATATTCACATATTGGATTGATAAATCTGAATTTATCATCAAACTTATTAAGTGGAAATATCCCATATAAGATTGGCAATTTACAATCATTGGAGTCTCTTGACTTGTCCAACAACCAACTTGATGGCCAAATTCCTTTTAGCATATCGAATGACTTCGCTGAGCTATCTAAATTTGCCCTACAATAACCTGTCAGGAAGAATACCCTCAAGACATCAGCTAGACACTCTCAAGGCAGATGATCCTGCTTCAATGTACATTGGCAATCCTAGTCTTTGTGGGTACCCACTTCCAAAGGTGTGTCCTGGAGATCAGCCAGTACAAGAAGATCCCTTCAAATGGAATCAAGATGACATGACTCAAATGGATTTTCATCTCGGTTTAATCGTGGGATTCTTGGTAGGCATTTGGATAGTATTTGTTGGCTTTATGTTTAATAAGACCCGGAGATTAACCTATTTCAACCTATTTGACAAATTTTATGACAAGGTGCAGATCTTCTTTGTAGTCACTTGGCAACAATGGTTCAAAAAGACAAATACAAACTGAGCAAGCACTATTATATAGGTATATATGGGAAAACAACTGCGGCTTTCATCTTGTGGAAAACAACTGCGGCTTTCATCTTGTACTGTGCATGGAATGTGTGGAAAGAGAGGAATCGGAGAATTTTTGAAGGATCAGCAAGAACTCCAGCTCAGGTGTTTGCTCCAGCAAGAGAAAAAATGGCGCTGCGTCGACAGGCCAGTGGACGCCCTTGGATTGACTAATGAATCACCTCTCTCCTGTTTCCCATGTGTACTGTGCTTTTATTCCTTCTATTTAAGAGCACCCTATAAGATGTGGACTTTCTACCTTCTTAAATGATTTGGCACTTGGCAGCGCTCCTGCCCAGTTTTTCAAAAAAAGTAATTTAAATCCTCTGTTAAAAGAAAAATATACATGCAAACTACATGTGCCTCTTCATAAAACAACTACGATATCAAAGACAGCAAATATATCATACAAACTCTGTACACATGTGCTTCAGCTCGCTTACAAACAAGAAAAAATGGATTGGGCTGAACCGAAAGAAAATAAAACAAAAAAAAATAAAGCTAGCTACCCGCGCTATTTGAGCAGGCCACCTTGGTAGTTATAATTACTAGTTATAATTACTAGTCTGTATATGAGTGTAGGTTGATGGACATGACAATATAACTAACTAGAAGGAACCCCCGCACTTCGCGCAGGCTAATCGAAAAACTAACTGTCAGATATGGATCAAGCTACAGACCAAACTAAGATTGCCTCCTAAACTCCTTTTGGGTGAGGAGTATGTGTTTATTCTGGTAACCAATATTTAAAAACACTGGTTGCAATAGGAAGTGAATGGAAAGAAGAAAAAGGTATGGCATACCTGAGGTGGAGGGGACGTTGGTGCAGGGGCCATGCGAAGGAGATGGCCGGACGCTTGGTCGAAGGCCATGTGCTGCCACTGCTCCAGGGGCGGCGCGAGGGAGATGGACGAACGCTGGTTCAGTGCTCTGCGGTGGCCGCGTGAGGGCGAGGGGATCTGGAGGAGGCAAGCCGGCGGCCGGGTCGCACTGCCGCTGGTGCAGGGGCGCGCAAGGGAGATGGCCTTACACGGGCAAATCAGTCGTCGTCGCAGACCCAGGCGGCGACGGAGCGCCGACTCCGCCGAGCACGCGACGCGAGTACGGGCTGGGGATTTTTGTTTTCTTCTCTTTCTATTCTATTTTATCGGAGGGAGGCAGAGGCCGTGACGCAGTTTGGGGAAGAGTGCAATAATAATAATATAATAATAATAATAATAATAATAATAATAATAATAATAATAATAATAATAATAATAATATTATTAGAATAATAATAATAATAATAATACTAATTATAATAATAATAATATAATAATAATAATAATAATAATAATAATAATAATAATAATAATAATATAATAATAATAATAATAATAATAATAATAATAATAATAATAATAATAATTAATAATAATATAATAATAATAATAATAATAATAATAATAATAATAATAATAATAATAATAATAATAATAATAATAATAATAATTAATAATAATAATAATAATAATAATAATAATAATAATAATAATAATAATAATAATAATAATAATAATAATAATAATAATAATAATAATAATAATAATAATAATAATAATAATAATAATAATAATAATAATAATTAATAATAATAATAATAATAATAATAATAATAATAATAATATAATAATAATAATAATAATAATAATAATAATTAATAATAATAATAATAATAATAATAATAATAATAATAATAATAATAATAATAATAATAATAATAATAATAATAATAATAATAATAATAATAATAATAATAATAATAATAATAATAATAATAATAATAATAATAATAATAATAATAATAATAATAATAATAATAATAATAATAATAATAATAATAATAATAATAATAATAATAATAATAATAATAATAATAATAATAATAATAATAATAATAATAATAATAATAATAATAATAATAATAATAATAATAATAATAATAATAATAATAATAATAATAATACAATGGATCGGTAATAGTCTTACAGGCAGCAGAATGTACCAACGCTTGCATTTGCCGCATTTCCTCATCCCTCCAAATTAAATATATACACATCAGGAATGTGACTGACAAGGTGCCAGTCGGGCCCTGCCCCTTGCTTGTAACGCTCCGCCAAACCAGGGCAACCAATAATGCGCAATTCCTCGAGAGCAGTTAGGCGTTGTATGGATTGGGGCAAGTATTGAAGAGCAGGGAAATTCTGGATCCAAAGCCGACGAAGCGCAGAGAGTTGTCCAATCCACTCCGGCAGCACCGTCAGTGCAGGACCTGAATACATGTCGAGATATTCAAGCGAGGTGAGGTGCTGAATCGCCTCTGGGAGCTGCTTCAAATCGCCCATACTCAGTTCAAGGCGTCGCAAAGAATGCAGTTCTCCGAGCCAGTCAGGCAACGTGCCAATGGCGGGGCATTCGTCGATGCGGAGACGCTCGAGAGAGGTGAGGTTCCGCATGCTCTCTGGTAACTGTGTCAGGTCATTGCACCTGTAAATAGACAACTCTTTCAGCTTAGTGAGGTGCTGCAGCAGTTCCCAGCCAGATGATGATCCTGTAACTTCTCTTAGCACTAGACTCAGGCCAGGGACCAACGCATGCATGCTGGGCAGCTGATGGGAGAACCTTCCTGTGGATAGCAGCTGCACATTGGTTCTCTCTAAAGACATATGCTCCAACGATGGTGGAAAGTAGGGGCTCACATTTAATTTCGGGCAGCCATCTATGTATAGCCTGGACAGGACAGGGAAAAGACATTGTGCTGCCAATTCTTTCTCCCCAGTTTTGAAACCACTTGATGTAGTCCACAGCTCCTCTAAATTAGGCATTTCCTCCAGCACAAGTCCCTTCAGTGAAGGCAACTCAACAAATCCTCTCATATGCCTCAAGTTTGGAAGTCTTACTAGCGTTAACCAAGTTAAACAAAGGAAATGGGATGCAATAGTTTGCTTCAGCATTATGCCACCTTCACAATATGAAGAATCATTTTGCTTCATCATCCATCCTGGCAAGCAGGGGCCTCTGTAACCATAGATTTTCAAGCTCTCAATTTGCGATGGTGGTTCAAGAGCATTCAGCACACCCCAATCATGTTCCATATCTAATACCAACTCTCCTTCGGTATCACTTAAAGACCAGTTCAGCTCCAAGCTTTGTATGTTACTCTTCTGCTTCAAGCAAGCCTTCTCTGCATCACTTGGATTCTTCAAATACTTAAGGTTGGTAATTTTCAAGCGACCACCTATCATATCAAGGTTTTCTAGCTCTGAGATCCTCGCATCATCTGCACCACAGCCAATAACAAACAATCTCAGCTTTCTTAAACGGGTCAGCTGTCCCAACCCTGATGGTAAGCAGCACAGTTCACTACAACCCTCTATGTTCAAAACTGCAAGCATTTTCAAGTTTGCTATGCCCTTAGGCAACTCCCGTAGCTCCGTGCATCTCTCAAGGTCAATACATTCTAGAGTATCAATCGATGTAACCCATTGAGGTAGCATGGTAACTTTGGTTTCAGAAAGGTTCAGAGTACACAATGTAGGACAGGATAATGTGCTTGGCAGGTCTTGCAAACCTATACAACCATTAAAGTTGATAGTTCGCAAGTTTTTGAACTCCCCAATGATGTCTGACGGTAGTTGTTGCAGAGATGAACAATGTTGTACATCAAGTACACATAGGTTTCCAATTCTACCTAAAGAGCTTGGTATCTCTCGGAGCTTGCTGCAGTTATATAGTTGCAAGGACTGAAGAACATAAAAGTCACCAATGGACTGAGGCAAACTCTCAAGATTAGTAATGCTACGCAACTCTAGAGTCCTTAGCTTCCGAAGCTTTCCAATAGACTCAGGTAATGTCACAAAACCTTGGCACTCAACAAAATGGAGTGACTGCAAGTTCCAACACCTCGAGATAGCTTCTGGAACTGTTGTACAACTAACATTGTGGATTTGAAGATACCCAAGATACTCAAACTTTAATATGAACAGTGAAAACGGAGTCTCAATTGCATAGTCCAAAACAACACTGCGCATACAACAACTATTCTTCACTGTGGTATCAAAAGATGGCTTACTGTCAGAGATATATAGAGCACGGACCTTGTCAAATAAGCCCTTGTCAACATTCTCAGTGAATGAAGTCAAAGATAAATATCTATACCTATGAGTAAATTTTTCTGTTGTATGAATTGGTACACAAGTCACCAGTTCATCCTTTAGTATCTGTCGAGTGAGATCATGGATCAAATCGTGCATGTTGTATATATCAGTATTCCAGCTCCCATAAGATTCCTGAAGAAACCTGACTTTTACAAGAGAATCTAAGTAGTCTCTTCCGATATCTTCGGGTTGCTCTCCATTCATTGCATTGATGAATCCATGAGCTATCCATTGGCCAATCAAACGATCTTTCCAGATTCCATAGCCCTTCGAGAATATGGAGCAAAACGTAAAGCACTGCTTCAGTTCATCTGCCAAGTGAATATAGCTCAACTTCAAGGATGCGAACACTTTGTCATTTATACTCTGAACATTCCATAAATTATTATCTCTTATGGCCCTCCACTTATTTATTTGCTTCTTGTCACGAAGGACTGCTCCAAGAGTTTGAATTGCTAGCGGCACCCCGCCACATCCTTTGATAATCTCTTTTCCAACTTGTACATGATCGGAGCTCAAATCTTGCTCTGCCAACCCAGAACCCTTCAAGAATAAGTTCCAACTCTCAGACTCTGATAAGAATGCCAACTCAAATGTATATCTTGATTCCACAGCTTGTGCAACCTTTCGATCACGAGTGGTTAACATAATCCTTGTTTCAGGTGCGCCACATTTTAGCTGCACCATGAACTGTTCCCAGTCATGTCTGTCCTCATGCCAAGCATCATCAAGGATAAGAAGAAACTTCTTATTGCTCAACTTCTCGGAGATTTTTTGGACCATGTGCTGCGGGGGATGACGATCTGAATTATCTCCAACAATTGTTTCAAATAGCTTGCCGATGAGCTTCTGAACATCAAACTCTTGAGACACATGGACCCAGAATATTTCACCTCCAAAGTGCTCCTTTATCTTGACGTCATGGCAAATGTGTTTGGCCAAAGTAGTTTTGCCTGACCCCCCTAATCCGACGATAGAAACTATCATGCTGTTCTCTCCAGCATTACAGTCTAGAAGCTTAGATATGATTTCATCCTTTTCTTGATCCCTACGGGGTATTTTGGACTCTGGAACCTTGCTCAACCAGGACATCTCTCCAACTGTCCTGTACGTAGTACCAACATGTTCATCCCTTGGAACTAAAGTATTGACATCACTTCTTTGCTTGACGATTGCAGCAAATCTCACCTTGATTGCCTTGATCTTATGAGCCATCTTGTACCGGAATGCAAATGTCTTTGGTTTTGCACAGAAGCAGCCAGCTATACCACTCTTGTCATCATCATCTCTTTCCATCTCCTGTTTCTCAGCTTCTAGCTGGACTTCTTGTAGTATATCGTCAATGTCATAAGCCACATCTTTCAATTTTACAACCCAGCGAGACTGTGCCTCACTCTGTATTGCTCTGTCACGTGCTGCCGACAGCCAGCTTGTAATCTCTGCGTGTATATCCTGGAGCTCGGAGAGATCTCTTTTTACACCGGTTATGGCAGCAAACTCAGTGGC
This sequence comes from Saccharum spontaneum, assembly GCA_022457205.1. Classification (NCBI taxonomy): domain Eukaryota; kingdom Viridiplantae; phylum Streptophyta; class Magnoliopsida; order Poales; family Poaceae; genus Saccharum; species Saccharum spontaneum. The sequence goes on from CM039611.1 coordinate 4,169,510, forward strand.
TAACAGTGAAACTAGCTTGTCACCTGCAACCTTCAACACTCCAGATGCTAAAGCAGCCTCCATCCCACTCATTATGTCAAAGAAACTCTTGCGTAAACCCCTGCGGATGAAATTGAGAAGCAAGCGGTTACATTTGAGTTTCGCAAATCCAAAACTAGTTAGGTGGCAGCAGTAATGTTTTTTTAGGAAAATATTTTTTTAGGAAATGTGGCGGCAGAAATGTTCCAATAATAATTCCCAACTCTGGAATAAATTGACGGCCGACAAAATATCTGAGAGTTACCGATTAACATGTGTCACCCCCAGATCGGACGTGTGACACCATTAGTGGTTTGCAGATTATATTTCGTATATGTTTCGAATTGAATGGACAAATATTGTCCGTAACCGCTTTTCTGGGAGTCAAATATCTTATATGGGTAACACAGAAAGTCGTTTGGATGCAGGAAAATAGATCTACTAGACCGAGCGGCATAAAAATAAAATGGGAAATTAATTTGCATACCAGGTGAAGGAGGACACACACGGTAGCAGCAGTAGATAAGCAACGACAGTATGACACTTTGATGCCGCCAGATGAGGGAAGCCTTTTTGTTGTTCTTCTTCTTCTTGTGAAAGAGGTGAAGGAGGCCTTTGATCAGTATGCTTGACGCTCACTGGGATTGACACAAAAAAGTGTGAGTTGGTCATCGAATAAATTCTAGGATTGATGACAGCAAAAACGTGAGTAGGACATTGAAGAAAATGACCAGGGGAGAAAGCGGGAGGAGATCTGAGGAGTGAGGAATTAGATTGTGCGTGTTGGGCTTAAACCAAAGCAGATTAAGAAGTACCTAAACTCAACTGCGGCGAGGTTGCAACCCAACGAGAAAGAGGAAATGGGTTTCTCGGGGTTCCAGCTCCAGGACGCAGAGGCCTGCAGATCTGAGAGGCAGGTGATGAAGAAAATAAGCAGGTGGTCGAACCCAACGAGAAGGAGAAACAGGATTCTGGCCGAGATCATCATCCTTATTACCTCGGTAGCGTCGTCGGCGACGAGCTAGAGGCCTCCCCTAGTCGGGTTGTGCGCGGCGGTCGATGGTCAGTGCTCACTCCTCACGCCCCCGGACGAACAGAGAGAGAGAGAGGAGAAAACAAAGGGAGGAAGATAGTCGGATGCAAAGCAGATTGCGACTGAGGACCGACCGGACGATGATGCTTTGTGAGCTGGGTGGTGGACCCCGGCGGTTGGTCAGTCACCGCTCAAGATCATGATTGCTTTTCGCCTCATCCTCTTTTCCTAGAAACTGTTATACAGGCCGTTTCCTAAACAAGAGAAAGGGATTGCCCACCCGTCCCCTTTCCTACCTACCACAGTCTACAGGCCGTTTTTTACCACCCGTGGTTGGTCAGTCACCGCTCAAGATCAATTGGTAATCAGCAAATAAAATGGAAATCTGTTTTAAAAAAATCAAATAAAAATCCAAAAATAAAGAATTATCACTTAAAATACCTTACTAAACAAAGATTACGTAGATGATTGATCACCAATTTATCACTCCATCCAGATCCAGCCGTACAGCGGCCATTTATGTGTATTTCACGTGTATATATACATAATATACTAATTTTAGGTATGACAACAGCCAAACCTTGCCACATACCTACCTGACTACCTCCGCCCATGCCCACCTTGCTGGTCCCGTTGCGCCCCAGTCCTAGCCACTCGCCGTCTTGCCGCGCTGCTTGCCTCTCCCATTGCCTCGCTGTCGGTCGTGCTCGTCCTCCACACACGCACACTCATCGTCAAGCTGACTCGCGTTGTCGCGTCGTCAGAGAAGACAGGAGAGAAGGTAAAGAGAGAGAAATAGTAACCTACTGACATGTAGATCCCATGTGTCAAGAGAGGAATAACGAAGAAGAACTGTTACAACACCCATCTCCTATATTTTGAGACTCCTTTATCTCAAACTTTTAGGTAAATGAGATGGTCTGTTGGAGATGCTCCAACAAGGTAAAGGGTATCTGTTTTGCATGTATCAAATATATGGGTACGGTTTAGTTATAAATGGGTTTTAGTTGTAACTAGCAAATAGGCCCGTACGTTGCAACGGGAGAAAAAAAATTAAATATTCATAGAAAATGACAATAAAATACTATTATATATTTATGTTCCACTATTTTTACAAAATTTAAAAGCTATAACTTATTTATAATGACAATGACATCCTATGCCATTATATGATAATGTCCTACTTAGCTGTATCGAAATAAAATACAACATTGATAAAAAAAATTATCTGGTTCGAAAATAAAGAAATATTTACTTGTTTATATTTTGACTTTAATTTTTATATTATTTAATTATTTGATTTAATTAATTGGACAATTGATTCATCCATTTGCACTCATGGAGATAGAGACAGGCGATGCAAACACACCTTACGGGACCTAGCCGCCACCCACCAGCGAGATGCAACCGGGTTCGTCTACAGCTTCCATACACTTCAAGCTTGAGGGCAGGCAAACACCAACAACGGCGCTAAGCATCTAAGCTACACAAGGTTCTAATTCGACACAGTTCTTGCTCAGGCAGTCAAGCACCGCCCAGAACCCATGGCTTCGGTTTTCACAATCACCGACGTCACCTACGTCACTATGACGGCTGGCGCGCTGCTGTCCGAGCCTAGCATCAAGCTCAACGCCATGGAGGCGTAGTGGATTCTGGTTCTGCTGCAACACCTCCTGCTCTTCGAGGGTGACCATCTGCCACCCTTCGACACCATCCTCCATTCCCTTCGATCCTCCCTCGCGACGACCCTGGCCATCCACGTCCCGCCCACCGACAAGCTCTACTACCTTGCAGACATCGGCGATGTCGCCGTCTGTTGCTCCATCGGCTGCGATGGCGACGATGACGACGACCGCGTCAGGTTCGTCACCACGCAGTGTGACGCTGACGTGCGCCGCCTCGTGGGCGACGACCATGATGTGCTCACGTTCGTGCGCCTCATTCCGGAGCTCAACATGAGCCTGCTGCCGGGGCCGTTGCTCACCATGCAGGCAACGCATCTCGCAGTTGCGGGAGGCAGGGTGGCCCTCAGGGTAAGCGTGCACCGTGCCGTCGGCAACGGTCCCTCCCTGTGAAGCTCGTCCCATGGATCAAAGTGCGTTGTTATTTCATCGTATTAGCTGGATAGACGTATGTGGCCCGACCTCCTTGAATCTCCATGAATCCAAACGGCGAGGCCGACCAGCAGGTTGACGAGGCCGATCAGACGCTCGTTCTTCGCCTGATAAACTCACGAACGCCCCCCGGGAAGAACACATGATGGGGTGTTCTAGCATCGGCTAGTCCACCTAGAACGTGGTCATATCTCGTCGAGAGATGCGTCGGACAGTAGGGGTTGGAAAAGCTTGAGGTAAAAGATAAAAGTAAGAGATGTGTTTTTTGACAATTAGGTGTTGGATGTCTTAATCGGCCGTCACCTTTATATTTATATAATATGACAGCTAGCCTTTCCGGTATATAGAATAGAATATAAAATTTTTAGGCTAGATTAGTCACGTAAGACAGCTAGCATTTTTGGTATATAGAATAAATATAAAATGTTTGGGCTAGATTAGTCATGTTGATTTTCCATAATTATATTCAGACTTTAACAAACTCCTAACCAGGATATCACGTACCTGTACCTTGCCACTACCGGATTCAGCTACTCGGTGAAGCCTGAATTGTACTCGGCAAAGGCTTTACCGAGTGCCACCATTGACATAAGACACTCGCCTAAAGTTTAGTCAGCAAAGAGGTGTTTACCGAGTGTTTTTTATCGGGCACTCGGCAAACCTTTACCGAGTGCTAAAAAACACTCGGCAAAGACTGAACACTCGGCAAAAAATGAATCGAAAAAATCCCGAAAAAAATAGCAAAATTTTGTTTACCTAATCCCACCGGCCAGCGCCCGCCCGTCTCCGTCGCAACTCACGACATTTTTCACAGTACGCGGCCAGCGGGATTCGAACCCGCGACCTCTCTCTCGTGCTTAACCTCCTCTATCACTGAACCACACTGTCACTGTATCTATATCATGTTTTGGTTCTATACATTTAATACTAAACCAAGTGTAAATTGCTTATTTGAGGTCCTAAACGAATTCAAATCAGTAAGTTGTCAACTACAAACTTTCATAGCTTTTCGAGATCTATAACTTTTATTTTAGTAGTTTCTCCATCCAAAGTAGTTTATAAAAATTTAAATTTTAAATGTGAGAAATTCAAACGTAGTTTTTGTTGACAAAATGTTTCAAATCAAAAAGTTGTCAACCACAAAGTTTCATAACTTTTCGAGATCTACAACTTTCATTTTAGCCGTTTCTCCATCCGAGGTCGTTTGAAAAAAATCAAATTTCACATTTTTTAAAATTCGGACGTACTTTTCGCTGGCAAAATTAATTCAGATTAAAAAGTGTTCAACTACAAAGTTGTATAACTTTTATTTTGGTCATTTGTTCATCCGATATTGTAGTAGCAATATTGTTTACAAAACTTAGAGATCTCTCTTCTAGTTTGCATGAAACTATATATGGAGATATAAATTTTATGAACAATGTTAATATCGCTTTGTCGAATGAAGAAATGACCAATACAAAAGTTGTAGATCTTGAGAAGTTATACGACTTTGTAGTTGAACACTTTTTAATTTATAGTCGTTTAGGGCCTCAAAATGTACTTTATAATTGTTATTTGCCGAGTGTAAAAAAAAAACTCTCGGCAAATAGACTCTTTGCCGAGTATAAAAAAACACTCGGCAAACAGGCTCTTTGTCAAGTGTCAAAAAAACAAACACTCGGCAAATAGCTTGTTTGCCGAGTGTTTTTTTTACACTCGACAAAGAGCCTGTTTGCCGAGTGTTTTTTTTTTTGTACTCGGCAAAGAGCTTCTTTGCTGAGTCCTCGAAAAATTGCACTCGGCAAAGAAGTTGACACTCGACAAACAAGGTTGTCCGGTAGTGTGCTGTTGCCTTCTTGTGCACGATATACCATATATTATGGTCTAATCACCACTGTCCAAAATTAATAGTAAATGGACTTGGTCCAATGGCTTTTCCCGTGACCATTCCAAATTCCTATTTAGTCAGGTCTTCCTCATGGAGATCGATGCAAAGACTTTGTTATTTTCTATCACCACGTATCTAGGACCTTCGCATGTCGTGCTTGCCTTTTTTTTCAAATTTAGGTGTCAACATATAAGGTGCAATACGTTTTGGAATTAGAGTCCGTATCGCGCTAGATAAGATCTATTCTAACTCGTATGAGCATGAGTTATTATATATATAAGTCCGGATGGAAGAAACTCTTCATTGTTCACGAAATTAGTTAGGGGAAGACAGACCAAATAAATAGATGGACGAAACAAAAGAGCCTGAAATTTTGGCTCTTTATTATTAGGTATAGATTGAGAGTTAAGGATAGAGTTTAATTTAAACTAAATATTTGTCATTTTTTGTTTCCGTATTGTAAGTTTGAGTAGATTTGTAGAAAAGACATGCAATATTTATATCTCCAAATAAATTTATTATGAAAATAAATTCAAAGATCTATCTAATGGTATTAATTTTATACCATAATATTATATATATATATATATATATATATATATATATTTAGTCAAAGTTATATATATATATTCGAAAACGACTGTTAACTAGGCTACAGTCAAGTGTACTGTGCCTTTTGAAAAAACTGAATATCGTGTAAACTAGGATCGGAAAGCAGAGCTGTAGAGACACTGGTATATGTGTGATGGTTGAGGTAGTCTAATCTGTTGTTGATGAGTAAACCACGGCAGTCGACGTTGATGGGAAATTCACAATAAGTTGAAGAATACTTTTTCATATATACTTTTATGACGTTACTGATGCTTTATTTGGAGAGAATCCTTCTGTTAATCAAGCCATTAGTCATGGCCCTTGTTTGATGCATCCGCCCCACTAGATACTATAAACTTTCCGTCAGTGTGATTAATCCACCAAATAAATCCCGCCTATTTTTCAAAACTAGCTTTAATTACGTCAACTCAATTTTATAATTTCAAAGGTATCTCATGCACAACTTAAAAGAATTAACGATAGCAAAATACTTCAAATCCTTACATATATACTTTAATTGACAATAACTAGTTCATCAAACGTGCTCCTGGCACGAGCTAGAATTTTACGAGCAAGTAATAAAAGTTTACAAATGAATTGTGTGCCTACAACTTACTGAAAATTGCACATATTTGCACTTGCTATCTATTTTTTTTTCATTTTCTAACACAATATTCATATAGATAATATGATATATCTTTCCATTTATTTATGATTACCTTTGCAATTATTCCATATGTTTTTCCATTCATATTCAGAGTTTTTTTTTCTTTGCATCGTGCTTCCACATATCTTTAATGTGTGTTTAGTTCAAACCTTAAATTGAGTTATGTGAGTTCTTGTTGCAGCACATATATGTGTCATGACATTATAAATCTTGATTTTGGCTTTCGAATTTGAATCTTATTTGTTGCTATAATTCTTTTAGTTAAAAGTTCATTAAAACTCTAGTGTTTTTTGTAACTTTTATTAAAAATCATTTTTAATTTTATTAAAATGTATCCTAGTCCCTAGGCTACCCTCTTAGTTAATATAGTGAAATAAACAATTGTTTTAGCCTTTACCACAACATCGTGTTGCTGAATTTTCTCTATTAGAGTATTATGTGTGTAATAGTATTTTTTATAAAAAAAGTAGTGCTTACAATTAAAAAAAGTAGTGCTTACAATTAAACATCGGCGACGGTGGCATCTCCGAATCGGAGCGGCAGGGTGGAGAAGCACACGAGCTGGTAGTTGTCCTTGTCTTGGAAGCAGTACTCGTCCACCACGTAGATCTAGAGCTCGGCGTCTCCGTCAGCTGACATCACCGTTGGTGCCAGCCACTGCTGAGACGAGAGAGAGGCAGTGTGAAAGAGATGAAATTTCGGGTTCAGTTCGGGACAAAACCCCAATTCCCCACATAAATGACAAATCCGTGACAGCAAAAGATTGAGGGTTCTTCCGTCTTACCGAAGGTTGGAGAGCGTTGAGGTCGGCAAGAGTGGTTTCGACGGCGCGGGCGGCGGGCGTGCGCACTGTGCGGGCACGGGGGGGTCGCTGGAAAACGGAGAAGGGGAAGACAAGAGAGAGAGAGGCAGAGGCTGGGAGGGACGGCGTGCTCTGCTCACGGGGGGTCTCCTAGTGCGTTGCAGAGAGTACCAGCGCTTGTTGGCCATGCGGCCAACGGCGAGGCACTCCGGGTGGAGACTGAGACGGCTGGCACGTGGCGAGCACGCGCTTGACGACCTCCGTTTGGTTCAGCCCGCGGCCATAAACCCGACGAGGCGACGACGCTTCGGTGTTGTCTGCTGGCCCGTAACGATTCGACCGTGTGGCGCCCCTTATCCGCTCGACTCCCTCCCATCCCGTCCCGTGACCGCTGCACTCAGTCTCTTGCCCGCTCCTCCTCCCCGCTCCCTCCGCACCCACTCTCTCGCTGCTGCATCGTGCGCTGTTTCTGCGGCCCGCAGCACTCGCTTGCCGCCACCCCTCCCTCCCTCCCTCCCTCCCTCCCTCCGTGACCTCCATCCCACCAGAGAGGAGGGCGACGACCACGGCTTCCAGCGAGCCGCCCCTCCCTCTCTCCGCGACCTCCATGCCACCGGAGAGGAGGGCGATGACCACGGCTTCCGGCGAGCTGCCCCTCCCTCCGCGACCTCCATGCCACCGGAGAGGAGGGCGACGGTGGCTGCTTACGGCGAGGTAGGTGGGTCCTTCTCTGGATCTGAGCCCTCCTCCTCCACCTCCTCCTCTAGATTTGAGCTCTCCTCCTCCTCCTCCTCTGGATCTGGATCTGAGAACGTAGCGGTGGCTAGGGTTCCGACGAGCTCTGTTGCAATAGCCTTGTTTTGGTGTTGCAACAAGTATATTTCTTTGTTGCATTAGTCTCTTATTTTCTGACATTGCGCTTTGTTTCTTGTTGTTGCAGTAGCGTTGTTTTGTTGTTGCAACAAGCAATTTTTCTTTGTTGCATTAGTCTTTTTTCTGATGTTACATCTCGCATTGCGCTTTGTTTCTTGTTGTTGCAGTAGCTTTGTTTTGCTGTTGCAACAAGTAATTTTTCTTTGTTGCTTTAGTCTTTTTTCTGATGTTGCTTTCTCGCATTGCGCTTTGTTTCTTGTTATTGCAGTAGCTTTGTTTTGCTGTCGCAACAAGTAATTTTTCTTTGTTGTATTAGTCTTTTTTTCTGATGTTGCTTTCTCGTATTTGCTTTTTGTTCTATTTTTGTTATAGTAGCCTTGTTATGGTGTTGCAACGAGTAATATTTCTTTGTTGCATTAGTTTCTTTTTTCTGATCTTGCATCTCATATTGCAGTAGCTTTGTTTTGTTGTTATAGTTATTTTGTTCTGATGTTGCAGTAGACTTGTTCTAATGTTGCATCTCGCATTGCACTTTGTTTGATGTTGCAAACAAGTAATACTTCTGATGGGAGCGCGGTGAGGATGCGACGCGCCTAGCTTGAGTGCAGCGGGGGGATGGGCGGCGCGACGGGATGGCGGGGGGACGGGCGGCGTGGTGGGATGGTGGTGCAGTGGGAGGTCAGGCCGCGCGAAAGCGTGGGATGGGCCGCCGGGATCGAAACGAGTCTACTGTTCCGTGGGGCGATGGGTGTGGTTTCTTTCGTGGGGGGCGGGACACTTGGACGTGAGTCTACTGTTCTGTGGGGTGGCGGGCGTGGTTTCTTTTCATGGGGGGCGGGACACTCGGACGGGGCCCGAGGTGCGTCCGGACGCGCTCGTGAATCCGGACGTCTGGGCGCTAGAAGCGCCGTAAAATAAATCTAGATAAGTAGACGGATGAAATATCTGACACATATTCAAGTAAAACGGTTAGGTCATGCAAAATGGTGGACCTAAAAGGAAGCATGGCACAGATGCTAGAAATGGTTTATCCAGAAATATACATACAAGTCTTTTTGTTAGAAAATTTGAACCTCTCCCCGTGTTCTAATATCTAAATTTACGCAAAAAATTATGTTCAAACTTGATCAATATAAAAAAAATATTAAGGGTCAACGAGATGGTAAGACAAGAAAATGAGTTGCCTTTGTCATGCTATTGCACTTGAAGATTTTCTTTTTTACATGTTTCTAAGATGATGAGCCAAAACATGAAAAAGATGTACAGAACATGGCACACCTAGAGCCGTACAAAGTTATAAAAAATAGAAGATTTTGGCCGTGCTTTTTGACTACTTTTGGACAAAACCAGTGAAAAATCATCGTAAAATAGGGATCTTCCCAGATCCCACTACTCACCCTCACGTCATTCCATTCATGCAAGGAACCGTCCGTTTTACTAAGCTAAATCCAGTTATCAACCATTCCATCAGCTTGGCTTAACCTTATATTGACCCGGTTGTCTCTGAAAGCACACCACTCGTTCCACGATCAGCAATAAGTTTGTTTGTTGTGTACTTCCTTCATTCTAAATTATAAGTCATTCTAAAAAATCTTGGACAGTCAAAACATCTCAAGTTTGACTAAAATTATAAAGAAAAATACAAAGATTTGTAGCATCAAATAGGTATACTATGAAAATATAATTAATAAAGAATCTAATTATACTTTGTTGGCATCATAAATGTTATTATCTTATTATATAAATTTGGTCAAATTTAAAATGCTGTGACTCTCCAAGTTCTTAGAATGACTTATAATTTAGAATAGAGGGAGTAGTATTCTATTGGAAGTGACAAATCCCTGGCACAAATAAATAAATCTGCTTTTACCCATATTTGTGTGCCATCTTTAGTAGGAAAATGAAGTTTTGGATGCAGAGAAGGCTCATCGTCAGGCACTACTGCAGTAGGGTGGTGTAATACTATCAGTATAGAAGAGTTAGCCTGGACCTCATGTTAGGCTGTTGCTGCTGCTGCTGGAGGAAGAGCCACGCAGCGAAGCAACTGAAGTGGATGGGATCGGATTGGGCGTACATACCGCGACACGGCCGCCAGCGCGCAGACTGGGAGCGGGACTTGGCGACCGGTGTGGTCGCGCATGCATGGAGGCGGCGATGGTGGTGGTAAACAGCAGGGCTGACGACTGGCTCCGAGGCGCCGAGCACGTGTAGGTGCACATGCGTCGGCGTGGCCTGCGTGTGGCCGCGGCGGCCGGCGTGCAATGCCAGTGAAGGCTTCTTCAACTAAATAAAATTGGGATTCATCACCCCGCATTGGGAGGAAGACCCCGGCGCTGGCAACTTCGACGACGACCTTGCTTCATCTGCCAGTCGCTCGCCTGGACGCCGCAAGCAGGGCCCGCGGGGCCATGCCTACCGCGCCTCCCTCGCTGGCGGCGGCTTCGGACGCAGCAGAGCGCAGCTGCCGTGGAAGGAACCCACCTGGCGGCCACCAAGACGAAGCGGCGTCATCAATGGGTCCAGCGCGTCTGGCGGCCGCGGGGCACCTCCGTTGCCGGTCGTGCATGGGCCCATGCAACGTCGCCTTGGTCCACACCCGACGGCCAGGGTACTTGTGCACCATCGTCTCGGCCAGCGGCACAGGGCATCGGTGCCTGACTTGTCTCGTCAGTGTCCACGGGCCGCGCATGTGCCTCGCCAAGGGCCCAACATTGACACCGATGGGTTCCAGATCGTCGAGAGCCGTCGTCGCTGGCGCCGACAGGGGAAGATTGGTCACCAAACGTTGACGCCAAGTCCCACCGGAGTTAGTGGGCCTCTGCTTCAACTGCCTGGCACACGACCACATTGCCGCTTAGTGTCGCTATCCTGCTATCTCCATTGTCGGTTTACCGGCCATCGGGCCTAGGTGTGCAAGTGAGGTCATTCGCCGCCACGCAAGCCCTCATCCTCGGAGGCCAGGGTGCCTCTAGGACATGTCGCCACATCGGACCAAGGCGACTCAGCATTTTGCCGGGACGTCGCGTCGTGCCAAGCCAGGCACCGCCATCGTCGTCGCCATCGCTGCCGCAGCAGCACCACAACAACACGCTGCCACTATCACCTCTGGATGACACTGATAGCCGTCCCAAGGTAGAGGTCTTCGTCATCCCGAGGAACATGGAGCTCGCCACGTCTGAAGCGGACCTCTCCCTTGTTCTCGTCGTGCTTGTTGGTGGGAATCGGCCAGCCGTCTCGCCGACGGAGTTCCAGGTGCACCTTTCCTCGGTGTACCATGTGTCGGAGCGCGTCTGTGCCTGGCTCGGGGCCCCTTTACACGCGAGTGTCAGCAGGACAACCATCCTAGCTCGTTGTGCGAGGTAGTTGGACTTGAGGCCGAGGCGGACCTGGTGCTGTGGAGTCAGCGAAGGCAACTACCACCCACAGTAGACACGATGCTGGACCGAATGTTGGTTGAAGTGGCAATCCAAGATCTACCCCTGACCAATGCTCCACTTCAGAACCAGGCCATGTTGCGGAGATGGCCACCAACGTTTTCGATGACCCTCCCAGTGACGTCCAGCGTAGGCCTCAGACTTCGCCCAGGGAAACGCTCCAGGGCTCCCCGTCGTCTTTGGCCACCGAGTTCGCAAAGCAGGTCTCAGCGCCGCTAAAGACTTCGCTGATCAAGGTGACATGGCCGCATCGAAAGCATCACTCTCAGTCGTTTGCATCCGTTCATCGTAGTATACGCCTTGCGGCCACAAGTGCGGTTCACGTGCCGCGAATGCAATGCTACAAACACAGAAAGTGCTGACTGCAAAGTGGAATCCAACTCGGCAACCCCAGTAGAACGCACCTACTCAGGTCATGGCTGCTTTTAAACAGACTTTCCAGGGGCCACTTGACTCTGCAAAGAGGGTGGCTCTGCGCGAGCTGATGAAGTTCAACCTTGCCAGATCGACTGCATGTTCGTTTGGTCGTAAATGTAATCATGTAAATTAAGTCGACAATGTAATTCTATGGGCCCAAGCTGAGGTTCTGTCCTTTTTCAGAAATCCTTGAATTACTGAGGAGTGCTGTAACCTTGACATTCTACTTCTGCTTATGAAACACGTGTCGTAGGGACACATTCGTGAAAAAAAAACCTGCTTCCCCCTTCTTGCTGTGGTCTACAGCCTGTTGGTTTGAAGATGACACCGCACTCGATTTCCTCCTCGCAGTGGTAACAGCACTACGACCGTTGCCAGTACGATGAAAGAAGAGTACTCCTACCTCCAATTATATATTGTCGGCCAGTTTCTCAGTGTAATTTTGGTGTGTTTCATATGTCCAAATAAAGCGATCGATGTCTACTCTACGATGAATATTATTGAGACTGGTAAAAAGTTTGACACTGACGTATTGAACGATAACTGTGATTATTGCAAGCAAAAGAAAATCTCCAATCCAATAACAGAGACACCCATATATACATTGCTATTGCTACTGGAGTATTTCTCATCCAGCACTGCAAACGGATCGAGTCAGAACAAACACAATGGCTGCAACACCGCGATCCTCCTTGCATGGAACTGCAGCAGCTATGTTCCTCCTACTCCTCTTTTCCCTCCTAGCGGCACTAGCACCAACGACCGTCGCCACTTCTCGGTCTGCTGTCTCCAGTGGAGGTGGAGGTGGAGGTATGCAGCTCAACGGCAGCTGCATCGCGGCCGAGAGGGATGCGCTGCTCGCCTTCAAAGCTGGCATCACCAGCGACCCCAGCAGACGGCTGAGATCGTGGCGAGGCCAAGACTGCTGCCGGTGGTACGGGGTGAAGTGCAACTCCAGGACAGGCCATGTGGTGAAGCTCGACCTCCACAACGATTTCTTCGAAGACGATTACAACTCTTTTGGTGATGACCAAGTTGTTCATTGGCTGCGCGGGAAGATAAGCTCATCCCTTCTTTCCCTACGCCATCTCGAGCATCTAGATCTTAGTGGAAATCTTCTTGGAGGGAACATGTCTATACCGATATTTATAGGTTCTCTGAATAGTTTGACATATCTTGACCTCTCTAACATGAATTTTATCGGTCGACTACCTCCTCAGCTAGGCAACCTCACCAAATTGGTATACCTCGACATTAACAATTTCTTATTTGCACTTCCAAATTCATATTTATCTTCATCAGATGTTTCATGGTTAGCAAGCCTTCACTTTCTGGAGCATCTTGATATGAGCGGTGTAAACCTTAGCACAGCAGTGGATTGGGTTCATGCGGTCAACACCCTTCCAAATTTGAGAGTATTGTATCTCCGCTATTGTGGACTCAATAGCTCCATCGCATCACTTCAGCACCACAACCACACAGTTCTCGAGAAACTTGACCTGTCACGTAACACTTTTAACAGTGCCGTTGCACCCAATTGGTACTGGGATGTAACTACTCTCAAGAGTCTAAGCATATCCGACTGTGGATTCTCAGGTCCCTTTCCTGATGAGTTGGGAAACTTGACCATGTTAGACACTCTTGACATGGGATGGAATAACATCGAGGGGATGATACCATCAACATTGAAAAACCTGTGCAGCTTAGAGGTAGTATACCTCGCCAGTAACAACATTGGTGGGGATATTACTGATCTAATAGAGAGGCTACCAAACTGTTCCTGGAGTCGTTTGCAAGAGCTATATTTGTTTGATGTCAACATCACTGGCACGACATTAAAATCTGTGCTCAACCTCACTTCCTTAAGCTTGCTTTTCATCCAGGACAACCACTTGAGTGGTTGTGTACCTGTGGAGATTGGAACATTAAAAAATCTGGTCGAGTTGCACATTGGCAACAATAGCTTGAGCGGCGTGATATCACAAGATCACTTCTCTGGTTTGGCGAATTTGAAGTCCATTCACTTATCTCATACTTATCTTCAAGTCATGGTCGACTCGGATTGGAAACCTCCATTCAACTTGGACAGGGCATTTTTATCATCTTGTCATTTGGGCTCCGATGTTCCTAGTTGGCTTCAATGGCGAAAGAGCATTTCATACCTTGAGATTTCTGAGGCGGGTTTAGTTGGTAGGATCCCAGATTGGTTTTGGACTACATTTTCTAATGCCCTTCACTTGGACCTCTCCTATAACCAATTTTGGGGTGAGTTACCACATAGTTTGGAGTTCATGTCGGTAGAAGAGCTTTTTCTCCGGTCAAATCATTTAACTGGTTCAATACCGCAATTACCAAGAAACCTGGTGCTATTTGACATCTCCAAAAATGATTTCAATGGAGAATTGCCATCACATTTCGAAGCTCCATATTTACAGGTTGCAGTTCTCTTTTCCAATCGTATTACTGGGACCATTCCATATACAATTTGTAAATGGCCTCAATTACGGGTCTTAGATCTTTCAAACAACTTGCTTTCAGGGGAACTACCAATTTGTGGCAGAGAAGAGCTAAAACAACAAAATCCATCCAGCAACATGTCTTCAAGGGTAAACTATGAAAATTCTTATAGTATGGAACTCCACATTCTCTTGCTAAACAACAACAGCCTCTTAGGTGGATTTCCTTTATTCTTGAAACAATGTCAAAATCTTACTTTCCTCGATCTATCTGAAAACAGATTTAGTGGAGACTTACCTGCTTGGATAAGTGAGGACATGCCTAGATTGGTGATGTTACGGTTAAGATCTAATAATTTTTCAGGTCATATTCCAGTTGAAATAACAAGGCTTTATTCTCTTCATATTCTTGATCTAGCAAACAACAGTTTTTCTGGGATCATACCACAATCGCTTGTGAACTTAAAAGCTCTTACTACCACTGCTGTGGGTGTTTTAGATATAATAGATAATCCTTTCTCGGAGTTCCGTCAGTATGGTTATTTACCCGGTGAAGATTGGTCTAATAATGTTAGTTTAGCCTTGGTAACGAAAGGGCAAGTGCTAGTCTACACGAGAAATGCCATTTTCTTTATGAGCATTGATCTATCCTGCAACAGATTATCTGGGCAAATCCCAGAAGAAATAGCTTCACTTCTTGGACTGGTAAATCTGAATTTATCTTCTAACTTCTTGACTGGAAATATCCCAGATAAGATTGGCAACCTACAATCATTGGAGTCTCTTGACTTATCCAACAACAAACTTTCTGGTGAAATCCCTGGGCGCTTATCAAATTTGACTTCACTGAGCTTTCTGAATTTGTTCTACAATAACCTATCAGGCAAAATTCCCTCAGGATATCAACTAGACATTCTCAAGGTAGATGATCCTGCTTCAATTTACATTGGCAATCCAGGTCTTTGCGGGCATCCACTTCCTAAACTGTGTCCTGGAGATGAACCAACACAAGAAGATTGCAGTAGCTGCCATGAAGATGATAAGACTCAAATGGATTTTCATCTGGGTTTAACCGTTGGATTCATTGTAGGCCTTTGGATAATATTTTGTAGCCTTTTATTTAAGAAGGCTTGGAGGTACACCTACTTTAGCCTATTTGACAAAGTGTGTGACAAGGTGTGGAAGCAATAGCACTATACAATGGTATATGAGAAAGTAATGCCCCAATATGGGTTAGTAAATATCATGTAAATCAGCTTGACAAAGATCCGAGACTGATTTATATTCATAGATAGTAAATGTCATATCATTTTGTATGCATTAGCATGTAAATTTAAGCTAATTGTAACAATCAATCTCGGAGTGAGTCTTGCCTTTGTATTGCCACGTCAAGGGCTATTCTTGACTCTATAAATAAACCTACGCGGCCTCTGCAAGGAGGTGAGAACGCTTACATATTTTCACTTAGTACATGAAATTGTGGAGGGTTTGATTCTAAGTGGTGGATTGTATTATTAAAAATTATGAAAATATTGTAAAATACTAATAAGTGTGTGAGATATTGTTGTACTGTACATATCGACCATGTGTTCGCACATTCATTTTACTTTGAGCCTACTTTTCATCTCATTTTTTTCATAGAAAAAAGTTTTGGACACAGAGAACACTCACTTTTAACTTGTCAGGTACAGAAGTTAGCCTCACGACATGAGGTGAGGACATGGGTGGTGGCGTTACACCACGAGAGAAAGACAAGCTTGCACGTAGCTCAGTATAACTGCCGGGCACATTCTTTCTTTTATTTTCTCTGAGGCGAGGCTAGGCAAGGACCTAGCTGTTATAGTCCTTTTTTTTGAGGAATCAGGAGGTCCTACTGTGATTAAATTTTAAATAAAAAAGCGGGTACAAAGTACAATTAAAACAGACAGAGATCAGCTGTTATAGTCCTCACGCACTCACGTAGAGAGATGGCAAGCAGGCAGGGACCTCTCTTTCTCAACCTCAGCTACTCTGTTTTCCTAGCTCCTCTCCTCATCACGAATTATAATGCGGGTCTATTATGCCCGGGGCGGTCTTGTTTAAGTGCCGTTTTGTACCGTCAGTTTTAAGTGTCCTTCACAACTTTTTCTTATTGTTATGTGGGCTGTTGGGATCGAGAGGATTGAGGAGGAAGAGAGGAGCGGCGGTGGATCCCGTAGGGAAAAACCAGTGGTAGAGAGGCCATGCCCGATTGCGACAGCGGCTAGCTGGCTGGTTGCAGTGACGGTATGCCGAGGTAGGATTGGATGGCGGCGACGGAACGGGCGAGATCGGCGATGGCCGCGGTCAACTGATCTGGCGTCATCGGTGAGGAAGTGACCGGCAGCGGCTCATCATAACCTGGCATCTTTGATACCAGATTGTTACGTGGGCTGTTGGGATCGAGAGGATTGAGGAGAAAGAGAGGAGCGGCAGTGGAGCTACAGTACCCGCGGGCACTGTTCATGTGATAGAGGCAGATGACCGGCGGCTAGGGCTGTGAGGGGCGCTGGGAACGCCGGCCGCGGGGCTTCGCCCACGGCCGGCAAGAGAGAAGGTTTTTCCTTCTAATCTCTTGCTTGATTAGATTGATACATCTCCTCTCCTTATATATAGAGAAGAGGTCTTACTTGACCCCTAAGCAAGCGACTAATTAACCCTAACGGACTAAGGCCCAATAGGCCCTTGACTCTTCTCACGCTTATATTTTATTATCATTTTGATATATCTGTTTTGACATTTGATCTTATTTGAGTGACTGAAGATGACAAAAAATATGTTAGGGGTGGGGCGCTCTTTTCCTCGCAGGTCAAGTTTTAAATATGAAACAAATATTATGGTTTTGTTAGTGGAGGATCACTTTATACATTCTAGTTTTCTAAACAATAGGGACCGAGCTAGTGCAAATGATCTTTACCTCCATGGATCTTATTTCTGGTTTTCCTGTTTTTACTGTAATTTGTACACCTGTTGCTCTCCTAAAAAAAGTATAAGTACTACCTACGAGCCTCTTGCTATTGTTCGGTTAATTTTGTTGACCTGCACCTTTAAATTTGTCTCGTGGAATTTCAGATCGATTTTTGAATGTATTATTTTTCTTCTTTGCTGAAAAAGGTTATCATCTTGAACTGCTTGTTGCTATATTTCAGTATTTCACTGGTAAACCGGACAAGTAGGTACGTACATTATGCCCCCTTCTATGCAAGTGTGAAGTGAATTGTCTGAATGTCCTGAGCAACCTTTTTTTTTCTTTTGATCATTTATTGGACTGAATGAAATAAAACTTATATGCTAGTTGCAGCAAATGGGGACAAAGCTTTGTGTGCAAAAAAACGCTTTTGCTAGTAGGAAAGGCTGGCACCCGGACGTCCGGACGGGGGCTAACCGGACGCCCGCGCCGCACGCCTGCTTCACGTGGGGTCCTACGTCGCTCCGTGTCCCGTGCCCGCTCCGTGTACCGCACCGCTCCGTGTCCCATGCCCGCTTCCGTCTGGATCTGTGCTTGCACAGTTTCCCGCGCCGGCCGCTCACGCCCCCTCCACACCTACGCGCATGCAGGTGGCCAGCAGCTGCAGCAGGCGACAGCTGCAGATGGGATCCACTGCAACATGTGCAACACTAGATCTTCTTTTGCAACATCTAGAGTAAACATTTGTAACGTACGTCTGACATAGTTGAAACACTTGCAAAATACGTATGAAACACGACGGAAACACGTGTGTAGCCATTGCAAAACATATGTGACATTTAAATGAAACACTTGTAATATAAGTGTGAAAACATATGTAACATTCAGATGAAACACTTGCAATATAAGTGTGAAACATATGCAACACCCAGATAAAACAAGTGCAACATCCGTCTGAAATAGCTGAAACATTTGGAACAGACGCTTGCAACATAAGTGTATAGCCATTACAACATATGCAACATACCGATCTACTTTTGCAACATCCACATGAAACACTTGTAACATGCATATGAAACACCTGAAACACTTGAAACATACACTTGCAACATCCTAGGAAGGAAGGAAGCGCGAGGTGCAGCCGGAGAAGCCTGCTCCGGGTCTGGCCACTCCGAATCTCGTGATGTCACGAGCTGAGGTCGAGCGTCGTGGTGGCGCCAGTGTCGACAGCGGCCACGACCTCCTAGTGGGGAACGGCGGTGTCGGCAGCACCTCAACGCGGCAAGGGACCGGGCATGGTGTGACAAGGCGGAGTGGGCGCGGCGGGGGCACGGTTCGACGCTGGATGGGGGGCGCCGCCGTGAGGCGGCTTGGGGTAGGCGGATGGCGGCGCGGTGAGCCACGACGAGCGAAGCGAGGAGTTGGAGATTTATATCGGCTGTAGCAATAGTGTAGATGAAGCAGATAAAGGAGAGTGCATAAATGGGCCTGTTGAGCCGGTCGCGGTGCTGGAGCGAGCGCGGAGCATAGCGTCCGATTTTTTTTAAGATTCTGGACGTATGTTCTATAGCATTACCGGTTGCTAGTGGATCATCTGATCTCCTTGAGAAGCAAGTGACTGAGCTTCTCCTTAGTGTCGAAATATATCTAATGTGCTGGGCAATATGGTGAAGCTCAACCTCCGCAACGACTTCCTCCTACACGATCTTCATTGGCTACAGGGCCAGATAAGCTCATCTCTTGCTGTCTTGCGCCGTCTCAAGCATCTAGATCTCAGTGGAAACGATCTTGGGGCCAATATGCCGGTGCCGGAATACGTGGTTTCTCTGAAGAGCTTGGCGTATCTCGACCTATGACCTATCCAACATGAATTTCAGCGGTCGAGTACCTCCGAAGCTAGGCAACCTCACCAAACTGGTATACCTCGACATTCACAATGATTTCATATATGGATATGCCTATAGATTTGCAAGGTTTTGGGATTCAATTCTGAAAAAAAATCGGTGACCACCGAATTAGACGAATTTCGGAGAATTCGGAAAATTCAGACCGGTATCCAATGAAAATTTGAATGAAATTTGAGCAAATTTGAACAAAATTTCTCCAAACAGTCAAACAAGGTTGTTGGCATGGAGAGGGCGCATCTGGTGGCGGCGTGGAATGCACAGGCGGCAGGGAGGGCAGCAACTATGCGGTGGTGGCAGCAACGGATGTAGATGGCAGTGCCGACGAAGCAGACTTGGTGACGGCGCGGCGGCGGGCATCGAGGAGCAGCCATGGCACAACGGCGGCATCGAGGAACATCCATGGCGCAACCTCGGACGTCGGGAAGCGACCACGGCTCTCGTAGAATGGCTGCAGGAGAGATGCGCAGGCCGCGAGGTGCGGAGCCGATGCTGGCCGCGGCGTCGAGGAGGCATCAGGCGCTAGCTAGCGTCGGTGATGAAGTTTCAGTGTCATAGATATAGGTGGGCTGTTTGCTGGACCCTAGAATGGGCTGCAATTTTGAACCAGGCTGAAATAATTTGGCTGGTTTGGTCTTCTCTCGGGCCGGACTGAATTTGACAAATTTCAGGGAAATTCGGATGATTCGGGCGAATCCCAGAACCATGCAGATTTGCACAAGCGTATGCGTACACATACACGTATTCATCGGATGTTTCTTGGTTGTCAAGTCTTCACTCGTTGGAGCATCTTGACATGAGCGGAGTGCACCTTAGATTATCATTTGACTGGGTTCATACAATCAACACCCTTCCAAATTTGAGAGTATTGTATCTTAGCGGAGGACAATGGCGTCGTGGCACTTGGCGGAGGCTGGTGGGTCAAGTCAAGAAGGAAGGCGAAGGCGTCAAGCTTGGCGGAGGTCGGACAAGCGTTGACATCGGGGGTTTGGTGGTTTCGTCCTCAAAACCATCGGCGGGGTTTGGTGGTTTTGTCCTCAAAACCATCGACACGGTTTGCTGGTTTGGGTCTCAAAACCATCGGTGGACGAGTTTACATGTTTGGGCCTCAAAACCCGAGCGGAGGTTCCGAGGAGGAACGAACGGCACGTGACGGCATTGAGGAGTTCGCGTCGAGGCGAAGTTATCTCATGAAGGGCGCGGTGGCCGTCGGATGAAGATTACCTCAAGTTGGACCATAACGCCCTCGGGTTATATGGTTCGACTCAAAATATCTAGGACCAAAACTGGGATTGTGTAATAGCTTTGTTAAATAGGATGACAGAGTCCCCATCTCCCTTACTTCTTTCATTTTTCCTTCCTCTCTTCCTTAGTTTCCTCCTCCCCCTTAGGGTTCTTGTGAGAGAGGTCCACAAATTGAGAGATTTGTGTAAGAACTCGATTTTTTGCGGGAATGGTGGCCCTAACCACCTCTTGTCCTCCGGGATTCGTTTTGTGATGAGTTTCTTGTGATTCGCGTTTTGTTCTTCGCGTTCATCATTTTCCCCCTCTCTTTCTTGCACCGGTTGTTTGTTTTGAGACCGTTTTGATTCGTTCCTTTTGTGTTGGAATGATCTATGACATGAGTTGAGCCTTTTCACTGAAGGAAATCACCCAATTCCTCACGAGATCACAGATCGGGGCAAATCAATCTCATGACCTAGTTTTTTGGGCGTCTTTCGTTTCCCTTCAATTTCCCGTTGATTGGCTTCAAATCGAGCGATGATCTCTTAGAAGTAGCTCACCTACTGTCTTGTGATCTTGTGTACCAATTTTAGTGGCAGTTGGTTGAGATTTAACCGCAAATCGATGGAAGTTTGAGAGGAGGCGATTTTTTGGGCGCTCTGTTCTCGCTGATTCGTTATTCCCGAACAGTCTGTTGTTACTGTTTATATCACGAGCAGAAGCTATTTCTGAATTTTGGGTTCGCTGTTTTTAAACAGTGGACTATCCGTGCTACAGTAGCGGACTGTCTGCAGTTCATTTTTCAGCAGCGTACAGAACCAGTTTCAACACTATTTTTCATCTTCTCTTGCCGCCGGACAGTTTGGGGGTACTGTAGCAGAATGTCTGAGGTACTGTAGTGGATAGTCTACAACTCCCTGTCTTGTGCTGTTTCGTCCATTTCGAGTTCCGTCTTTTGCGTTCGGTTTCTAGATCTAAGAAACTTATCTTGGTTCTCTTGACTCTTGGTGGCTCGTGTTTTTGTAGCTTTTGTTTGTGTGCCTCTTGGGGGTTGATTTTGGGACAGTGGTCGAAAGTTTCGAATGAAAGTTGAGGCTCCCATTCAAACCCCCCCCCCCTCTCTGAGTGGTTTTGTGCCTGCGGAGATTGGAACATTAAAACAACTGACTGAGTTGTACATTGCCAGTAACAGCTTAAGTGGGGTGATGTCAGAAGATCACTTCTCTGGTTTGACGAATTTGAAGTACATTGACATGTCTCATACTCAGCTTCAAGTCATGGTGGATTGGTATTGGAAACCCCCATTCAACTTGGACACGGCATATTTTTCGTCATGTCATTTGGGACCCCAGGTTCCTAATTGGCTTCGATGGCAAAAGAGCATTTTACATCTTGGCATTTCAGGTACAGGTCTCGTTGGTACCATCCCAAATTGGTTTTGGAATACATTTTCTAATCCCACACTTTTGGACCTCTCTTATAATAGCATTAGCGGTGAGTTACCACATAATTTAGAGTTCATGGCTGTGACTGAGCTAGCTTTATCTCCAGTCAAATAACTTAAGTGGTTCGTTACCACTGTTGCCAAGGAGCATTGTGTTATTGGACATCTCAAAAAAATTCTTTAAATGGACATCTACCATCAGATTTTGGAGCTCCATATTTACAGATTGTAGTTCTGTTCTCCAATAGTATGACAGGGATTATTCTAAACTCAATTTGCCAGTGTCCTCAACTACGAGTCTTAGATCTTTCAAACAACTTGCTTACAGGGGGACTACCTAATTGCAGTGCAAAAGACTTGAGACGACAAAACCGATCTAGCAACAGCTCTTCAAGGGTCCGTACCACAAATCCTTATGGTTTAGAAATCCATACTTCTTCTAAATAATAATAACCTTTCGGGTCAGTTTCCTTTATGCCTAAAACAATGCCAAAATCTTATGTTCCTCGACCTAACCCTAAACAGATTTAGTGGAAAGTTGCCTATGTGGATAATGAGGCTATGCCTAGATTGGTAATGTTACGGTTAAGAAGTAACAACTTTTATGGTCATATTCCAATTGAAACAACAGAGCTTTTTTTCTCTTTCGCATTCTTGATCTAGCAAATAACATTTTTTCTGGGGGCATACCGCAATCTCTTGTGAACTTGAAGGCTCCGACTACCACTGTTGTGGCCTCGACAGAAAATCCTTTCCAAAAAGTTTATCAATCTGGGTATATGTTCTTTGAAGTTGGTCTGTCTAATGATACCTTGTCGCTAGTAATTAAAGGGCAAGTGCTTGAGTACAGTAAGAATACCATCTTTTTTATGAGCATTGACCTATCTTGCAACAGATTAGTCGGGCAAATTCCAGAAGAAATATATTCACTTATTGGATTGATAAATTTGAATTTGTCATCAAACTTATTGAGTGGAAATATCTCACATAAGATTGGCCATTTGCGATCATTGGAGTCTCTTGACTTGTCCAACAACCAACTTGCTGGTCAAATTCCTTTGAGCATATCGAATTTGACTTTGTTGAGCTATCTAAACTTGTCCTACAATAACCTATCAGGAAGAATACCCTCAGGGCATCAGCTAGACACTCTCAAGGCAGATGATCCTGCTTCAATGTACATTGGCAATCCTAGTCTTTGTGGGTACCCACTTCCAAAGGTTTGTCCTGGAGGTCAGCCAATACAAGAAGATCCCTTCAAATGGAATGAAGATGACATTACTCAAATGGATTTTTATCTCAGTTTCATTGTGGGATTCTTGGTAGGCGTTTGGATAGTATTTGTTGGCATTTTGTGTAAGAAGACATGGAGATTCACCTTTTTCAGCCTATTTGATAAACTCTATGACAAGGTGCAGATCCTCTTTCTAGTCACTTGGCAACAATGGTTCAAAAAGATAGATACAAACTGAGCAAGCACTATTATATAGGTATATATGGGAAAATAACGCACCACATGCTGAATTGGTTGATATGTACCTTTAATTGTGGAGCTTTGATTGTAAGTAATGGGTTGTATTAAAAGTTCTGGATGTATAATACTATAAGATGTGATATTGTTGTGATCTAATGTAAGAGGCTATTTATCATAACTAGCAAATTTGCCCGCACGTTGCAACAGGTGAAAAGATTCTACCTCTCATAGTTGACACCTTCTATACGATGGTACATGGGATTCCGAGGAGAGGGCCAGTGTCCTTGATCATGGCTTTACCCATGTTTACTCCTTTGTTGAGTAGGGCTTAATACTTCAGAGATCATTTCAAATTGCTCATCTGATGAGATATTTCGGTATTAAGTATGTGTAGTTGTGGAATACAATACAACATGATGAACGTAACACCCCATGTTTTTTGTAATATAAAAATACCAATATTTTAAATTTTTTCTTGTGATGTGTGTTCCATGTACTTGTTAGGACAAACTTAAGTCAAAATTTTTTTTCTCTTTTTGTCCCAATTCAAAATTCACAACTTCAAAACTTTTCACAATGAACCATGTGTCATAGAGTTGATCAAGTCAACATCATGATAAGAGGTATTTTCAATAAAATGATTTTTTTTAAAAAAAATTAAAATTTGGTTGAATCCGAGCTCACTCGAATTCAAGGTGAACCACCTTTTTCGGATATAATTTCTAAAATCGAAACCTTAACTCCGTCTCATCTTCGGCAAAAGGAATTCTCAATTTTGTGCGTACATGTAGCACCACGAGTCCACGACATATGTGTGGGCCGGAGTTTCATCCGATTTCTTTGTTGTTTTATTAAACGCAACCAAGAATAGGAGCAGTGGGCCCTAGTCATATGACCATCTCGTCACCACCAAGTGATAGACGACCAGGCCTCTGGTCCCCTTGGCCCTCGCGTCAAGAATAGGCTTTCTGCGTCGGGCTCTCTTCCTGAGCAGTCGCACGCGTCCTCGTGCAAGAGGCGCAGGCAAAGTAGGATGAAGCTATCTTTTTTTACGGGCAGTCCAACTTTATATTACTTTGCGCGATACGGCTGATTAGTTCTTTCTCGATTCGATTTGCAGTTCATTTTTTACTTTTTGGAGTTCTTACGGACTTCTTCCTTCCGTTTTTCTTTATTATTTGTCTCCAGTGAAAGCACGCAGATCAGTTCTTTCTCGATTTTCGTTTTCGACTTTATTTGACTTCTTCTTCCCTTAAGCCCGCTCAATTGCAAACTATTCCTTCTTCTTCCCTTCTTTGTTTTAGCTCAATTACATGAGTGATGGGGCAGGTATCAGGCCGAGACTTGATGCTGTGCTTATATTTCAACACAAAGCACCGACCACAAACCTACTAACGCAGACTCAACCTGGCCCACACGGCATAGTATAACCTGCCGGCGGAGGTGTTCCTCACAGGGTGCTGCGGTGGCGTCATCGCCGCAGCCGTCCGTCCGTCCGCGACAACGAAACAAGCACGAGTGCGCGAGGCAACGGATCCATCATATCCACAACTATCAACTTGGGCTGGGCTGACGTTGCTATAAGCATGGGTAGGGCCGGGCGAGATAATACCCACCGGATGAATTAAATTAAATGGCTGCTTTAAGATTCATGCAGTTCTAGAAAAAAGGTTCACTTGTCAAAAGAAAAATATACGTGCAAACCACATGTGCCTCTTCATAAAACAACTACGATATCAAAGACAGCAAATATGTCATACAAGCTCTGTACACATGTGCGTTTGATATTTCAACTCCCTTACTCACAAACAAGAAAAAATGGATTCGTCTCAACCGAAAGAAAATTAAACAAAAAAAAAACTAAAGCACTAGCTACCGGCACTATTTGAGCACAGCAGGCCACCTTGCTCGTTATTATAATTACTAGTCTATATATGAGTGTAGGTTGATGGACATGACAACAGAATACTATAATACAAAAATGCATCGGTAATAGTCTTACAGGCAGCAGAATGTACCAACGGTTGCATTTGCCGCATTCACGTGTAGTATGTGTTTAAAAGACCTGCTCCTCATCCCACTAGGCCACTATAGACACTCTATGAATGTGACTGACAAGGTGCCAGTCGGGCCCTGCCCCTCGCTTGTAACGCCCCGCCAAACCAGGGCAACCATAAATGTGCAATTTCTCGAGAGCAGTTAGGCGTCGTATGGATTGGGGCAAGTATTGAAGAGCAGGGCAATTCTGGATATAAAGCTGACGAAGCGCAGAGAGTTGTCCAATCCACTCTGGCAGCACCGTCAGTGCACGACCTGATGACATGCCGAGATATTCAAGCGAGGTGAGGTGCTGAATCGCCTCTGGGAACTGCTTTAGATCGCCCATACTCAGAACAATGTGTCGCAGAGAATGCAGTTCTCCAAGCCAGGCAGGCAACGTGCCGACGGCGGGGCATTCGTGAATGGAGAGACGCTCGAGAGAGGTGAGGTTCCGCATGCTCTCTGGTAACTGTGTCAGGTCATTGCACCTGGAAATAGACAAATGTTTCAGCTTAGTGAGGTGCTGCAGCAGTTCCCAGCCAGATGATGATCCTGTAACTTCGCTTAGCACTAGACTCTTGAGGCGAGGGACCAACGCATGCATGCTGGGCAGCTGATGGGAGAACCTTCCTGTGGATAGCAGCTGCCCATTGCTTCTGCTTAAAGACATATGCTCCAACGATGGTGGAAAGCAGGGGCTCCCATTTAATTTCGGGCAGCCACGTATGTATAGACTGGACAGGACAGGAAAAGGATATTGTGCTGCCAATTCTTTCTCCCCAGTTTCAAAACCACTTGATGTAGTCCACAGCTCCTCTAAATTAGGCATTTCCCTCAGCTCAAGGGTCTTCAGTGAAGGCAACTCAACAAATCCTCTCATATGCCTCAAGTTTGGAAGTCTTGCTAGCTCTAACCAAGTTAAACAAAGGAAATGGGATGCAATAGTTTGCTTCAGCATTAGGCCCCCTTCACAATATGAAGAATCATTTTGCTTCATCATCCATCCTGGCAAGCAGGGGCCTCTGTAACCATAGATTTCCAAGCCCTCAATTTGTGATGGTGGTTCAAGAGCGTTCAGCACACCCCAATCAGGTTCCATATCTAATACCGACTCTTCTTTGGTATCACTTAAAGACCAGTTCAGCACCAAGCTTTGTATGTTACTCTTCCGCTTCAAGCAAGCCTTCTCCGCATCATTTGGATTCTTCAAATACTTAAGGTTGGTAATTTTCAAGCGACCACCTATCATATCAAGGTTTTCTAGCTCTGAGATCCTTGCATCATCTGCACCACACCCAACAACAAACAATCCCAGCTTTCTTAAACGGGTCAGCTGTCCCAACCCTGATGGTAAGCAGCACAGTTTACTACAACGCTCTATGTTCAAAACTGCAAGCCTTTTCAAGTTTGCTATGCCCTTAGGCAACTCCCGTAGGTCCATGCATCCCGCAAGGTCAATACATTCTAGAGTATCAATCGATGTAACCCATTGAGGTAGCATGGTAACTTTGGTTCCAGAAAGGTTCAGAGTATGCAATGCATGACAGGATAGTGTGCTTGGCAGGTCTTGCAAACCTGTACAACCATTAAAGTTGATAGTTCTCAAGTTTTTGAACTCCCCAATGATGTCTGACGGTAGTTGTTGCAGAGATGAACAACGCTCTATATCAAGTACACATAGGTTTCCAATTCTACCTAAAGAGCTTGGTATCTCTTGGAGATTGCTGCAGCCATATAGTTGCAAGGACCGAAGAACATACAAGTCACTAATGGACTGAGGCAGACTCTCAAGATAAGTAATCCAACGCAACTCTAGAGTCCTTAGCTTCCCAAGCTTTCCAACAGACTCAGGTAATGTCACAAAACCTTTGCAGTTAACAAAATGGAGTGACTGCAAGTTCCAACACCTCGAGATAGCTTCTAGAACTGTTGTACAACTAACATTGTGGATTTCAAGATACCCAAGATACTCAAACTTTAATATGAATAGTGAAAACGGAGTCTCAATTGCATAGTCCAAAACAACACTGCGCATACAGCAACTATTCTTCACTGTGGTATCAAAAGATGGCTTACTGTCAGAGATATATAGAGCACGGACCTTGTCAAACAAGCCCTTGTCAACATTCTCAGTGAATGAAGTCAAAGATAAATATCTATACCTATGAGTAAATTCTTCTGTTGTATGAATTGGTACACAAGTCACCAGTTCATCCTTTAGTATCTGTCGAGTGAGATCATGGATCAAATCGTGCATGTTGTATATATCAGTATTGCTCCCATAAGGTTCCTGAAGAAACCTGACCTTTACAAGAGAATCTAAGTAGCCTCTTCCGATATCTTCAGGTTGCTCTCCATTCATTGCATTGATGAATCCATGAGCTATCCATTGGGCAATCAAACGATCTTTCTGCATTTCATAGCCTTTTGGGAATATGGAGCAAAACGTAAAGCACTGCTTCAGTTCATCTGCCAAGTGAATATAGCTCAACTTCAAGGATGCAAACACTCTGTCATTTATACTCCGAACATTCCATAAATTATTCTCTCTTATGGCCCTCCACGTACTTATTTCCTTGTCACTAAGGACTGCTCCAAGAGTTTGAATTGCTAGCGGCACCCCACCACAAACCTTGATAATCTCTTTTCCGACTTGTACATGATCGGAGCTCAAATCTTGCTCTGCCAACCCAGAACCCTTCAGGAATAAGTTCCAACTCTCAGACTCTGATAAGAATGCCAACTCAAATATATGTCTTGATTCCACAACTTCTGCAACCTTTCGATCACGAGTGGTTAATATAATCCTTGTTTCAGGTGCACCACATTTTAGCTGCACCATGAACTGTTCCCAGTCATGTCTGTCCTCATGCCAAGCATCATCAAGGATAAGAAGAAATTTCTTATTGCTCAACTTCTCGGAGATTTTTTGGATCATGTGCTCCGGGGGATGACGATCTGAATTATCTCCAACAATTTTTTGAAATAGCTTGCCGATGAGCTTCTCAACATCAAACTCTTGAGACACATGGACCCAGAATATTTCATCTCTGAAGTGCTCCTTTATCTTGACGTCATGGCAAATGTGTTTGGCCAAAGTAGTTTTGCCTGACCCTCCTAATCCGACGATAGAAACTATCATGTTGTTCTCTCCAGCATTACATTCTACAAGCTTAGATATGATTTCATCCTTTTCTTGATCCCTAAGGGGTATTTTGGACTCTGGAACCTTGCTCAACCAGGTCATCTCTCCAACTGTCCTGTGCCTAGTACCAACATGTTGATCCCTTGGAAAATTACTCACTAAAGTATTGACATCACTTCTTTGCTTGACAATTGCAGCAAATCTCACCTTGATTGCCTTGATCTTATGAGACATCTTGTATCGGAATGCAAATGTCTTTGGTTTTGCACAGAAGCAGCCAGCTATACCACTCTTGTCATCATCTCTTTCCATCTTCTGTTTCTCAGCTTCTAGCTGGACTTCTTGTAGTATATCGTCAATGTCATAAGCCACATCTTTCAATTTTACAACCCAGCGAGACTGTGGCTCACTCTGTATTGCTCTGTCACGTGCTGCCGACAGCCAGCTTGTAATCTCTTCGTGTATATCCTGGAGCTCGGAGAGATCTCTTTTTACACCGGTTATGGCAGCAAACTCAGTGGCTAACAGTGAAACTAGCTTGTCACCTGCAACCTTCAACACTCCAGATGCTAAAGCAGCCTCCATCCCACTCATTATGTCAAAGAAACTCTTGCCTAAACCCCTGCGGATGAAATTGAGAAGCAAGCGGTTACATTTGAGTTTCGCAAATCCAAAACTAGTTAGGTGGCAGCAGTAATGTTTTTTTAGGAAAATATTTTTTTAGGAAATGTGGCGGCAGAAATGTTCCAATAATAATTCCCAACTCTGGAATAAATTGACGGCCGACAAAGTATCTGAGAGTTACCAATTAACATGTGTCACCCCCAGATCGGACGTGTGACACCATTAGTGGTTTGCAGATTATATTTCGTATATGTTTCGAACTGAATGGACAAATATTGTCCGTAACCGCTTTTCTGGGAGTCAAATATCTTATATGGGTAACACAGAAAGTCGTTTGGATGCAGGAAAATAGATCTACTAGACCTATCGGCGTGAAAATAAAATGGGAAATTAATTTGCATACCAGGTGAAGGAGGACACACACAGGAGGAGCAGTAGATAAGCAACGACAGTATGACACTTTGATGCCGCCAGATGAGGTGAAGGAGGCCTTTGATCAGTATGCTTGACGCTCACTGGGATTGACACAAAAAAGTGTGAGTTGGTCATCGAATAAATTCTAGGATTGATGACAGCAAAAACGTGAGTAGGACATTGAAGAAAATGACCAGGGGAGAAAGCGGGAGGAGATCTGAGGAGTGAGGAATTAGATTGTGCGTGTTGGGCTTAAACCAAAGCAGATTAAGAAGTACCTAAACTCAACGGCGGCGAGGTTGCAACCCAACGAGAAAGAGGAAATGGGTTTCTCGGGGTTCCAGCTCCAGGATGCAGAGGCCTGCAGATCTGAGAGGCAGGTGATGAAGAAAATGAGCAGGTGGTAGAGTCGAACCCAACGAGAAGGAGAAACAGGATTCCGGCCGAGATCATCATCCTTATTACCTCGGTCGCGTCGTCGGCGACGAGCTAGAGGCCTCCCCTAGTCGGGTTGTGCGCGGCGGTCGAAAGTCGCTGGCTCACTGCTCACTCCTCACGCCCATGGAGACGAACGGAGAGAGAGGTGAGAAAACAAAGAGAGGAAAAGATTGTCGGATGCACAGCGGAAGCAGATTGCGACTGAGGACCAACCGGACGATGATGCTTTGTGAGTTGGGTGGTTGACCCCGGCGGCCGCTGACAGCATGATTGCTTTTCGCCTCGCGTACAGTGGATCCAGAAAATCCATCCTCTTTTCCTAGAAACTGTTATACAGGCCGTTTCCTAAACAAGAGAAAGGGATTGCCCACCCGTCCCCTTTCCTACCTACCACAGTCTACAGGCCGTTTTTTTACCACCCGTGGTTGGTCAGTCACCGCTCAAGATCAATTGGTAATCAGCAAATAAAATGGACATCTGTTTTTTTAAAAAATGAAAATCCAAAAATAAAGCATTGTCACTTAAAATACCTTACTAAACAAAGATTACGTAGATGATTGATCACCAATTTATCACTCCATCAGGCCCACCAGGCACAAGCTCAGCCACTAGATCCAGCCATACAGCGGCCATTTATGTGTATTTCACGTGTATATATACATAATATACTAATTTTAGGTATGGCAACAGCCAAACCTTGCCACATACCTACCTGACTACCTCCGCCCATGCCCACCTTGCTGGTCCCGTTGCGCCCCAGTCCTAGCCACTCGCCGTCTTGCCGCGCTGCTTGCCTCTCCCATTGCCTCGCTGTCGGTCGTGCTCGTCCTCCACACACGCACACTCATCGTCAAGCTGACTCGCGTTGTCGCGTCGTCAGAGAAGACAGGAGAGAAGGTAAAGAGAGAGAAATAGTAACCTACTGACATGTAGGTCCCATGTGTCAAGAGAGGAATAATGAAGAAGAACTGTTACAACACCCATCTCCTATATTTTGAGACTCCTTTATCTCAAACTTTTAGGTAAATGAGATGGTCTGTTGGAGATGCTCCGACAAGGCAAAGGGTATCAGTTTTGCATGTATCAAATATATGGGTACGGTTTAGTTATAAATGGGTTTTAGTTGTAACTAGCAAATAGGCCCGTACGTTGCAACGGGAGAAAAAAAATTAAACATTCATAGAAAATGACAACAAAATACTATTATCTATTTATGTTCCACTATTTTTACAAAATTTAAAAGCTATAACTTATTTATAATGACAATGACATCCTATGCCATTATATGATAATGTCCTACTTAGCTGTATTGAAATAAAATACAACATTGATAAAAAAAATTATCTGGTTCGAAAATAAAGAAATATTTACTTGTTTATATTTTGACTTTAATTTTTATATTATTTAATTATTTTATTTAATTAATTGGACAATTGATTCATCCATTTGCACTCATGGAGATAGAGACAGGCGATGCAAACACACCTTACGGGACCTAGCCACCACCCACCAGCGAGATGCAACCGGGTTCGCCTACAGCTTCCATACACTTCAAGTTTGAGGGCGGGCAAACACCAACAACGACGCTAAGCATCTAAGCTACATAAGGTTCTAATTCGACATAGTTCTTGCTCAGATAGTCAAGCACCGCCCAGAACCCATGGCTTCGGTTTTCACAATCACTGTCACAGAACCTCCTAATTATGATGGCCCACAAGTACACGTCATTGCCATAATGACCTCTGACAGTCGTACTTATGTTCACCATAACTTAAAAGGCATGCTTTCCTCCGAACAGGATCCAATCACAGGAGTATTGCAATATTACAACAGTTTATTCAAAATATTCAACAGAGTAAAGTAGCGGAAGTCTTACAATAACTTAGGGTTACAAACCAGTTTTTCAAATCTCAAACCTTATGTAACATTATTACAAACCAGTAGTAGAGAAGTATCGGTAGTAACTTTATTACATCACACAAGCGAGATGCCTTGCCCAAAGGCCACACAGTCTACTCATCGTCGCTTTCTTCAACCATGACAGTCATGCAACAAGGCTCGAAGCAGACTTGTTCATGAACCGCACCTGCAACAAGGGGTTCAACAAACCCTGAGTACGAGAGTACTCAATAAGACTTACCCGACTAAGACAACGACTCCAAGGGCATGCTAGCTTTAGGGAATCAAGGTACGGGTAATCCAGAATCAAGATTTTCTTTGGCAGAAAAGCTTACTAAGATAAGTCCTTATCTTCAACATTTTACTTTTACCATTATGGTTCATTAACCAAATCTAGGTGATTCTAATCTAGATCAAAGTAATTATCATCAAAACCCTTCTCATTCTTTCTTTCATTTCCAGTTCTTAACTACGATGCAAGTCAGGTGATTAAGTCTCCATAACCGAGGAGCAACGACAATTCGAACCGATTATACCCAGCTGGGGATCTCTAACATCACGACATATGTAGAACCGAATCTGCATATATCAACCCTCATTTAGATCTCCCAAAACCAGAACGTGTCCATCGCCACCCGAGAGTACAGTACTCCTCGAACCTGGCCCGATTCTAGCCCCGAGGGTACACGCTACTCCCGCCATCTCTTCACTCCCAGTACGAGGTTAGACGTTCTCGTAATGGAATCACTAACATTTTGGGCTTACCCAAGGCATAAGGCTAGTTGCAAAGTCTCGAACACAACAGGCTTATAACGAACGGACCTTAACTGACAAGGCGGAAACACTATATTGAGACTCATTTCCCAATGCATGTTAGTAGTGGCCAAACCACCCGCCCGATCTTTCAAGTTTATTCTTATATTTCAATATTCATTAGTATGCCGTCGTGGCTACGCAAACATTTCATTTAAAAGCTTAACTTCTAAGCATAGCGAAGCATACTATGCATTTTCCGTAAAATAGGTATCAAGGTTGATATCGCAATAATCAAGGATGACAATGCAGCAATTAGGTTATCACTCAACTCCTAATTACTTAATGCAATAAATCATAATATAAATAATAAAACATTTGTAAAACTCAAGGTAGGGTTTAAATGCACCGGGGCTTGCCTTGCTCTGACACGACGACCGACTCAGACTCGAGGACTCCAACGTCTGGTCCGGAACCCACCGACGATCGCTCTTCTCCGGAAACTTGCTCGACGACTTCGGCTTCTTCGAAAGCGGAAACTACACGAGTACATAACATACTTTAACATGATGCTCGATGATAAACATGATGCTTGATGATAACATGCTACGAGTTATGACTTGAGTACAACTTCCCTTCACGGTGTAGTCACAAACGGAAAACCTACTAACTAGTAGCGACGATTTCCAGCGATACCAGCTTTTAACCCTAAGCAAGCTACTAACGAGCTCAAACATGAAATTAAGGTGCCAGAGATCACCAAAGGGTAGTGACCTAAGGACATCACTCAATCAAAAAAACACACAACACTTAAAGTTCTTAAATTAACATTTATTTACCATTTAAATATTTAGGGCATAATTAACAGTTGATCAAACTTCGCCTAAACAAGCTCAAACTTTTTCCATGGATTAAGAATGATTTATAACAGTGTCATAATAAATTTCATAATTTTTGGATTAATAAATTAATTATTAAAATTCCTGGAAGTTGCATTTAATCTTTATTGGAACCAATTAATCCTACTGCACAAAGTACTCAAATTCATGATTTAACATTTTTCCTAGATAGCTTATACATTGAAAAGCTTACACAAAAATTTTCATAAATTTTTGGAACTCTACACAATTTTTAATGAAATAAACAAATAACTGCACTATTCAAAATTTTGAAAAAGAAAAACAAAAACGAAATCCGAACCGGGCTGCTTCCCTCTTTTCCCTCTGGTCTGGCCCAGCCAAACGGCCCACGCGACTGCGTGCTCGCCCGCGCGCGCGCTCGCGATCGGCCCAGCCGCGCGGCCCAGCAGGCGGCCCGCTCGGCACCCGCCCGCTCGCTCTCCCTCGCTCTCTCGCTGACAACGCAGCCCCACTTGTCATCTTCCTCCTCCCGCCCTCTCGCTCGCTCCCGCGTGCTTGCTCGCTCTCCCGCGGTGGCTGGCCGGTGGTTAAGACCTCGGTCAACAAGTAAACCCTACCAGCACCATCTACATCTCCCCGCGATTCCGTTTTGCTAAGTAGCACCGTAGTTCAAGCCCTAGTGACCCTCGAGCGATGGCGATGGCGGCACGGTGGACACGGGAGCAGCACGCCAGCGCACACAAAGCGGTAGAGACTAAATTGAAGGGTCGGGGAGCATCAGCGGCTCACCGCGGTTGCAGTGGAGTTCTCGGTGGCGACGGGGAGCGACTATAGTGGCCTGGCCATGAGAAGGCGAGGATGGCGGGCGATCGCCGGAGGTGAGCACGGGAACAGGCGGTGCGGAGGTTTGGGTGCGAAAACGGTGAACTCCGGTGGTCCACGAGGTGCGCGAGGCCGAGGCGGAGCTAATGGTGCGGTTGGTGTGGCCGGAGATGGCTTGGTGGCGGCAGCGGCGAGCGGCGGAGGTGCGGTGGCGGCGGTGGCGAAAACGAACAACGTCACTGTGAACGTTCGGTATTTATAGCAGGCGGTCGCGCTACAGAGCTGAACTGCTCGCGTCATCGCGCTGGCGTTCCCGTCCGCGCGCGAAGGCCATGGAAGGCCACGGCGGCGATCGGCCGGCGCCCATACCGGCCGGTGGCCGACGTTCGTTGGCCCGACACTGTAGCTCCCCCCCAAACTCTGAATTTCAAACTGATTTTTCAAATTACTTTCAAATTCATGTAACAACTTGAAAAACTTCCAATCTATGAAATCTTCAGAATTTCAAGCTCTACAAGTTTTGTATTGAACACTTTTTCAAATTCTCACTGGATTTTGAAATTTGAGTTTAAATTCAAAAGGGGACACATTTTGGGGATTTGGTAATTTAGAAATTACTTTTGATTTCATATTGAAACTTCAAAATCTCCAAACACCAAAGTTGTATATATTGACAAGACCCACAACTTTGCTGTTCAAAACATTTTCAAATTCTGCCTCCATTTTGAAATCTTAGTTTGGGGACAAAAAATGAATTAAATCTGAAATTTATTTATTTTCAAAATTGCTCCACATTTTACACTAAAACTTTGAAAACTCAAAACACCAAAGTTGTAGCCCTTAAAAAGTTCTACAAACTTGGTTTTGAACTTTTTCCCAAATTTTGCTTAGATTTTGAATTATTTCAAAAGGGGTAAAACAGGGTTTTGAAATTTAGGGTTTTCGGAGGAATTTTCAATTGGAATTTGTTGCTACATTGATTTGTGACTACTTAGTGATCAAAACCTCACCCAAGGGCATCATTTGGACCAACATGACATGGTTGACCAAATGCCACTCTTGGTTGACCAATTTAGCTTTTGAAATTCTTTTACATTTCTCCCCAGATTTGAATTTGAATCGGAAAACTCGTGATAAGTTTTGGGACTCCAATTCAAACTCAAATTTGGAGCTTCATTTTAGATGTTGTACTTGAGCTCATACCCTACACTTGACACTAGTGTGCAACACAGTCGCACACCTCAAATTACGCAGGACATGGACTAAGTATTTGCGGTGGCATTCGAAATTAGGGTTTTCGGGTTCGGAGCACACCACTGAGAAGCACATCCAATCTAGATAAGTAAACTTGTTTTAGTTGATGCATAACAAGGTTAACCTAACAAGGATGCTTTGCAATGCATTATGATGACATAGCAGATTAATTAGCACTATAACACCCGGGGTGTTACAATCACTGACGTCACCTACGTCACTATGACGGCTGGCGCGCGGCTGTCCGAGCCTAGCATCAAGCTCAACGCCATGGAGGCGCAGTGGATTCTGGTTCTGCAGCAACACCTGCTCTTCGAGGGTGACCATCTGCCACCCTTCGACACCATCCTCCATTCCCTTCGATCCTCCCTCACGACGACCCTGGCCATCCACGTCCCGCTCACCGACAAGCTCTACTACCTTGCAGACATCGGCGATGTCGCCGTCTGTTGCTCCATCGGCTGCGATGGTGACGACGATGACGACCGCGTCAGGTTCGTCACCACGCAGTGTGACGCTGACGTGCGCCGCCTCATGGGCGACGACCATGATGTGCTCACGTTCGTGCGCCTCATTCCGGAGCTCAACATGAGCCTGCTGCCGGGGCTGTTGCTCACCATGCAGGCAACGCATCTCGCAGTTGCGGGAGGCGGGGTGGCCCTCAGGGTAAGCGTGCACCATGCCGTCGGCAATGGCCCCTCCCTGTGAAGCTAGCATATTTCTTCTTCCTTGTCCCATGGATCAAAGTGCGTTGCTATTTCATCGTATTAGCTGGATAGACGTATGTGGCCCGACCTCCTTGAATCTCCATGAATCCAAACGGCGAGGCCGACCAGTAGGTTGACGAGGCCGATCAGACGCTCGTTCTTCGACCGATAAACTCACGAACGCCCCCCGGGAAGAACACGTGATGGGGTGTTCTAGCATCGGCTAGTCCACCTAGAACGTGGTCATATCTCGTCGAGAGATGCGTCGGACAGTAGGGGTTGGAAAAGCTTGAGGTAAAAGATAAAGGTAATAGATGTATTTTTTGACAATTAGGTGTTGGATGTCTTAATCGGCCGTCACCCTTTATATTTATATAATATGACAGCTAGCCTTTCCGGTATATAGAATAGAATATAAAATTTTTAGGCTAGATTAGTCACGTAAGGCAGCTAGCATTTTTTGTACATAGAATAAATATAAAATTCTTGGGCTAGATTAGTCATGTTGATTTTCCATAATTATATTCAGACTTTAACAAACTCCTAACCAGGATATCATGTACCTGTACCTTGCCACTACCGGATTCAGCTACTCGGCAAAGCCCGAATTGTACTCGGCAAAGGCTTTACTGAGTACCACCCTTGGCATAAGACACTCGCCTAAAGTTTAGTCAGCAAAGAGGTGTTTACCGAGTGTTTTTTATTGGGCACTCGGCAAACCTTTACCGAGTGCTAAAAAAACACTCGGCAAAGACTGAACACTTGACAAAAAATGAATCGAAAAAATCCCGAAAAAAATAGCAAATTTTTTTTACCTAATCCCACCGGCCAGCGCCCGCCCGTCTCCGTCGCAACTCACGACATTTTTCACAGTACGCGGCCAGCGGGATTCGAACCCGCGACCTCTCTCTCGTGCTTAACCTCCTCTACCACTGTACCACACTGTCACTGTGTCTATATCCTGTTTTGGTTCTATACATTTAATATTAAACCGAGTGTAAATTACTTATTTGAGGTCCTAAACGAGTTCAAATCAAAAAGTTGTCAACTACAAACTTTCGTAACTTTTCGAGATCTACAACTTTTATTTTGGTAGTTTCTCCATCCAAGGTAATTTATAAAAATTTAAATTTTAAATTTGAGAAATTCAAACGTAGTTTTTGTTGACAAAATGTTTCAAATCAAAAAGTTGTCAACTACAAAATTTCATAACTTTTCGAGATCCACAACTTTTATTTTAGCCGTTTCTCCATCCGAGGTCGTTTGAAAAAAAATCAAATTTCACATTTTTTTAAATTCGGACATGCTTTTCGCTAGCAAAATTAATTCAGATTAAAAAGTGTTCAACTACAAAGTTGTATAACTTTTATTTTGGTCATTTGTTCATCCGATATTGTGGTAGCAATATTGTTTACAAAACTTATAGATCTATCTTCTAGTTTGCATGAAACTATATATGGAGATATAAATTTTATGAACAACGTTAATATCGCTTTGTCGAATGAAGAAATGATCAATACAAAAGTTGTAGATCTTGAGAAGTTATACAACTTTGTAGTTGAACACTTTTTAATTTATAGTCGTTTAGAGCCTCAAAATGTACTTTATAATTGTTATTTGCCGAGTGTAAAACAAAAAACTATCGGCAAATAGACTCTTTACTGAGTTTAAAAAAACACTTGGCAAACAGGCTCTTTGTCAAATGTAAAAAAATAAACACTCGGCAAATAACTTGTTTGCCGAGTGTTTTTTTTACACTTGACAAAGAGACTGTTTGCCGAGTGTTTTTTTTGCACTCAGCAAAGAGCTTCTTTGCCGAGTCCCCGAAAAAATGCACTCGGCAAAGAAGTTGACACTCGGCAAACAAAGGTTGTCCGGTAGTGTGCTGTTGCCTTCTTGTGCACGATATACCATATATTATGGTCTAATCACCACTGTCCAAAATTAAATTAATAGTAAACGGACTTGGTCCAATGGCTTTTCCCGTGACCATTCCAAATTCCTATTTGGTCAGGTCTTCCTCATGGAGATCAATGCAGAGACTTTGTTATTTTCTATCACCACGTATCTAGGACCTTCGCATGTCGTGCTTGCCTTTTTTTTCAAATTTAGGTGTCAACATATAAGGTGCAATACGTTTTGGAATTAGAGCCCGTATCGTGCTAGATAAGATCTATTCTAACTCGTATGAGCACGAGTTATTATATATAAGTCCGGACGGAAGAAACTCTTCATTGTTCACGAAGTTAGTTAGGGGAAGACGGACCAAATAAATGGATGGACGAAACAAAAGAGCCTGAAATTTTGCCTCTTTATTATTAGATATAGATTGAGAGTTAAGGATAGAGTTTAATTTAAACTAAATATTTGTCATTTTTTGTTTCCGTATTGTAAGTTTGAGTAGATTTGTAGAAAAGACATGCAACATTTGTATCTCCAAATAAATTTATTATGAAAATAAATTTAAAGATCTATCTAATGGTATTAATTTTGTACCATAAATATTAATATTATATATATATATATAGTCAAAGTTGTTTCTTGATAAGCGAAAACGACTGTTATCTAGGCTACAGTCAAGTGTACTGTGCCTTTTGAAAAAACTGAATATCGTGTAAACTAGGATCGGAAAGCAGAGCTGTAGAGACACTGGTATCTGTGTGATGGTTGAGGTAGTCTAATCTGTTGTTGATGAGTAAACCACGGCAGTCGACGTTGATGGGAAATTCACAATAAGTTGAAGAATACTTTTTCATATATACTTTTATGACGTTACTGATGCTTTATTTGGAGAGAATCCTTCTGTTAATCAAGACATTAGTCATGGCCCTTGTTTGATGCATCCGCCCCACTAGATACTATAAACTTTCCGTCAGTGTGATTAATCCACCAAATAAATCCCACCTATTTTTCAAAACTAGCTTTAATTACGTCAACTCAATTTTATAATTTCAAAGGTATCTCATGCACAACTTAAAACAATTAACGATAGCAAAATACTTCAAATCCTTACATATATACTTTAATTGACAATAACTAGTTCATCAAACGTGCTCCTGGCACGAGCTAGAATTTTACGAGCAAGTAATAAAAGTTTACAAATGAATTGTGTGCCTACAACTTACTGAAAGTTGCACATATTTGCACTTGCTATCTATTTTTTTTTCATTTTCTAACACAATATTCATATAGATAATATGATATATCTTTCCATTTATTTATGATTACCTTTGCAATTATTCCATATGTTTTTCCATTCATATTCAGAGTTTTTTTTTCTTTGCATCGTGCTTCCACATATCTTTAATGTGTGTTTAGTTCAAACCTTAAATTGAGTTATGTGAGTTCTTGTTGCAGCACATATATGTGTCATGACATTATAAATCTTGATTTTGGCTTTTGAATTTGAATCTTATTTGTTGCTATAATTCTTTTAGTCAAAAGTTCATTAAAACTCTAGTGTTTTCTGTAACTTTTATTAAAAATCATTTTTAATTTTATTAAAATGTATCCTAGTCCCTAGGCTACCCTCTTAGTTAATATAGTGAAATAAACAATTGTTTTAGCCTTTACCACAACATCGTGTTGCTGAATTTTCTCTATTAGAGTATTATGTGTGTAATAGTATTTTTTATAAAAAAAGTAGTGCTTACAATTAAAAAAAGTAGTGCTTACAATTAAACATCGGCGACGGTGGCATCTCCGAATCGGAGCAGCAGGGTGGAGAAGCACACGAGCTGGTAGTTGTCCTTGTCTTGGAAGCAGTACTCGTCCACCGCGTAGATCTAGAGCTCGGTGTCTCCGTCAGCCGACATCACCGTTGGTGCCAGCCACTGCTGAGACGAGAGAGAGGCAGAGTGAAAGAGATGAAATTTCGGGTTCAGTTCGGGACAAAACCCCAATTCCCCACACAAATGACAAATCCGTGACAGCAAGAGATCGAGGGTTCTTCCGTCTTACCGAAGGTTGGAGAGCGAGGAGGTCGGCGAGAGTGGTTTCGACGGCGCAGGCGGCGGGCGTGCGCACTGCACGGGCACGGGGGGTCGCTGGAAAACGGAGAAGGGGAAGAGGAGAGAGAGAGAGAGGCAGAGGCTGGGAGGGACGGCGTGCTCTGCTCACGGGGGTCTCCTAGTGCGTTGCAGAAGAGTGCCAGTGATTGTTGGCCATGCGGCCGACGGCGAGGCATTCCTGGTGGAGACTAGGGAGACGCTATACAGGCGTCATATGAAATCATAAAACATACTCGTTGATTCTTGGGTTTCTGAACATCGTACGAGACAACGTTCACGAAACCTTTCCAATTTTGATGTCATGTACGGGCGCTGCTACAGGCGCCGTCGTGACACCAGGAGGGCCGCCGAGCGCGCGGTCAAGGCAGGTGCCACTATCAGTGGCTAAGTTTAGAAAGATAGGATCTAGTTTCCTTTTGCATGCCTTAATTATAGGAGATATTGTTTAGGCCATTGGCCATATATGCCGTGTAACAAACTTGAAGGAAATCAAGCCAGATCAGTTATCCTAAAGTTGCTTCTCTCTCTAAACTTTCTCAAGCCACCGGTGAGATCTCCTCACGGTGAAGGCCTGGAGCGCGACTACGAGTTACGTAGCCGCGGTCCGGCGACGTTGGGCGTTGAGGCGCTTGACAACCTGGTATCAGAGCCACGTCGATCCTCTCCCACCCGCTCCAGCCATCCACCATCCCCTTCCACCTCCAATTCTTTCACCGGCCACTCCACCGCCATGGCTGAACCCACCATCCAAGACCTCATGGAGCTGATGAAGTCGTTCCAGACTTAGTTGTCCTCTGTGAAGGCTGATTTGGCCACCATGAAGGACAAGTCATCATCGTCGTCGGCAATCGGCGGCGTCGGGCGCGAGGACCACCCTCGTGATCTGGATCAGCCCCCCCGTTTCCAGAAGCTCGACTTCCCCCGCTTCGACGGCAAGACCGATCCAATGCTCTTCATCAACAAATGCGAATCATATTTTCGCCAACAGCGCACCATGCCGGAAGAGCGTGTGTGGATGGCCTCCTACAATCTGGAGGACGTCGCGCAGCTGTGGTACATCCAGTTGCAGGAAGACGAGGGTACGCCGCCATGGGGACGATTCAAGGACCTCCTGAACCTCCGTTTCGGTCCACCCCTCCGCTCGGCGCCCCTGTTCGAGTTGGCGGAGTGTCGCCGCACTGGGACCGTGGAGGAATACTCCAACAGGTTCCAGGCTCTGCTGCCGCGCGCGGGTCGCCTAGATGAGGGCCAGCGCGTCCAACTTTACACCGGCGGCCTTCTGCCCCCGTTGAGCCACGCCGTCCGCATCCACAATCCGGAGACGCTCGCCGGGGCCATGAGTCTCGCCCGTCAGGTCGAGCAGATGGAGTTGGCGCGCCTACCACCACCGCCCGTCCGCGGAGCATCTCGTGCCCCGGTGCCAGCGCCGGTGCCTACGCAGCCGCTGCTCGCCCTCCCTGCACCACCAGCAGGCGCGGCCCAGCCGCGATAGGAAGGGCCGCCCTTGAAGCGGCTGTCCCCGGAGGAACAGGCGGAACGGCGCCGTCTCGGCCTCTGCTTCAACTGCAACGAGCCGTACTCCCGCGGCCACAATCGTGTCTGTCGCCGCATCTTCTACCTCAACGGCGTCGAGATCGCGGCAGCCGATGAGGAACCAGCGAGGGACGATCAGCAGGAAGGCGCCCCTGTCTTCTCCCTTAGGGCAGTGACCGGTATGCCCATCTGTGATTCCATGCAGGTGCGGGTCTCTCTGGGCGCCACCACCCTTGTCGCGCTCCTGGACACCGGCTCCACACATAATTTCATCGCCGAGGACGCCGCCCGCCGCACCGGTCTGCCGATCCAGCCGCGACCGCGCCTCACGGCCACCGTGGCCAACGGCGAGCGCGTCACTTGCCCGGGCGTCATCCGCCGCGCCCCCATCATCATCGAGGGCGAGACTTTCTTCATCGACCTCTTCGTCATGCCGCTCGCAGGATATGACCTCGTCTTGGGGACTCACTGGATGGTCACCCTTGGCCGGGTGGTGTGGGACTTCGTCGACCGCACCGTCTCCTTCCTGCGCCAAGGCCGACAGATTTCCTGGTCGGACGTCGCCGACCGTCGACCACCACTCCTCGCCGCCACCACCACGACACCGAACGCCCTCCTTGAGGAGCTGCTACACTCCTTCGAAGGGGTGTTTGCCGAGCCGATGGGGCTGCCACCGCAGCGAGCCCGGGATCACGCCATCGTCCTCAAGCCCGGCTCTACACCTGTGGCGGTTCGGCCTTATCGCTACCCGGCGGCGCACAAGGACGAGCTGGAACGGCAATGCGCCGCCATGCTGGCCCAAGGCATCGTACGCCGCAGCGATTCGGCGTTCTCATCGCCGGTCCTGCTGGTCAAGAAGCAGGACGGGGCTTGGCGGTTTTGCGTGGACTACCGCGCCCTTAATGCCCTCACCGTCAAGGATGCTTTTCCCATCCCCGTCGTCGATGAACTCCTTGATGAGCTGCATGGTGCGCAGTTCTTCACCAAGCTGGACCTCCGCTCCGGTTATCACCAAGTCCGGATGCGGCCGGCTGATGTACACAAGACGGCGTTCCGAACCCACGAC
Source organism: Saccharum spontaneum (assembly GCA_022457205.1). Taxonomy (NCBI): domain Eukaryota; kingdom Viridiplantae; phylum Streptophyta; class Magnoliopsida; order Poales; family Poaceae; genus Saccharum; species Saccharum spontaneum. The sequence continues at coordinate 4,212,322 of CM039611.1, forward strand.
GGCTTCTATGAGTTCCTGGTGATGCCGTTCGGGTTATGCAACGCTCCAGCCACTTTCCAGGCGCTCATGAACGATGTGCTTCGTCCATTTCTTCGGCGGTTCGTCCTTGTCTTTTTTGATGATATATTGATTTACAGCAAGACTTGGGCAGATCACTTGCGGCACATTCGCGCCGTCCTCGCCGAGCTTCATCGCCATGTCCTCTTCGTCAAGCGATCCAAGTGCATCTTTGGGTCCCCTTCCGTGGCATACCTGGGCCACATCATCTCCGCCCACGGTGTGGCCATGGATCCGGCCAAGGTGCAGGCCATTCACGACTGGCCGGCACCTCGCTCGGCGCGCGCCGTGCGTGGCTTCTTGGGCCTCGCCGGATACTACCGCAAGTTCGTCCACGACTACGGCAAGATTGCGGCGCCCCTCACTTCGTTGCTGAAAAAAGAGGGCTTTTCCTGGAACGACGAGGCCCAGGCAGCCTTCCAGGCGCTCAAGGCAGCCGTGACGTCAGCCCCTGTGTTGGCGCTGCCCGACTTCACCAAGGGCTTCATCGTGGAGTGCGACGCGTCCACGCATGGCTTCGGGGCGGTCTTGCTGCAGGACCACCATCCGATCACCTATTTCAGCAGGCCGGTCGCCCCCCGTCACCGCGCTCTGGCAGCGTATGAGCGGGAACTTATTGGGCTGGTGCACGCCGTGCGCCACTAGAGGCCGTACCTGTGGGGGCGTGCGTTCCTCGTCCGCACCGACCACTACAGCCTCAAATTCCTCCTCGACCAGCGCCTCTCGACGATCCCGCAGCACCATTGGGTGGGCAAGCTCCTCGGCTTCGACTTCTCGGTGGAGTACAAGCCGGGTGCCACGAACACCGTCGCCGACGCGCTGTCCCAGCGCGACACCAGTGAGGAGGGCTCGGTCTTGGCGCTGTCCGCGCCTCGCTTTGACTTCATCGACCGTCTTCGTCATGCTCAACAGCAAGAACCCACGCTGGTCGCTCTCCGGGATGAGATAGCAGCTGGCACACGGGGAGCGCCATGGTCGCTGCTGGACGGCATGGTGGCGTATGCTGGCCGGCTCTACATCCCACCGGACTCACCACTGCTGATGGAGGTGGTGGCTGCTACACACACCGACGGCCATGAAGGGGTCCAGCGGACTCTACATCGCCTCCGCCAGGACTTCTACTTCCCCGCCATGCACCGTGTGGTCCAGGACTTCGTCCGCGCCTGCGCAACGTGCCAGCGCAACAAGTCTGAACATCTACACCCGGCAGGCCTGCTGTTGCCCCTGCCCGTTCCCCAGGCCGTGTGGTCCGACATCAGCTTGGATTTCATCGAGGCGCTGCCTCGTGTTGGGGGCAAATCGGTGATCCTTACAGTGGTCGACCGGTTTAGCAAATCCTGCCATTTTATCCCCCTGGCTCACCCCTACAGTGCAGAGTCCGTGGCTCAGGCGTTCTTCAGCGAGATTGTTCGCCTACACGGGATCCCTCAGTCCATGGTGTCGGACCGGGACTCCGTGTTCACCTCGACGTTCTGGCAGGAGCTGATGCGTCTCACCGGCACCAAGCTGCACATGACGTCTGCCTTCCACCCGCAGTCCGATGGCCAATCGGAGGCGGCCAACAAAGTCATCGTCATGTACCTCCGGTGTTTTACTGGGGATCGCCCACGCCAGTGGCTGCGATGGCTGCCATGGGCGGAGTACGTCTACAACACGGCGTATCAATCGTCGCTCAAGGACACTCCCTTCAAGGTGGTCTACGGTCGGGACCCCCCCTCCATCCGCTCTTATGAGCCTAGAGAGACACGGGTGGCGGCGGTAGCCAAGACAATGGCTGCACGCGAGGAGCTCCTAGCGGATGTCCGCTATCATCTGGCACAAGCCCAGGCTGTCCAGAAGAAGTTCTACGACCGCCTGCACCGTCCGGTTTCCTATGCCGTGGGTGACTGGGTGCTGCTGCGCCTTCGCCAACGGGCAGCTTCCTCTCTTCCCCAGGCGTTCAAGGGCAAGCTGAAGCCGCGTTTCGTCGGGCCATACCAAGTCACCGAGTGCATCAACCCAGTGGCTGTTCGTCTAGCGCTGCCCCCGCGTGCCAAGCTGCACGATGTCTTCCACGTCGGCCTTCTCAAGAAGTTCGTTGGCGCACCACCGGCTATGCCACCTCCCCTCCCACCCACTCACCATGGGGCGGTGACTCCAGAACCTGAGCAGGCTGTTCGGTACCGGCTGGACAAGGGTGTGCGGCAGGTGCTCATCCGCTGGAAAGGGCAGTCCACTGCGGGTGCTACATGGGAGGATGTTGCAGACTTCCGCGACAAGTTTCCCCAATTTCAGCTCGAGGACGAGCTGAACGTCGAGGGGGGAGAGATGTCATGTACGGGCGCTGCTACAGGCGCCGTCGTGACACCAGGAGGGCCGCCGAGCGCGCGGTCAAGGCAGGTGCCACTATCAGTGGCTAAGTTTAGAAAGATAGGATCTAGTTTCCTTTTGCATGCCTTAATTATAGGAGATATTGTTTGGGCCATTGGCCATATATGCCGTGTAACAAACTTGGAGGAAATCAAGCCAGATCAGTTATCCTAAAGTTGCTTCTCTCTCTCTAAACTTTCTCAAGCCACCGGTGAGATCTCCTCACGGTGAAGGCCTGGAGCGCGACTACGAGTTACGTAGCCGCGGTCCGGCGACGTTGGGCGTTGAGGCGCTTGACATTTTATCATTGCCTCTGCATACGATATGAAGACATCTCGTCAAGTTTTATGATTTTCAAACTTTATTTGCATTTTATAGAATTTTAAAAACCTTTGCCCGCACGTTGTCCGCACGTGTTACGTGAATAAGATGTTTTAAATTTTGGGTCTCCCTCTAGATACAGCCTCAAATTGGACTCAGTAATATGAATAACATTTTTGCATCCATTGAATTCAATTATCGGATGCACCTACAGTGCAAACTTCCTTTACCCGAAAAAATTCAAATAAATAAAATAAACGAACAATATATAGTAGAAAGTTCGAGAAAAGGTCCAAAATCAAACAGGGTGCCCCCAATACTCTACAAGCACAACAAAAAAATTTGGAAGCCAAAATCCAAAAAAAATTATGTTTGCCGAGTGTCCCAGAAAAACACTGCAAAATACCTAGGTTTGCCGAGTGTCTCCCCTTGACACTCGACGAATCTGAAAAATAAAAAAAATACGTTTGCTGAGTGCCAGATCGAGACACTCGGCAAAATACATACGTTTGCCGAGTGCCAGATCGAGGCACTCAACAAACCTTGGCACCCCGCACTTAACCGGTTGCCAGCGGACACACGTGCACTCAATACTGCGCCACCGCTGGCCACATGCAGCCGACATCGCGCCACCACATGTCGGCCCGCGTGCCACCACCGCCGGCCCACGCGCCAGGACGCTCGCCGCGTGCCACCATCGCCGGCCCGCGGCTGGCTCGCGCCCCGCTGGCCCGCGCGGCACGCACGCCCCGCGTGCCAGCGCGCCTCCAGCGCCGCCGCGCTTGCGTCCAGCGCTGTCCCGCGCGCCACGGGCACCACAACGCGCGCTAGCGCCGCCACATGCGCCTCCAGCGCGGCCCCGCAAGCCACACGTGCCTCCAGCGCCGCCCCGTGCGCCGTTGCGCGCCGTTGCTCGACCGTTGCTTGCTGTTGCTCGCCGTTGCCCACTGTCGGCCACCGCGCCTCCGCTGCGGTGCGGCTCTCAGCCAGTGCCGGGCAGAGCCACGGGCCCATGAGCGCTGCCACGGCCAGGTGCGCCGCCGCCGGTCCTCACGCAGGCCGCGGCTGGGCCGGCCGGCGCCCCCGCTGCGCTGCGGCTTGGCTACCGCTGGGGAGAAGAGAAGGGGAAGAGGGGATGAGGAGTAGGGGAGGAGGGGAGAAGGAGAGGAGGAAGAAGAAGAGGAAGAAGGGGAGGAGAAGAGGAGGGCGCAGCCGCTGCACCGGTGAACCACTGGGCCCCGGACCTCAACACCGATCGACCCACCACCGGCCGCCGTCCCACTGCCACCCCCGACGCCGCACGCGCCCTCCCGTAGCACTGCTCCTGTCTCCTCACCTAGGTAAGGAAAGCAAGCCATGCATGATGGAAAATGAAAATGGTGTTTTTATGGTTGTCGGCCATCGTGCCGTTGTATGTGGTTATTGGCCATCGTGCCGTTATATGTGGCTTATTGCAGGTTGTGGAAATGTCACCGTGTAGGAGAGGTGCTACCAAAATTTTGAATTGATCTTGTATGTTCTTTTGTTTTGCAGAGAAGAACCCATCGGAGGCGAGTCGGTGATTCTTCACGACCCCGATCGTCTTCCTGAGCGTTGCGGGTCTACCGGCACCGCGTCGCCTCGCCACTGCAGCGACTCGCCACGGCCCCGCTTGCCTGACTCCACCGCCACCTAAGGCATAATCGCTCTTTCCGTAGCATGGTCATGTGTCGCGTAAACCAGTTAGGCGTCTCCTGTTCGAAAGAGATAGGGCTAGAGATATGCTATGTGTCGGTACCAATAGTGTAGGGGTACCCACATTTAACGATAATGAAAATCAAAATGACCAAGCCATGGCAAAACATAGCCCACTTCAAAACGCGTGTCAGGTCCGCCTCGTATGAGGCCGGCTCGACGGAATGTCTCGACCGCATCCCGTCTCCGACTCGTACGAGGCCCCCTCGACGGGAGGCCTCGACCGCGCCCCGTCCCGCACGACGAAACGCCTCGACCGCACTCCGACTCGCGTAAGCCCGGGTCGAGGCGCTCGACCCCTTCTCTTTACCTACCCCAGGACAAAAGCCTTAGCATTTAATACAATTACCTGCTACCACCTACCAGCATAGCTGCAAGCATGGTCGACGTGGGAACAATGCCAATATCAGTCTTCATTACCGCCCATTCCGTGATGGGAGGTGAAAACTGTCACTGTACCCACCTTACCGTGCACTGTGCGTCACTAGTTACCCTCGAGGGAGGATACGACAAAGCCCGTACACCGCGATCCCAGGGATTCGGACTTATCCGTTCGCCCTCGACCCAGCCTCGACCCGGCCTCGACGCCCAGCGCGACTCAACAGGGAAGGGAGGACGGCGTGGCGCGGCGTTCCGGGTCATTTCAGCGTCTCGTCCTTTACGTCACCATGGTGTCCAGGGATGGCTCCCCATCTCTAGCACATGTCGCTACAACCACCTCAACAGGGATCGACAAAACATCATCTCAAGGTCCCCGTCGTCTTGGCCTCCTCTCGCCCTATAAAAGGGCAGGCCAGGGCTCTACAACGGGGGGGGGGGGGGTGGGGGGACAACAGACAACAAGCCATATACAAGATAGAGATCAACATCTCAAGCAATCATCTTGTATTTCTTTTTCTCCTTTTGAGACCTGGGCTCACCACCCACTCTCGCAAGCTTGTAACCCCTACACAAGCACTTCGGTGCAAGGAAATACAAATCTCTCCCCCCCCGCTGGATGTAGGGCCTTCTCTTGCCCGAACCAGGATAAACCCCCATGTGTTCTCCTTGCATCACCGTCCAGGAAAGGGACACGCAGCATTTACTCGTTGGTTTAGGACCCCCTCGGGTTCGAACACCGACAGTTGGCACGCCAGGTAGGGGATCGCTGCGTGCCAACGTCGCTTTCCCGCCTCTTTTCCTAGATGGCTGACCCCGAACGCCCTATCCCGTTGGCCACGGTGATCTGGTTCGGGAGTTTGGAGTTCATGTCGCTTGGCTTTGGCTACGACATGGTCCTACTCCCGCCAAGGCACCCTACCGACGAGGATTACGAGCTCTCCCAGCCCGGGGGAGCAATCCGCCGGTACCGTCGCTCCAGGCAGGCGCGAGCCGCCCGACGGCGGCGAGCCCGGTGCAACCATCGTCTCCACCTCGCGGAGGGTGATGGAATTCCCCGTTCCGGCACCCCCCAGCTAGGCGCCGGTCCATATTTCCTCGTGGAAGGTCTGGGTAGGATGAGCCTGACCAGGGGTAACATGCCGACAGAGAATCCCGCCGCTCCCCCGCCCGGTGAGATGCCACTGCCCCGTGCATCCTTTTCGGCGTGGGCAGGAACATCGCCATCACCATTCCCGTTTGGGCTAGACTCGGCTGCCCGGACCTATGCTTCTCTCGTAAGCACTAACATGAGTGCCTACGAAGAGCTCCCCGGGCACCATCTACGCTCCACTCTGGACCCCGTGGCGTCCACGCCGGCTTCTGATTATCTGGACTCTACGGAGACACCAGAAACAGAACCCCGTGTGACCACTTCTCAACGTTGCAACCCCAGTAACGATTTGCAACGGCCACATGTTCCCCCGTCATACTATTACTTTGGCGCTCCTGACTCCGACTCGGCTGATGACACCTACGATCCGACCCGCGAGTGCTTCAACGTCGATGTTGAAAGCACGTCGGAATCGCAGGAAGAAGAGCCGGTCGAAGGAAGGCACACGCCCCCTCATGTCGAGCTCCCTGCCGAGCGGGGTGAGGCTTAATTCCTTGCGGATCAAGGAATGCAGCTCGAGCAAATCTGCGAGTTGCAGGAGAGGCTCGACGAGGAACGAGAGAACCTGCATCTACTTCAACAAACCCTCGAGCGTGAGAGTGAGGAACGCGCACTTGGCGGGAGAGCTCGCGAGAGAGCTCACGACGTCAACCGTCGCATCGACGAGGACCGGGCAGCCGACCCCCCGATTTTCGCTCGAACCAGCCAGAATGTCATCGCCGCCGCCATGCTCCTCCGCAACATGCCCGAGCCGTCAAACCCCGACGCCCGCCGGGCCCGAGATGAGATCCGAGAACTCCTCGAGACCGCTGCCCTGCAGCAGGCCGAGAGCTCTGCCTCGAGGCGACGCGGGCCCGCCTCGGAGTGGCTCGCAGAGCCCTCCCGACAGGAGAGAGAGGCCTCGGTTCATCCCGAACCTGCCCGACGAATTCGGATGGCTCTCGCCCCTGAGCCCATCGCTCATGACCGTGGACCTCGAGACACCCGTGGCAACATCATCGAGCGCCGCACGTGCAAGCATGGTGACGGCGTAGCTCGAGGTTACCACGTTCACAGGGGCGGGCGTTACGACAGCTCGGAGGATCGCAGCCCTTCACCCGAGCCTCCTGGCCCTCGGGTCTTCAGTAAGGCTATCCGTGAAACCATACTCCCGGCGCGGTTTCGCCCTCCCACGACTCTCGCCAAGTATAACGGCGAGACCAAACTTGAACTTTGGCTCGCCGATTTCCGCTTGGCATGTCAGCTGGGTGGGGCCACCGACGACCGGGTCATCATCCAATAGCTCCCCCTGTTCCTCTCTGACACCGCTCAAGCCTGGCTCGAGGATCTCCTGCCCCAACAGATCCACGATTGGGACAATCTCGTGAGGGTGTTCGAGGGAAACTTCAAGGGAACTTACATGCGCCCCGGCAACTCATGGGACCTCCGGAGTTGCAAGCAGAAACCGGGTGAATCCCTCCGGGATTACATCCGGCGCTTCTCCAGGCAACGCACCGAGCTCCCCAACGTCACCGACTCCGACGTAATTATGGCTTTCCTCTCTGGCACCACTTGCAAGGAGTTGGTCAGAGAGTTGGGCCGTCACACCCCACTCACTGCCAACAGATTGATGGACATCGTCACCAACTTTGCCGCCGGCGAGGAGGCAGTTGGTGCCATCTTCGGCGGTGAGCAGGACAAAGGGAAGCAGAAGGCCGATGATCCCGCGAGCTCCACCCGGGGCTCCAAGAGGAACAACCGTAAGAAGAAGAAAGGCCAACAGGGCAAGCTCGAGGCCCCGGCCGACGAGCTTGTCGCCGCTACCGAGCGCAAGAAGCCTCGAGGCCCCCCCGGTGGGGGCATCTTCGACAAAATGCTCAAAGAGCCGTGTCCCTACCACAAGGGACCCACTAACCATAACCTCGAAGATTGTCATATGCTCCGCAGGTACTTCGAGGGTGCAGGCGGCAAGAGCACCGACAAGAAGGAAGACTCCAAGGGTGACGACAAGGATGGGGGATTCCCCGAGATCCACGACTGCTTCATGATCTACGGAGGACCCTCGACCCGCCTCTCGGCTCGCTAGCGTAAGCGAGAGTGACGTGAGGTTTTCTCCGTACAAACGGCGGTTCCTCGTTTCCTCGACTGGTCTGCGGTGGCCATCACTTTTGACCGTGATGATCATCCTGACTACGTCCCCAATCCAGGGGTCTACCCCTTGTTGTTGATCCCGTCATCGCCAACACACGCCTCACCAAAGTGCTCATGGACGGCGGAAGCAGCCTCAACATCATCTACTCCCAGACCTTCGACCTTCTGGGGGTCGAGAGAGCGTGCCTCCAACCTAGCGTCGGGGGCTTCCACGGAGTCGTGCTAGGAAAACGGGCGGAACCCCTCGGACGGGTCGATCTGCCTGTTTGTTTTGGCACACCGGCCAACTTTAGAAAGGAGACCCTCACCTTCGAAGTGGTCGGGTTTCGTGGAACATACCACGCTATCCTCGGGCGCCCGTGCTACGCCAAGTTCATGGCTGTGTCGAACTACACCTATCTCAAGCTCAAGATGCCAGGCCCAAACGGCGTCATCACTGTGGGGCCCTCGTATGAACATGCCTACGAGTGCGACGTCGAGTGTGTCGAGCACGGCGAGGCTGTTTTGGAATCGGTGGCTTTGGCCGCAGACCTCGACGGTCTCGCCAACGAGATTCCCGACCCAAAGCGCCACGCCGGCAGCTTCGAACCCGCGGAAGACGTCAAGCTCATGCCCCTCGACCCCGCTGATCCCAATGGGAAGGCGCTGAACATCAGCGCCACCCTCGATCCGAAATAGGAAGCCGTGCTCGTCGACTTTCTCCATGCAAACATCGACATCTTTGCGTGGAGTCCCTCGGATATGTCGGGCATACCCAGGGAAGTCACCGAGCACACCTTGGAGATCCAGGCCGGGTCCAAACCGGTGAAGCAATGCCTGCGCCGCTTCGACGAGGAGAAGCACAGGGTCATCAGCGAGGAGATCCACAAGCTACTGGAGGCCGGATTCATCAAGGAAGTTCATCATCCTGAGTGGCTAGCTAATCCTGTATTAGTTAAGAAAAAGAGTGGGAAGTGGAGGATGTGTGTAGACTATACTAGTTTGAATAAAGCATGTCCGAAAGTTCCCTTCCCTTTGCCACGCATTGATCAAATCGTTGATTCCACTGCGGGATGTGAAACTCTTTCGTTCTTAGACGCCTACTCCGGTTACCATCAGATCAAAATGAAGGAGTCCGACCAGCTCGCGACTTCATTCATTACCCCATTCGGCATGTATTGCTATGTTACGATGCCCTTCGGTCTCCGGAACGCAGGGGCTACGTACCAGCGGTGCATGCAGCATGTTTTCGGGAAACACATCGGGTCGACCGTCGAGGCTTATGTCGACGACATCGTTGTCAAAACAAAACAAGCCGACGATCTGGTCAGCGACCTCGAGGTTGCGTTTAAATGCCTCCGGGCAAAGAATATCAAGCTCAACCTAGAGAAATGCGTCTTTGGCGTCCCTCGAGGTATGCTTTTAGGGTTCATCGTGTCCAAACGTGGCATCGAGGCCAACCCCTAAAAAATCTCTGCCATAACTAAGATGGGCCCCATCCGAGATCTGAAGGGCATACAGAGGGTCACGGGTTGCCTAGCAGCACTCAGCCGTTTCATTTCGCGCCTCGGCGAGAAAGCGCTCGCTCTGTACCGTCTCTTGAAGAAATCGGAGCATTTTTCCTGGACCCTCAAGGCTGAGGAGGCTCTCACAAAACTCAAGGCCACACTCTCTAACTCACCAATCCTCGTCCCTCCGACCCTCGGGGAACCGCTCCTACTTTATGTCGCTGCGACGTCACAAGTAGTCAGTTCGGTCCTGGTTGTCGAATGGGCCGAGGAGGCGCATACCTTGCTTGTCCAGAGGCCGGTCTATTTCATTAGTGATGTGCTCTCAGAAACTAAGGTTCGATACCCACAAATCTAGAAACTGCTATATGCCGTCGTCCTGACACGGCGCAAGCTCCGACACTACTTCGAGGGTCACCCGGTTACTGTGGTTTCTTCTTTCCCCTTGGGAGAGATAGCCCGGAACCGGGAAGCCTCGGGTAGGATTGCTAAATGGGCAGTCGAACTCATGAGCGAAACCTTGTCTTATGCGCCGCGCAAAGCCATCAAGTCACAGGTATTAGCAGACTTTCTGGTTGAATGGACCGACACCCAACTCCCTCCTGCACAGCTCCAGGCCGAGCTCTGGACCATGTACTTCGACGGGTCATTGATGAAAACGGGAGCAGGCGCGGGCTTGCTCTTCATCTCGCCCCTCAGGGATCACATGCGCTACGTCATCCGGCTCCATTTCCCTACGTCCAATAACGTCGCCGAATACGAAGCACTCATCATAGGGTTGAGAATTGCCATCGAGCTCGGGGTCCGACACCTTGACGTCCGAGGTGACTCCTAGCTCGAATCGATCAGGTCATGAAGAGCTCGAGCTGCCGGGACCCCAAAATGGAAGCTTATTGCCAAGAGGTGCGGCGCCTCGAAGACAAGTTTCACGGCCTCGAGCTCAACCATATCGCACGCAAGTATAATGAGTCCGCCGACGAATTGGTAAAAATCGCGTCCAGTCGAACTACGGTTCCTCCAGACGTTTTCACAAAAGATCTCCAGCAGCCATTCGTCGACCTTGGGCTAGACGGAGGGGTCGACGAGATGTCACTCGACCCCCCACCTGAGGCAGAAGCCCCCTCGACCGGGGCTGAGGCCATGCAGGTGGAAGGCTCGACCCCACCATCTGGCCTCGAGCCTGACTGGTGCGTCTCGTACCTCAACTACCTTGTCCGAGGGGACCTCCCCTTAGATAAGACCGAGGCTCGTCGGATCGCTCGCCGGGCCGAAACCTTTGTGATCATTGGCGACAGTAGGGAGCTGTACCGCCACAGCCGTACTGGCATCCTCCAACGCTGTATCACAAATGAGCAAGGCAGGGACCTGCTCCGCGACCTGCACTCGGGGCTTGCGATCACCACGCAGCGCCTCGAATCCTCGTCGGAAATGCCTTTCGACAAGGATTCTATTGGCCGACCGCGGTCTCCGACGCTGTCAAGCTAGTACGCTCCTGCAAGGGTTGTCAATACTATGTGAGACAAACCCACCTTCCAGCGCATGCCCTGCAAACTATCCCCATCACATGGTCGTTTGCCGTTTGGAGGCTCGACCTGGTTGGACCCTTGAAAAGGACAACTGGCGGCTTCACCCACTTGCTCGTCGCAGTCGACAAATTCTCCAAGTGGATTGAGGCCCGCCCTATCACCAGCATCAGGTCCGAGCAAGCTGTGCTTTTCTTCACCGACATTATTCATCGCTTTGGGGTCCCCAACTGTATCATCACAGACAATGACACCCAGTTCACTGGCAAAAAGTTTTTGGATTTCTGCGACTGCCATCACATCTGAGTGCTCTGGTCAGCCGTGGCTCACCCAAAAACGAACGGCCAAGTGGAACGTGCCAATGGCATGGTCCTACAAGCCCTGAAACCTAGAATCTTTGACAAGCTAAACAAACATAGCAAAAGATGGGCTGCCGAGCTGCCCTCGGTCCTGTGGAGCTTAAGAACAACGCCGAGTCGAGCCATGGGGTTCACTCCGTTCTTCTTAGTCTACGGGTCTGAGGCAATGCTCCCCACCGATATAGAATATGGGTCCCCAAGGTTAAAGGCCTACAACGAAAGAAATAACGACGCCGCAAGAGAGGACGCCCTCGACCAGCTCGAGGAGGCCCGGGATGTAGCTCTATTGCATTCTGCCAGGTACCAGTAGGGTCTCCGACGCTACCACGACAGACACGTCCGCAAGCGTGACCTCAACGTCGGCGATTTGGTGCTGTGGCGGAACCAGAACACCAAGGGACGGCACAAGCTCACGCCACCATGGGAAGGACCGTACATCATCGCAGAAGTGCTAAAACCGGGCACCTACAAGCTATCCAACGAGAAGGGCGAAATCTTCACCAACGCTTGGAACATTGAACAGCTACGTCGCTTTTTCCTTAGAAAGCCTCGAGGCTCTGTAATCTCTTTTTCATCAATAAAGAATGCAGCAATGATCAAGCTTTCATTTCACAATGAGGAAGGATCGACTCTGCACTACCAAAATCGACCCTCCCTCGGGGGCTACAGGGGGGAACCCCCCAGTCCTCGAAAAAACTTGCGCTCTTTTTTAAATTTAAGAACCGCTTCTTAGATCAACGGCGCGGCAAGAGCGACCCTAAGGTTCGAAAGGGCCCTCGAACCAGGAGTGTCACCTACGCCCCCGAGGCTATGGTACCTCCACTCATCCCTTACACCTTCTAGAAGTGCGACTTCACGCTAGGGAGATCTAAACAGCGGTTCCTAACTCTAAAAAAGAACACACTCCCTGTCGCTTAGATCAGGTTCTCACGCGATCTACAAGGCCGCAACATCACCCTGAAGCTTGAGGGCGGTTGAGTCGGGAGATCACCTACGCCCCCGAGGCTATGGTACCTCCACTTGCTCCCTTACGCCAAAGGACGCAACTGCGCGCTAGGTAAATCATGCGAGAACACGATCAAAATGATAAAGGGAAGAAAAGCTCGGATAAAACTGAAATAACAACGAACTGGTTTATGTTTCGAGTTCTTAGGGCCTCCAAGGCCACCACAACCAAAATTCAAAATACTAACTTATTACATGGGCCTTTGCGCCCAGATCTGGCTCACAGGCCTTCATCGTCAGCAGGCGGGACCTCCTCGGCTTCAAAAAGCGAGGCCAGATGACTCCCAGGCCCCTCCGCGGCTTCAATCAGCTCCAGGCAGGCGTTCTCATTGTCCTCGTCCGTCCGATCCGAGTATGTGATGAAGCCGTCGGCGACGAGCTCCATGTCGAATACAAACCCTGAACGGACGACGGCCAGCGCCCTCTTCACGCCGTGGTGGAGGTTGTCCCGTATCTTCTCCCGGGCAAGGCGGCCCAGCGTCGCCATCTGACGGATGAAGGAGTTCCTCGGAACATCTTCCTCGGTGTCGGCGTCGGGCTCGACCCCTAGACCGTCACACACGGTGGTGATCGCGCCCTCGAGTAGTTCGGTCCTTCGGGTCTCGGCTTCGAGGAGGCTCTGGAGGGAGTTGGCGGACGAGTGGGCCTCCCGATTCTCACTCTCCAGCTCTGAAATACGACAAAACAAATTAGTACCTAACACGAGGCCTCGACGTCATAGCTGTAACAGTCATACTTACCCTCGATATGGGTCTTCAAGCCCACAACCTCGTCACAGAGCCCCCCGCACGTCTGCTCGAGCCCCAGGAGGGCGCTGTCCTTGTCACGGATGGTCACCTTCAGCGCCTCGATCTCCTGACGGGCGGTCTGGAGTGCCACGTCCTTTTCTTGGACGGCCCCGTTCAGCGCCGTGATCTCATCCTTCAGCGCGCTGAAACGGGCCGTGACCTGCCCGATCTGGACGTTGAGGAGGTCGCGTTGACGGCTGACCTGGGAGACATCCTCCTCGAGCTCCTTCACCCGTGCCGACAGGGGCTCGAGGTCCCTGCGAGCCTGAGCAGCCTCTTCCCGGGCCTTGTCCATCTCGGTGCGCATCACGGCTTCGGCCGCCCAAGCCTGAATCGCCTCCTCCTTCACCGTCGCGTAGGCGGTACGCAACTCAGCCATTTTGGCGTTCCGATCGGAAAGCCGTTTCTGGGCCTCCTCGACCAGGGCCCATTGCTGAGACAGTGCGGCCCACACGCCGCTCTCATCTCGGATGAAGAGCGACTTGCGACGGGAGTACTCCTTCAGCTCCTGGTCACAACTCGAAGAAACGAAAAAGATAAAGAAACCGAGGGAAAAAGACACTAAGAGACAGAAAAAAGCCGACAGATCGATCATACCTCGGTGGCATCCCGTATACTCCGCGAGACGGCGTCGGACGCCACATTGAGCACCCGATCGAGGTGCCGGCGGACACCCTCGAGGTACTCCCAGCGGTGCACCTCATCCCTGTCATTCAGGGTGAAGATGGGCTCGGCGTCGGGGTTCGCGGCGTCCCTAAACTGAAGGGACGCCCCCCACCTCGGAATCTCTGCCTCCGCCCGCACTATGGCCAGCGCGGCGATGTCGGGCCATGACGACGACGACCCGACAGGGGCGTCCCCCGGTCCCGCCGAAGGGCCGGCCTCGCCTGCAGTTCCCGCGGCTCCAGCGGCGGTCGAGGCACCGACCTGATCCGTGGCCTCACCCCCCTCGACCCCCATCACTTGTTTCCCCTTGTCCAGGGGGGTGTCGTCGAGGGTAAGGTCCACGGGCGCCCGCCCTTCTGAGGAAACCGGCCCCTCGGTCGCCGGCACCTCCGGAGCCGGCACCTCGACCGTCGACGCCTCCGGAGCCGGCGCCTCGACCGTCGGTGGCTCAGGTACCAACACCTCGACCGACGGCGCTCCCAGAGCCGGTGCCTCGACCTCCGGCGCCCCTTCTTCTGGAGCCCCGGTGGGGGCTCGACGGCCTCGCCCTCCACCGTGCCCGCCGGTCGCGCCGGCAGGTCTGGCTGCGGCTGCAGGCCCCTCGCCGGCGCCGCCTCCTGCCCCGATGCCGACGTGACCTCCTCCATGGTCACGTCAGCACCCGCCCGCTCCACGCCGCGGGCGGACGCTTTGCCCGTCACGGCCTCGACGGCAGCCTCGGCCGTCGGCAATGGCCTGGGCTCCGCCTCAACCGAACTGGGCGCCGCCGCCCTCGCCGGTTTGGACCCCTCTGCGGCAGGATCCGGGCCAGTGACCCCCGTAGCAGCCGCCGCCTCCTGCTGCTGTCGCATGCGCTCTTTCGCGGCCTCGACCTCGCGAACCTAGGCTGCGTCCTGCTCCGCCGTCCGGTTGAGGGGCCCGGACGGGTGCAGGCATCCCCGTCGACCCCTCTTGCTGGGTCCGGGGTAAAGCGGCCCCTCCCGTCGAGGGGCCCGTCTCCTTCTCCTTCCCCTTCTCCTCAGTCTCCTTTTCCTCCTCCTCCTCGGTCTCCTCGACCACGATGACCGAGGAGGATGACCCCCCGATGGGCTCCAGCAGGGGGCGGATATCGGGAAGGTCCCCCAGTCCGGTCGCGGCTTCATACCGCGACAGGGCGACGTTGTCTTCGCCGCTGCTGTCGTCATCCTCCCCCGAGATCGTCTCGGAGGGCGACGGCGCCAGGGGGACCCCCTCGATGGTCTGCTGGCGCCGGAGTTTCTTCAACGCCTCCGCCTCTTTGGCCTTGCGGATTGCCCGCTTCTTGGCCGTCTCCTTGGTCTGCTTCTTCTTGGAGGCGTGCAGGCGTTGAGCCTCCCGGGCGGGCCGGTCCTCTGGGACTAGCGGTCGCGTCTCCCGCAGCGCCAACAAATCCTGCGCGCCGGTCTCGACCAGACTAGCGGAGTCCAAAAATAAATGAAGCTATCAAAACATACGAGCCCAAAGATACTTACCACGGAGTCGAACCCCTAGGTAGGCCTCATGGGGACCCGATCGACCTCCTCCACCTTGAAGGTCCCGACCATCCGGCGTGCTCGCCGGAGGACCTCCTCGAGGGTGAGGGACTCATGGGACATCCGGGACCCCTCCAGAGATGCCTCCGGAGTCATCTGGTCGAGGCGCAGACGACGCCGGCACAGCGGCATCGCTCTACGGCGATGGAAGGCCGTAGCCACCACCGCCGCCGTCAAGCCCTGAAGGCGAAGCTGCTGCAGCGCCGCTAGCAGCGGGTCCAGGCGCGGCTTCTCGGCCTCCGGCACGCCGTACGTCCAGCAGTCCTCTCGAGCGGTCAGCACGCGGTCGGTGTACCTCGGCAACTGATTTTCATCATTGCGGAGATAGAACCAACCCTCGTGCCACCCGCTGTTCGAGGAGATGAGGCGAGCCAGGATATGCTGATCCGCCCGGCTCAACCTCACCTGCAGGACGTAGCTCCCTACTCGAGCCGCGGCCAGCACCCCCTTCTCCCCCGCCCTCCTCACGAAGAGCTCGGCCTTGAAGAGGTGAAGCCACAGGTTCCACTGCGGCCCCACTCCAAGGTAGCCCTCGCAGACCGCCGCGAAGATGGCGGCCTACGCGACGGCGTTGGGGGCGAGATGGTGAAGCTCCACCCGGTAGTAGTGGAGGAGCGCACGCATGAAGGTAGACGTCGGTACGCCAAACCCCCGCTCATGGAAGCAGACAAAGCTCACCACATACCCTTCAGGGGGCGCCGGCTCCCGATGGGCAGCGGGCGGCACAATCCACTCCGGCTGCGACCGACTCATCCTCGGCCGCAGCAGCCAGTCCTCGATTAACTCTTCCAACCTCCTCTCCGTCACCGAGGAGGCGGCCCAGCCGTCGGCGGGGAGGATCTGGCTCTTTCCTGCCATCGGTGCTGTCGAAAGGAGGGTGAGCGAAGAGGATGCAGCGGCGGCGGTGTGGGCGGAGAACGCAAGAAGGCAAGGGCTGTCTGGGGCAAGAGGATGGCAAGAGCACAAGGAACCGGTGGGGAACACGGACCCCTAGGTTTTGCTTTTATATGCCCGGCGGAAGCCCAATGGCCACGTGAAAAGGTAGGAACAGTTTCCCGCATTAAATGCGCTCACCTAACAGTTCCCCCCACGTCTCGTAGGAACCGGGCGCGAGGCCGTCCCCCACGCCGTAACCGAACACCACGTCGCCCACTACCGAGCCGGTTTCGCCCTAAAAAGACGCGCCTGGCTAACGGGCGGGGCGAGATCCACGGACGAATATTCCTAGATGCTAAACAGGCCCCGAGCCCGTCTTAAGTCTCGAAGGAACGGGAGCTGGCCCTCGACTCGGGTTCGACAGCCGCCCTCGAGCAACAGAGTTAGGGACGACCAGGGATGCGCCCATACATGGCCAGGGCTCGAGCCACGCTCTCGAGGCATCCCAAGACATATTCGAGGCCAAAGGAGGAGGTCGACGCAGGAATCCCTTTGGGGGAGGCACCGATCCCTCGGATCCTGTCGCAGGGAACCGACATCCACACGACCACTCATTGGTATTTTTGAGAGCGCCTCCGGGCCACGAGCCGACTCCTAACGACTGGAGCACGGACTCTCACTCGAATCTCCCCGCTAGCAGCTCACCGGAGATCGTCAGAACTCGCCCAAGCGGGGTAGTACGGCGTTCCCCACCCCTCCTCCTCTCCGCAGGAGGAGCGTGAGGGTCGTATAGCAAAAAGACGGCTGGGACTCCGATCGACCTCATGCGCACGAGGCTCGGGGGCTCGACCGCATCAAACTACTCCCCGATAAAACACGTAAAAGACCTTGGAGGAGTCTTTAACACTCCACCGAGGCCTCGGGGGCTACACCCGGTGGGTGCGCTCGCGCGCCCGCACCGGAGAAGTCAACGGCGCTACGATTCCAGTTCATCAGCAAAAAGCCTCTAGGAGAGTGATCGCACACTCACCCAAAGGCTCGGGGGCTACTGTCGGTACCAATAGTGTAGGGGTACCCACATTTAACGATAATGAAAATCAAAACGACCAAGCCACGGCAAAACACAGCCCACTTCAAAACGCGTGTCAGGTCCGCCTCGTATGAGGCCGGCTCGACGAAATGTCTCGACCGCATCCCGTCTCCGACTCGTACGAGGCCCCCTCAACGGGAGGCCTCGACCGCGCCCCGTCCCGCACGACGAAACGCCTCGACCGCACTCCGACTCGCGTAAGCCCGGGTCGAGGCGCTCGACCCCTTCTCTTTACCTACCCCGGGACAAAAGCCTTAGCATTTAATGCAATTACCTGCTACCACCTACCGGCATGGCTGCAAGCATGGTCGACGTGGGAACAATGCCAGTATCAGTCTTCACTGTTTTACCGCCCATTCCGTGATGGGAGGTGAAAACTGTCACTGTACCCACCTTACCGTGCACTGTGCGTCACTAGTTACCCTCGAGGGAGGATACGACAAAGCCCGTACACCGCGATCCCAGGGATTCGGACTTATCCGTTCGCCCTCGACCCAGCCTCGACCCGGCCTCGACGCCCAGCGCGACTCAACAGGGAAGGGAGGACGGCGTGGCACGGCGTTCCGGGTCATTTCAGCGTCTCGTCCTTTACGTCACCATGGTGTCCAGGGATGGCTCCCCATCTCTAGCACACGTCGCTACAACCACCTCAACAGGGATCGATAAAACATCATCTCAAGGTCCCCGTCGTCTTGGCCTCCTCTCGCCCTATAAAAGGGCAGGCCAGGGCTCTACAACGGGGGGGACAACAGACAACAAGCCATATACAAGATAGAGATCAACATCTCAAGCAATCATCTTGTATTTCTTTTTCTCCTTTTGAGACTTGGGCTCACCACCCTCTCTCGCAAGCTTGTAACCCCTACACAAGCACTTCGGTGCAAGGAAATACAAATCTCCCCCCCCCGCTGGACGTAGGGCCTTCTCTTGCCCGAACCAGGATAAACCCCCGTGTGTTCTCCTTGCATCATCGTCCAGGAAAGGGACACGCAACATTTACTCATTGGTTTAGGACCCCCTCGGGTCCGAACACCGACACTATGCAAGTCATCGCATATCTCTAACCCTATCTGTTTCGGATTGTCCACGTTTTCTGGACAGCCCGAGGATGCATAGATGTGGTTAGTTTTCATGTTATGCTTTCGATCAGAGACAGAGTTTCGGCAGCACCTTCCTCGTGTTCTCCGGATACACACACTCCCTATCGGGACGTGTATTTGGAGAATAGCGGGGAGGTGCTACTGAAATTCTGCATCCGATCAGAGCAGAACATGGAAACTAACCCCATCTACGCATCCTCGGGTGGGATTAGGACCTATCCTCACCTATTAGATGGTAGGAACCTTCTTGCATATACTGGCTTGTTACATTACTCGCTGATACATATGCTAGAGGATGGATGACTGAGAGTGGATGTACACGGGCTGGCGAAGAGGGCAGGTGCCCACCGATGAGTGGACAATGAAGACCGATGCTTTCATAGAATGGGCATTTAGCCATGCTGAAGGAGCGAATGCAGTTTGGTGTCCTTGCAATAGGTGTGCAAATAGAAAAAGGCAATGGAAGGTGACTCTGGGGCGTCATCTGTGGAAGTATGGATATATGGCGAACTATACCCGGTGGTACATGCATGGTGAAGCTGATCGGGTGAGAGAGGAGGTGGTCTGACCCCGCCTCGAGGATTATGATGATGATGCGGGGGTAGAAGACATGTTAAATGACTATCACAAAGCATGCTTCAATGAAGAACATCTGGAGGAGCCAGAGGCAAGTGCGAAGGCGTTCTATGATATGTTAGACGCGGCACTGAAACCCCTTCATGGCCACAGCGGTGTCTCAACTAGATGCCATTGGACGTTTGGTTATGCACGGTGGAGTGCCAGAGCCGGCCTACACATGGAAGCACTACGAGTCCGCCACAGATGATGAAGATCTTCTTGGCAGGGTGTTTGCCAACAAGGCGGAGCGGGTCAGGGCCGAGCTGTGGGTAAGTATTTCTCGCACTATATAGCTCAATACATCACATCTATTACACTTTTTCAAATAATGAATGCATTCATTACACTTTCTTCAATATGCAAGACTTCTACAATGCGAGCCAAGAGCTGAGGAATTGGCGGATCAGGTGGCTACCACTGCCTGTAAGAAGCTCGTGCATGACATGCATTACGAATCGTGCCTCTAGGCTATCATAAACTACCTCGCGTGGTTCGAAGGCAGGAAGGTCACCAAAGTAGAAGCAAGAAATATTTTCTTGACCTGGGACCAGTACCTAAAGGTAAACATTGATTTCTTTTAATGTTAAGTATCATTAATTTTATCTTCTTATATTGACGTGTAGGCCATTCCGAGTTGGTGCTCCTCGCATCTGGATTGCTGGGAAGTCATAGTGGACAAGTGGTGCAGCGAGGGGTGGGTGGACTAGCACAACACTTGTTGGGAACGACGTCTTCAGATGCAAGGTCCAACACACCACCAAGGAAGCCGTAGCCTCAGAGGATACGAGGAAACATGGGTACGCGAATTCGTTTATTTACTCTAAAGTATAATACGACATGTATTCTAATAATCTTGTTATTTTGGTTGCAGTCGAACACACACGGCGGCCAGCCTTGCACCGAGTTCATGGCATATTCCATGGCACATAAGGGCAAGGCTACGTCCGACGTCAGCTACAACCCAGAGGACCCGCCGGAGGCATATACCAATCCGAGCTTCCATAGCCGCCTCACTGAGTACACGTCGATGGCAAGGGAAGTACATGGCCCAGATTACGATCCGAGCACCCATGACCTTGATGCAGAAGTTGTCATGAGGGTGGGAGGAGGCAAGAAGCATGGGCGGTACTGGTTGGGCGACGGCGTGATCGACACGGCTTCCACGCCCACTCTCTCCAGATTCGAGCAAGGAGCACGAGCGGGGGCCCGGGCATACGACCTAGGCCTAGCCCTACACAGCACCGGGTGGACACACTCGAGGTGGGTGGAATTTGTCTTGTATTTTTCGTTCATTAATTTTATCATACCTTACCTTTGCAGTATTAACATGTGCGTGGAATTTTGTAGGCGGCGCTGCAAGAAGAGAGGAGGCAACGACAGGAGTACCAGCAGAGGGTGGACGCGGAGCGGGCCGCCGAGCAGGCAGCACATGAAGAACAGGCGAGGCAGATGGAGGCGAGGCAAATGGAGGTGAGGATGACCGAGATGGTTTGGTACATGCAAAGCCTAGGGGGGCATCCAGGGTGCACTGCCTATGCCTCAGACACTACTCGCTCTACCTCCACTTGTGGTCCCGGTCGCACCTCAGCTACACTTTACTCCAGTGAGTATATGACCATTTTAGTTTTTACGTTTATGCTTAGGGTCAAACAACTACAATACTTGCAACCTAGTGGACAATAGATACTTTAGTCATGTATAATTTAATTTTACTCACACATGCAACATCTTCTCTTTTGTGCAGCCTGCATCGGCGACATCAAATGATGGGTCTCGTGTATTCGGAGAGTCACCGGGAGGATCTCACATAGGGCCTTCTCACCTCGGTCGTCGCCAAGATACTTATGGTTATTCTCTTTCAGACTTATGCTTGTGATGGACCTGTGACTTGTAAGCACTTGTGTTTGTTTCCGATAGCTTTCATGGACTTGTGAGTGTGATGGACTACTTGTGGATTTGTGAGTGTGTTGGTTTTGTGAGATATGTGATGTTGTTGATATATAATTGTGATCAATGTGATACATTGTGAGAAATATGCTGCTGGATTTATATATATGTGTCATGTTTTGTCCGTGATATGTTGTTTGGAAGAAATGCAAAAAAATCAAAAAAAAGGGGACTGTCTGGTCGATTTGTAGAGTGCCTTTTCCCTGACACTTGGCAAATCGGCCATTTAGGGCACACCTAGAAACACGGTTTTGCCGAGTGTCAGGGAAGACACTCGGCAAACCGACCATTATTCGCCGAGTGTCTCCACTCAATACACTCGGCAAACTGGACACCATTCGTCGAGTGTCAGGGAAAAGGCACACGACAAAGTCGACGTATTCGCCGAGTGGCGGCACTCGGCAAACCTGACGTCGCCGTTTCGACCGTTAGGTGGTCGTTGCCGAGTGCTCGACACTCGGCAAACGTTTTGCCGAATGCCCGACAAAAAGCACTCGGCAAATCTCTCTTTGCCGTTAGTTTTTTCACCGTGAGCGATTTGCCGAGTGTTACACTCGGCAAAGCGTTTGCCGAGTGCTTTTTAAAGTTTGTTGAGTGCTACAAACACTCGGCAAATCGCCTGTTTCCAGTAGTGAGAGCTTGGCGTATCTCGACCTATCCAACATGAATTTCAGCGGTCAAGTGCCTCCTACACTAGGCAACCTCACCAAACTGGTATACCTCGACATTCACAATGATTTTATACATGGATATGCGTACAGATTTGCACATGCGTATGCTTACACATACGCGTATTCATCGGATGTTTCATGGTTGTCAAGTCTTCACTCATTGGAGCATCTTGACATGAGCGGAGTGCACCTTAGAGTGTCGGCTGACTGGGTTCGTACAATCAACACCCTTCCAAATTTGAGAGTACTATATCTTAGCAATTGTGGACTTGATAGTTCTGCTCCGCCGCACAATAACCTTACTGTTCTTGAGAAACTTCACCTCTCACACAACCCTTTTAATAGTCCTGCTGCACCCAATTGGTACTGTGATGTAACTACCCTTCGGCGTCTAGACATATACAACTGTGAATTGTCAGGCCCCTTTCCTGATGAGTTGTGAAACTTGACTATGTTAGAGACTCTTCACATGGGATCCAATAACATCAAGGGGATGATACCATAA
The DNA here is from genome assembly GCA_022457205.1 of Saccharum spontaneum. Lineage (NCBI taxonomy): Eukaryota > Viridiplantae > Streptophyta > Magnoliopsida > Poales > Poaceae > Saccharum > Saccharum spontaneum. Next base: position 4,234,629 of record CM039611.1, read on the forward strand.
ACATGAAAAGCCTATGTAGTTTACAAGTGATTGACCTCGGGTACAACGGTATCGGTGGGGATATAACAGATATAGTTGAGAGGCTGCCAAATTGTTCCTGGAACAAATTGCAGGATCTATATTTGATGGAGAGCAACATCACTGGCATGACATTGAAATCATTGCTCAACCTCACTAACTTAAGCATGCTTGACGTCTCCGACAACTACTTGAGCGGTTATGTTTCTGGGGAGATTGGAGCATTAAAACAACTGACTGAATTCTACATTGCCAGTAACAGCTTCAGTGGGGTGATGTCAGAAGATCACTTCTCTGGTTTGACAAACTAGTCCATCAACCCGTGCTCTCGCACAGGCTAGAATTATAAAAGATATATTATTTAATATATTTGACTAATGAAAAGTTACTTATATTAAATTGTATGTTTTCTTAGTTTATTTTCTACAAAATAGACACAATCGATACTTCGTAGACTATATCTAATTATCATAAACTTATTACTTTTTTGAAAGAGACTGGCTTATATTTTTTATCCATATTCATATTTTTAATTTGCACGGCACCTCTGTATATTATAATATCAGCTAGTTTGAAACCTTGTCATTAATTCTGGTGGCTCTTGTTGCACCACGTATTTCATGGAGTCATGAATCCATTTTTTAAAAAATTTATTTTTATTGACTGCTGCAGATTTTTTCCTCAAGTTAAAACTCTTGTGCTTATTGTATCTTTTACTAACTCTCATTTTGCACCATTTTAAAATAAGGATTTTAAGTCGTAGAGTACATTCTTAAATACTACAATAGCATATGCAATCATTCGAAATTTGCATCATATAACTTAAGATAAGTGTTAGAGCTTGAAATGAGATCTTGGATGGGAGTAACCGTGCTAACATCAAGAGAATTTTAAATCTTAAGCCTTATAATGATCAAATTTTTACTCTAAAGCAATGTTAAAGGACCTGAAAAATATAGCCACCAGTAGTCTATCACAATTACAAAGACGATTGAATTTTTCTATCAAGAAATTATATGTGCAGTCATAATTATACTATCAATATAAACATGTCAAACATTTATGTAAAATATATAAATACATCTAAAGTAGCAACCTATATAAATTATGTCATGATTAATAATATGGTTTTACAAAATTTGTTAGTACCATTAGTATATGAGTTGTTAAGGAAATGATTTATTTGATGAAACATAACATATATATTTATTGTTCATGCATGTCCACACAACGTGTATGCTTAATTAGTCAAACCTTAATATAGTAACACTGATAGAAGTGGGTAATGCACAAATATATGTGCTCTATGGTAATTTAAAAAATAATAGGGGATTATATTTTATATGTAGATTTTAGAGCAAATTTATTTTTTTAGTAATAAGATTAAAATTGGGTTACATAAATTATCTATTGTAATAGGAGTACGTGGGCAATTAGACGTAAATTGAGATCTGCGTTAGATCATGTTTTTTAATGGTAAATGTGGGTAGTTTAAGTATAGAGTCATGAGTTATTTATGTTGTTCACGCAATAGAGGAAGTGGGTAATTATTTAGAAAAAATAATAGATCCAATACCTATTATTATCAATGGTGATTAGATTATATCGAATTGATGGTCAAATGTTTTAGATTTTTGTTAGAATTTCTAGGATTTTTGTTTTCCTATTGTGTCTCACGACGATTAAAGTTGAAGCTCCATTAAGGACCTCTAGTTAGCATCTTTGGTATTTATCTTTTTTTAGGATGATATGTATTTAGTTGAAATCTAATCTTAAGATATACAAAATCTTGTTGTATCCCTTTCTGTGACTTCACAAATTATAGTATAGCTTTCAAATTTTAATCAAGTAGTACACTTTTTTCCACATGTTAAGTAGAAACTCTAGTTTTTTTATTTTTTATTTAAAATTTATTTTTTATTAAAAAGAGTTTAGGTCCTAGTAGTATTGTTTTTCGCACATTAATTAAGTTGAAACTCATATTGCACCTTAGCACCAAACTTGTTGAATTGTTATATCACAGAATTATATGTGTATAGTATTGTTTTATATATTATAGAGTTCTAAAAAATAAATTACCAATATGGATATGACATAATGTTTCAATTAAAATATATATAATTATTTAAAATAACAACTCATGAAATTGATTATTATGGAGTATTAATATAATCTAAAGTGAATTGTCGGTGTTATGTTATTGCTATGTGGTTTGTTAATTAAACATTTTCCATGCTTATAAGCTATTAAAATAAACAATTATCCTAATATATATATGTTTACTTGGTATAGATGGTCATTCATAGTTGTATAATTTAAAGTGAATTGTCAGTGATATGTTATTGCTAGGTGGTTTGTTAATTAAACACTTTCCAAGCTTATAACATATTAAAATAAATAATTATCCTAATGTTTATATGTTTACTTCGTATGGATGGTCAAACATAGCATTATGATTATTTAATTTCATATTTGTGGAAGTTTGTAATTTAGAAATATATGTCTCGTACTTTTTATCGATATTGATTTTTTGTAATAGCATATATAGCATTTACATATAAATTCGAGAGACTGGGGTCATTTAGATGCAATGTGAAGGGGTTATTAAAAATTATGTTTCATAATGGCAAAGTGGGTAATTTAGATACAAATGAGGGGGTTATATTGAATTACTTTTCATAATGATAAGTGTGGGTAATTTATATATAAATTTAAGGGGTTATTTTGAATTATCTTTTATAATGGTAGAGGTGAGTAATTTAAATGTAAAATGAGGGGGTTACTTTATGTATTTTCGTAATGGTAGGGGTGGGTAATTTTTTTTATAAAATTACAACATATCTAATGGCTATTATCGGAGATGGCTATTATCGGAGATGATGATTAGAGTCTACCAAATTAAAGGCCAGATATTTCTAATTTTTGTGAGAATTTCGAAGATTTATCTTTTTTTTCTAGCGCTCTAGTGAAAGCTAACGTGGTGCCTCCGTTGGGGCCTCTAATCAGTAATAGCACATATAGATTCGAGAGATGTGGGGTAACAATGGTTCAAAAGGACAAATACAAACTGAGCAAGCACTATTATATAGGTATATACTCCCTCCATCCCAAATTATAAGACGTTTGACTTTTTTGACACCAAGTTTGACCACTCGTCTTATTCAAAAATTTGTGCAAAATATCAATTTTTTTATCGTGGCTTGGTATATTAATAAAAGTTCTTTAAGAATGACTTAAATTTGACTATATTTGTACAAATTTTTTGAATAAGACGAATGGTCAAACTTGAGGTTAAAAAAGTCAAACGTCTTATAATTTGGGATGGAGGGAGTATATGGGAAAACAACAGCGGCTTTCATCTTGTACAGTGCATGGAATGTGTGGAAAGAGAGGAATCATAGAATTTTTGAAGGATCAACAAGAACTCCAGCTCAGGTGTTCGCTCCAGAAAGAGAAGAAATAGGGTTGCGTCGACAGGCCTGTGGACACCCTTGGATTGACTAATGAATCACCTCTCTCCTGTTCCCCATGTGTACTGTGTTTTTCTTCCTTCTATGTAACACCACCCTGTAAGACGTGGACTTTCTACCTTCCTGCCCTGTTTTAAAAAAAAACGTAATTTAAATCCTTTGTCAAAAGAAAAATATGCATGCAAACCACATGTGCCTCTTCATAAAACAACTACGATATCAAAGACAGCAAATATATCATACAACCTCTGTACACATGTGCGTTTGATATTTCAGCTCCCTTACAAACAAGAAAAAATGGATTGGTCTGAACCAAAAGACAATAAAACAAAAAAAAAATCTAAAGCACTAGCTACCCGCGCTGTTTGAGCGGGCCACCTTGTTAGTTACAATTACTAGTCTGTATATGAATGTAGGTTGATGGACATGCCAATATAACTAACCAGTAGGCCCCCCGCGCGTTGCCGCGGGGTGTCTATTCTAGTGCTAGCAAACCCTTTGGTATGGAAGGTCATGATTAGTCAAATCCATTCTATTAGACCTATGTTTTTCTGTTGAACTGTACAATATAATATAATTACAAAGGCAAAAAGAGGGCTAAAAGATTGTGATGCAAAAGAAAGTCGGGACCATGGGAACCTCCGTTGTTCAGTTGGTAGGTTGTTGTCCACTGTGGAATCTGGAAAAAAATTGATTTGCAGTCAATGTGGTTAATCTTTTTAGGAAAACCTTGCACGATGTCTGATGGCGCACTGGTAAAATAAAGGCATGGTGTTATATACTCCCTCCGTATAAGAAAGAATGCAATTCTAGCACAGTGTCATGGTTTTGTATCTTAAGTTCGATCAATTATAGATAAAAAAGTATCAATATTTATGATATCAAATAAATATCATTAGATTAATTATGAAATGTATTTTTATAATAAATTATTTTGGAGCCGTAAATGTGAATAGTATTTGCTAGAAATTTAGTTAAACGTGAACTACTTTTGCTGGCACGCAACACGTAGTTGCATTCTTTTTTGGACGGAGGTAGTATAATATAATTGCAGGAAACTTGGTTTATGAAATGTGGTCTGCCAGCAGTGCAAGTTCCAAACTCTCATGCCAGGTATCAAACATGATATGTGACGGATAGGTAGAATTGATAATTTTTGTAAAGAGGCTAAGAATCTGCTATACTTTCTACTGAAAGGAATGCCCAACATAAGCAGTTGAGTGGCAGAGAGTTATAGCAAATTAAAAGTCTCACATACATAGAAATTAAAGAGTGAAGTGGCAAACAAAACCTTAGAATGAGCATTCATGGTTATACTAAATTTATCTTCTTTGTCTCTGAAGAACAGATGACCTGTGCAGAAAAAATAGATAAATGCGTATTAAAAAATAGAGGAACAAAAGGAGGAAGGCACAGGAGTAGGGAACTAAATTGGATAGGGCACAATTGCACATGATATAGCAGTAGCAAGGCAACTGGAATAAGGAAAAAGTGACACAACCAATAAAGAGAAACCATAATTATCCTTAATTCACCTTCTTGTCTTTGAAGAGGAGCATATGACCATCACTTTCTGCATCGCTCACCATCCAAACAATTAGAACCTGATGCATGCTCTGTAAAGAAAATCACAACAATTTGAGGAACAAAAAATAGATGAACTACCATTACAAAAAATAGATGAACAAAAAAGGAAAAAAAATTGGATAGGCCACAACTGCACATGATGCAACAGCAGCAAGGCAATCGAAATAAGAAAAAAAAAAGGTGAGACAATCATAATTAAAGAGAATTACCAGAATGGGTAGGGCTTGCTTCATTATTAGGAAGTGGTTGGTGGTCTATAACTGATACAGTACAATCATAAGGAAGAAGATTAACAACAATCACAAATGTAAGGTCACGCCTATTTTTTCGACGCAATGGAAGATGCAAGCCTGAAGGAAAGCTTTGCTGCTGAGAGTCACCCATGTATATCTCTGATTGGCTGGGTGTTCACTGATAGAAGCATCCTGCGACCTGCGTAGTTAAGAATTTCAGCATGTGGTGCATATACAAAGGTGTTTCCTCTGTAATCACATACCTTACTCTGGAGAAGGTCCTTTTTTCAGTAGAAAGCAAAGGACATGATAATACTCATCTGAAATGATTCGTGCCAAGGGCATGAAAAGCTGATGCTACGGTAACGAACTTGACAAATATGATATGCGGATGATTTCCTCCTGCAATGAAAATTGGTGGCAAAGAAAATATTAGTATATATTTATGTTGGCTGACATCAGACAGGTACTACTGGACATAAAGTTCATGATATTTAACAGGGTTTTAGGTCAGCAGAAAGTATTATTACACATATGCACAAAATCAATGCATAACCACACAATGGATTAGTGGCAAAGAAAATGTTAGTGTTAGTATATATTTGTGCTGACTGTTATTAGACAGAGGTACTACTGGACAAACCTGTAGCAAAGTACTTTTTGATTACATGTGCACTATGCTAGCTTTACTGTGCTTACACTGGCATCATGTTGCCATCATACTGTAGTGGTAATTGACATCGGATCTTGATGTCGTTTGAAGGTAACAATATTCTGGGATATATATAGGCATGTTGTCATATGTGCAGCGAATAGAAGGAAGCAATGCAAACAAACTGGAAAGATAGGAAACTAACAGTACAGATGCTGAGAACTTACGGCGGTGTCGACTACGTAAGAGGGGTGTTGGATTATTTCTGGCTTTTCTGCATAGGGAAAGATAAGTGCATGAAAACGATAATAATATTTAGAGGTAGCTAGAAGAAAGGGGAACTTGTGCCTTTTAGTTGGGACATGAATGTGTACCTCCTCTTCCAAATGCTACAGCTGCCTTTCGTTTCTTTCGTGCATCAGTAGCAGCTCGTGTTGGGTGCATATCTACTGCATAGAAAGGTAACCGTTAAAAACCTTGTTAATATATGAGTACACTCGGTTGCAAGAGTTCTTTGAATTGGTGAAACCACATGTAAGTGGATCTTAAATCATATCATATTCGTAGGTAAACATATGAATCCTCGTAACGATGACAAATTGATATACCAGCAGCAGTTGATGAAACCATATGTAACATGATAATAATCTGTAAAGGTACTAAGAATAAAAGGGAATGGCAAAACATGTGCACTAATTAGCTATGCCTTTTACATACAACATGGATGCCTACCTCATGTTGTGAAAGGCACAGGTGTCTTTCGTTTCTTTTACATACAGATCATCCGCGATACATCTGTGGCTATTATAATTTTCAGTAACTCAGTGTGGGCATGCTGTAAAATAAGTTCATCATTGGATGGTAAAAGTGATAAGTGGAAACCATCGTTGAATTATGAATTTCTCTGCAGTCAGTAAGGTTTCATTGGTTCATCCTAGGATTATCAGGAACCGTATGACACCAAAGAGGCATATCGTCGAACAGGTAGGAGACAGTAGTAGAACAGACATGGAACTTGAAATATACCTTGACCTTGGTCCACGGTGTTTGCCTCCATTGTTGGGCCCCTCAAGCTGGACTGTGCTGTGATAGATGGAGAAGATGGCGCACCCAAGACCTTGGGCGTGCCTGTGGCGACGGCGAGGGAAGGGAGGAAGCGCCGTGGCCGCTGCGGCGTGGACGAAGAGGGAGGAGGCGCGACGCAGCCAACACCTCGGGCGTGGCCGCGGCGCCGGCGAGGGAAGGTTGTAGGCGGCGTGGCCAGGCACCCTCGGACGTGGCCGTGGCGCCGTCGAGGAAGGGTGGAGGCGGTGTGGCCGGCGGCCGTGGCCGCTGCGGCGGCGCTGACCAAGAGCGGTGGCGTGACCTCGGGCGTGGCTAGGTGGCAGGCGAGGGAAGGGAGGAGGCGCGGCACGGCGGTGCAGAGGTCGGAAGACGGGGAGGGAAGGGAGGTGGCGCGATGTGGCGGCGGGAGTCCGAAGGAACGGGTACGGAAGTTTCTGGAGGGGGAGCCTCTTACAGTATATCAGTAGGGTTGAGTCCGGACCTCTACAGCTGTATTAATCTTTACTAGTTAGCCCCCCGCGCGTTGCCGCGAGCGCTAGGAGGAATTGCAATTGGAGTTGATATTGTGTTATTTGTATATATTGCTGTATTTATCATATTTGTTGATCAACATATTGATATATTAATAGTAACCTAAAAGTCTCTACATGTTCTCAACGTATAGACAACTTTGGGACTTTAGTGTGTTCTAAGAGTGACAATGTGTTGCAATCTGACGTGCTGATTGTTTTTCGGGCTTCAGGCATGTTTGATAAGAGAGGCCACAAACACTTTCATTTTATACAGGAACACAGTCTCGAAGCATAAACTCGGAAAGATCTCTCTATGATGACACATTCATAAAATCCAAAAAATTATAGTGAACATAAGGGAAATTTTGAGATCTTGGAGCTAATTGTCCCATCGTATTTGTCTGCAAACAAATTTGGACAACTAATTGGAAAGTGTCTCGACCATAGATGATACAAACAACGGGAATGGTAAACAACTAAAATATGGCATGGGCATCGCTAAAACTAAAACAAATTGTAAAAAAAAAATCACCTAGAAATCTGCAAAGAACAAATAAGGCAAACAAATTAAACGATTGTTGTAATGAGAACATGAAGCCAAAAAAATACACATCAATAAATTTTCGAGCATTCACTAATTGATCTCTAGAAATTTCAGGTCACATGATGGACCTGCCAAAGTGATCCTTGTACTCATGGGTTTTGAGCAACCGACCAATATGGAAAACAGGGAGCAAATCAAAATTAGTTATCAAAATTACCTATATCAACCTGTGGAGACTGAAAGTGGGCCACAAAAAATGAAACTGGTTACCGGCACCATTTGCTTAACTGATGAAACGAAAATCAAGAGTAAGAATGATTGAAATGGAGGCCACGAACATAAGAAGGTATGCATCAGTGGACAGCCAGGAACATAATAAGGCCACCCAGTATCCTAAAGTTAAGATGATGACGCCTTATCAAATCGAATAAGCATATGAAAGAAGGTCCAGCAAATACCAGCAGCAAGTCAGCAACTGAATACCAAACAGAGTGTTGAGAAATGTGAGAACAGAAGCAAATGGGTTGGAGGCACCTGCTCTAATCCGCATATTGCTATAATCCTAAAGGGAGAACCACAGGAGGTTTAGTGCTAGCAAACCTTTTGGTATGAAGCTCATGTTTACTCAAACCTATCCTATTAGACCTGTAGTGTTTATGTTAAACTGTACAATATAATTAGAATGTTAAAAGGAGGGCTAAAAGATTGCGATGCAAGAACACAACCTTAGAATAAGCATTGATAGTTGTCCTAAATTCACCTTCTTGTCTTTGAAAAACAACAGATGATCTGCGCTTTCTGTACCCCTCAGCAGCACTCAAACAATTAGAACTTGAGGCATGGTCTGCAAGGAACTTATAATAGGTCGAGAAAAAAATAGATCAACTCCTTTTCCAAAAAATATAGGAACAAAAGGAGAAATACACATGGTATAGCAGCAGCAAGTCAATTGGAATGAGGGAAAAAAGTGAGACAACCATAAATAAAGAGAATGATCAGAATGGGCAGCGCTTGCTTCAGTAGGAAGTGGTTGCTGGTCTATAACTGATTCAGTAGTATCATTAGGAAGAACTGAGCAGGTAATGATGTGGACTCGTAGTCAGGCACGAACAAAAGGGGCCACCTAATTTTTCTGTGCGATGGAAGATGGAAGCCTGAAGGAAAGTTCTGCTACTGAGAGTGACTCATGTGTATCTCTGATTGGGGAGGTCGTTCATTGATAGAAGCACCCTGCGTAGTTAAGAAGAGTGCTATTTCAGCATGTGATGCATGAACAGATTAAGTAGAACAATAGGAAACTGAATGGTAACAGTTGATCTATGGTAATAACTAATAAGCTAATGGGAAGTTTGTAAAAGGAAAATGCAACATAAACACATATAATTGCTGCAACGACCCTCTGATCTGGTACAGCTCTATTGGCTAGGAATGTGGAGCTGCCATCATTGCCAAAAACAGGGGCATCAGACAATGTGGACCCAATGTCAGACATTTGACAAAAGTGTGCGGCTAATTTTCACCTAATCACTGCCAGAAACAGTAGCACCAACCAATGTGAATGCATGTCTGTTAAGATTTAGACATCTATCTAATAGAACGCATGTTGAAAAAAGGCACATCAACTGGTTTATATGTTTACCAAGTCTATGAGGATGTTATGGTTCGGAGTAGGAAATATTGATATCGGTTCAAAAAGAACAGATCAATTGGACATCCAAATAAAGCTGTACATCTTTAGCAAACAACCCAAGAGGTGAACCGTGAAAGAAAAGGCACCCTTGTCTGAAACATATTACCAGAAGGGAAAAACTATTGGTAACTAAATGAAATCAGTCGTTTTGATAAGACGACACATAATTTGGCAGGCGAACTGTGATGAACCTAGAATTTTCATATATTTGACCTTCTAAGCGAACCATTAAACTGCACATATGGCATACCATTGTAGCCTATGAAGCACAGGTACCTATAGCATTAATACATCATGTAACCATACGATGAAGGAAGTCGAAAAAGGATAGTGGAATTACAATTTGTAGGAAGAAAGCATAGAAGTGTTTTTACCTAACCATGTAGTGGAAATGGGTGTGGTGTACCTGCTACCTTGTGGTGTTCAGGCACGATGCTTTTATCATCCAGACTTCACATCTTCCCTTTGTAAAATGTGTTCGAATCACCCACGAAATACACATTGCATTTCAGGTAGCACATAGAAAAAGCAGGAAGTGCAAGTGAGTATCAATTGGCATGCATGTTGTATGTCTGGTTCGTGTAAAGGTAGAACAGCCCAAGATAATGAGACCATAGAAAGTAAAAGGAAGCATAAATGAAGCACCGAAGCAGCATGTAGTCAACCAAAGGCAATTTCTTGAACAGACCATATGGCACTGCTAGCATGAAAAAAAACAGAGATAGAACAGAGCAAGATAATCAGACCACAGAAGAGGAAAGAAGGCATGATTGAAGCACAGAACAGAAGCAGCATTAGAAAACCTAGCAGGCTGTAGCGAAGTACCACACCAAAGAGGCATATCGTTGAACACCTAGGATGCAATAGCAGAATAGACGTGGATTCTGAAATATACCTTGATTCACGGTGTTTGCCTACAGTGTTCGGCACCTGGACGGGGACTGTGCTGCGGTAGACGGAGAAGATGGCGAGAGAAGAGAGGAGGCGTGCCGCCGTCGCTGGTGCGGCACGGACCAAGAGCTCGGGCGAGCCTGTGGCGCCGGCGAGGGAATGGAGGAGGCGCGCCGCGGCCGCGGAGATCTCGGTAGACGGTGAGGGAAGGGAGGAGGGACGCTGTTGCGGCGGCGTCCGACACGTCGGCTGGGCCAAGAGGCGCGCTGCGGCGGCGGCGTCCAACGACAGCTCGGGCGAGGCTGTGGCGCCGGCGAGGGAAGGGAGGAGGCGCGCCGCGTATCGGAAGACGGCGAGGGAAGAGGTGAGGCGGGTTGTGGCGGCGGAGCAACCAAGGTTGGAAGAGGGGACGGAGGCAGAGTTTCTGGAGGCCGATTTTTTTCTGGGTAGGCAACCAAGGCTCTCGAAGCAACAATATTCAATGCGTGATAGATAATAATCTATAAGCTACAGGATAACAGTGTATTGATCTTTATAGATAGCTAGCTAGATATAGAAAGATAATAATACAATGTATCGGTAACAGTCTTACAGGCAGCAGAATGGACCAATGGTTGCATTTGCCGCATTCACGTGTAATATGTGTTTTGAAGACCTGCTCCTCATCCCTCCAAATCAAATATACACTCTAGGAATGTGACTGACAAGATGCCAGTCGGGCCCTGCCCCTCGCTTGTAACGCTCCGCCAAATCAGGGCAACCACTAATGAGCAATTCCTCGAGAGCAGTTAGGCGTTGTATGGATTGGGGCAAGTATTGAAGAGCAGGGGAATTCCGGATATAAAGCACACGGAGCGCAGAGAGTTGTCCAATCCACTCCGGCAGCACCGTCAGTGCAGGACCTGATGACATGCTGAGATATTCAAGCGAGGTGAGGTGCTGAATCGCCTCTGGGAACTGCTTCGAATCGCCCAAACGCAGTTCAAGGTGTCGCAGAGAATGCAGTTCTCCAAGCCAGTCAGGCAACGTGCCAACGGCGGGGCATTCGTAGATTTCGAGACGCTCGAGAGAGGTGAGGTTCCGCATGCTCTCTGGTAACTGTGTCAGGTCATCGCAACTGTAAATATACAACTTCTTCAGCTTAGTGAGGTGCTGCAGCAGTTCCCAGCCAGATGATGATCCTGTAACTTCGCTTAGCACTAGACTCTTGAGGCGAGGGACCAGCGCATGCTTGCTAGGCAGCTGATGGGAGAACCTTCCTGTGGATAGCAGCTGCCCATTGCTTCTGCTTAAAGACATACGCTCCAACGATGGTGGAAAGCAGGGGCTCCCATTTAATTTCGGGCAGCCATGTATGTCTAGAGTGGACAGGACAGGGAAAGGACATTGTGCTGCCAAGTCTTTCTCCCCAGTTTCAAAACCACTTGATGTAGTCCACAGCTCCTCTAAATTAGGCATTTCCTCCAGCATAAGTTCCTTCAGTGAAGGCAACTCAACAAATCCTCTCATATGCCTCAAGTTTGGAAATCTTTGTAGCATTAACGAAGTTAAACAAAGGAAATGGGATGCAATAGTTTGCTTCAGCATTATGCCACCTTCACAATATGAAGAATCATTTTGCTTCATCATCCATCCTGGCAACCAGGGGCCTCTGTAACCATAGATAATCAACCTCTCAATTTGCGATGGTGGTTCAAGAGCGTTCAGCACACCCCAATCATGTTCCATATCTGATACCAACTCTTCTTCGGTATCACTTAAAGACCAGTTCAGCACCAAGATTTGTAGGTTACTCTTCTGCTTCAAGCAAGCCTTCTCTGCATCACTTTGATTCTTCAAATACTTAAGGTTGGTAATTTCCAAGCGACCACCTATCATATCAAGGTTTTCTAGCTCTGAGATCCTCGCATCATCTGCACCACACCCAGCAACAAACAATCCCAGCTTTCTTAAACGGGTCAGCTGTCCCAACCCTGATGGTAAGCAGCACAGTTTACTACAATGCTCTATGTTCAAAACTGCAAGCCTTTTCAAGTTTGCTATGTCCTTAGGCAACTCCCGCAGCTCCGTGCATCCCCCAAGGTCAATACATTCTAGAGTATCAATCGATGTAACCCATTGAGGTAGCATGGTAACTTTGGTTCCAGAAAGGTTCAGAGTACGCAATGTATGACAGGATAGTGTGCTTGGCAGGTCTTGCAAACCCGTACAACCATTAAAGTTGATAGTTCGCAAGTTTTTGAACTCCCCAATGATGTCTGACGGTAGTTGTTGCAGAGATGAACAACGCTCTATATCAAGTACACATAGGCTTCCAATTCTACCTAAAGAGCTTGGTATCTCTCGGAGCTTGCTGCAGCCATATAGTTGCAAGGACCGAAGAACATACAAGTCACCAATGGACTGAGGCAGACTCTCAAGATCAGTAATCCAACGCAACTCTAGAGTCCTTAGCTTCCCAAGCTTTCCAACAGACTCAGGTAATGTCACAAAACCTTGGCACTCAACAAAATGGAGTGACTGCAAGTTCCAACACCTTGAGATAGCTTCTGGAACTGTTGTACAACTAACATTGTGGATTTCAAGATACCCAAGATACTCAAACTTTAATATGAACAGTGAAAACGGAGTATCAATTGCATAGTCCAAAACAACACTGCGCATACAGCAACTATTCTTCACTGCAGTATCAAAAGATGGCTTACTGTCAGAGATATATAGAGCACGGACCTTGTCAAATAAGCCCTTGTCAACATTCTCATTGAACGAAGTCAAAGATAAATATCTATACCTATGAGTAAATTTTTCTGTTGTATGAATTGGTACACAAGTCACCAGTTCATCCTTTAGTATCTGTCGAGTGAGATCATGGATCAAATCGTGCATGTTGTATATATCAGTGTTGCTCCCATAAGGTTCCTGAAGAAACCTGACCTTTACAAGAGAATCTAAGTAGCCTCTTCCGATATCTTCGGGTTGCTCTCCATTCATTGCATTGATGAATCCATGAGCTATCCATTGGGCAATCAAACGATCTTTCTGCATTTCATAGCCCTTTGGGAATATGGAGCAAAACGTAAAGCACTGCTTCAGTTCATCTGCCAAGTGAATATAGCTCAACTTCAAGGATGCAAACACTCTGTCATTTATACTCCGAACATTCCATAAATTATTCTCTCTTATGGCCCTCCACGTACTTATTTCCTTCTTGTCACTAAGGACTGCTCCAAGAGTTTGAATTGCTAGCGGCACCCCACCACAAACCTTGATAATCTCTTTTCCGACTTGTACATGATCGGAGCTCAAATCTTGCTCTGCCAACCCAGAACCCTTCAGGAATAAGTTCCAACTCTCAGACTCTGATAAGAATGCCAACTCAAATATATGTCTTGATTCCACAACTTCTGCAACCTTTCGATCACGAGTGGTTAATATAATCCTTGTTTCAGGTGCACCACATTTTAGCTGCACCATGAACTGTTCCCAGTCATGTCTGTCCTCATGCCAAGCATCATCAAGGATAAGAAGAAATTTCTTATTGCTCAACTTCTCGGAGATTTTTTGGATCATGTGCTCCGGGGGATGACGATCTGAATTATCTCCAACAATTTTTTGAAATAGCTTGCCGATGAGCTTCTCAACATCAAACTCTTGAGACACATGGATCCAAAATATTTCATCTCTGAAGTGCTCCTTTATCTTGACGTCATGGCAAATGTGTTTGGCCAAAGTAGTTTTGCCTGACCCTCCTAATCCGACGATAGAAACTATCATGTTGTTCTCTCCAGCATTACATTCTACAAGCTTAGATATGATTTCATCCTTTTCTTGATCCCTAAGGGGTATTTTGGACTCTGGAACCTTGCTCAACCAGGTGATCTCTCCAACTGTCCTGTGCCTAGTACCAACATGTTGATCCCTTGGAAAATTACTCACTAAAGTATTGACATCACTTCTTTGCTTGACGATTGCAGCAAATCTCACCTTGATTGCCTTGATCTTATGAGACATCTTGTATCGGAATGCAAATGTCTTTGGTTTTGCACAGAAGCAGCCAGCTATACCACTCTTGTCATCATCTCTTTCCATCTTCTGTTTCTCAGCTTCTAGCTGGACTTCTTGTAGTATATCGTCAATGTCATAAGCCACATCTTTCAATTTTACAACCCAGCGAGACTGTGCCTCACTCTGTATTGCTCTGTCACGTGCTGCCGACAGCCAGCTTGTAATCTCTGCGTGTATATCCTGGAGCTCGGAGAGATCTTTTTTTACACCGGTTATGGCAGCAAACTCAGTGGCTAACAGTGAAACTAGCTTGTCACCTGCAACCTTCAACACTCCAGATGCTAAAGCAGCCTCCATCCCACTCATTATGTCAAAGAAACTCTTGCCTAAACCCCTGCGGATGAAATTGAAAAGCAAGCGGTTACATTTGAGTTTCGCAAATCCAAAACTAGTTAGGTGGCAGCAGTAATGTTTTTTTAGGAAAATATTTTTTTAGGAAATGTGGCGGCAGAAATGTTCCAATAATAATTCCCAACTCTGGAATAAATTGACGGCCGACAAAATATCTGAGAGTTACCGATTAACATGTGTCACCCCCAGATCGGACGTGTGACACCATTAGTGGTATGCAGATTATATTTCGTATATGTTTCGAACTGAATGGACAAATATTGTCCGTAACCGCTTTTCTGGGAGTCAAATATCTTATATGGGTAACACAGAAAGTCGTTTGGATGCAGGAAAATAGATCTACTAGACCGATTGGCGTGAAAATAAAATGGGAAATTAATTTACATACCAGGTGAAGGAGGATACACACAGTAGGAGCAGTAGATAAGCAACGACAGTATGACACTTTGATGCCGCCAGATGAGGGAGGGCCTTTTGTTCTTCTTCTTCTTATTATTCTTCTTCTTGTGAAAGAGGTGAAGGAGGCCTTTGATCAGTATGCTTGACGCTCACTGGGATTGACACAAAAAAGTGTGAGTTGGTCATCGAATAAATTCTAGGATTGATGACAGCAAAAACGTGAGTAGGACATTGAAGAAAATGACCAGGGGAGAAAGGGGAGGAGATCTGAGGAGTGAGGAATTAGATTGTGCGTGTTGGGCTTAAATCAAAGCAGATTAAGAAGTACCTAAACTCAACTGCGGCGAGGTTGCAACCCAACGAGAAAGAGGAAATGGTTTTTTCGAGGTTCCAGCTCCAGGATGCAGAGGCCTGCAGATCTGAGAGGCAGGTGATGAAGAAAATGAGCAGGTGGTAGAGTCGAACCCAACGAGAAGGAGAAACAGGATTCCGGCCGAGATCATCATCCTTATTACCTCGGTCGCGTCGTCGGCGACGAGCTAGAGGCCTCCCCTAGTCCGGTTGTGCGCGGCGGTCGATGGTCAATGCTCACTCCTCATGCCCATGGAGAGGAACGGAGAGAGGAGAGTGAGTGAACGTCCACACCACGGCGCTTGACATAAAAAACGAAGAGGGAGAAAGATTGTCGGATGCAAAGCGGAAGCAGATCGGGACTGAAAGACCGACCGGACGATGCTTTGTGAGTTGGCGGGTGGTGGGACCCTGGCCCGGCCTCCGACAACCGTGGGTTAATTTTTTAATTATCCTCTGACAGTTTTTTATTAGCTGTACTGCGCCTTTGAAAAAACTGAATAATATCGTGTAAGCTAGGGTCGGAAAGCATAGCTGCAGCGACACTGGTATGTGTGTGATGATTGAGGTAGTCCAATCTGTTCTTGACGAGTAAACCACTGCAGTCGACGTTGATGGGAAATTCAACGTGCTCCCGGCACGTTGATAGCAAAATACTTCAAATCCTTGCATATTATATACTTTAATTGACAATAACTAATTCATCAAACGTGCTCCCGGCACGAGCTAGAATTTTACGAGCAAGTAATAAAAGTTCACGAATGAATTATGTGCCTACAACTACTCAAAATTGCATATATTTACACTCGCTATCTATTTTTCATTTTCTAACACAATATTCATATAGATAATATGATATATCTTTGCATTTATGATTACCTTTGCAATTATTCCATATATTTTTCCATTCATATTCAGAGTTTTTTTTCTTTGCACCGTGCTTCCACATATCTTTAATGTGGTTTAGTTTGACCCTTAACTTGAGTTATGTGTAGGGATGGCAACGGGGCGGATTCGAATCGGGTGAAGTCTCTGTGCATCCGAACCCGAAACTGTATCGAACACCGATTCGGGTGATAATCCGTCCCCAAAACTAAACCCGCGGATACCCGAAACCCGCTTTGTATGGCAACATAGTAAGAGCAATAAGGACCTTTTATAAATTTATGCATGATATATATACACATATTCACATGTATAAATAAGAGGCAACAAATAATAAATATTCATGAGTCAACTTAGAATAAATTTAATAATCTAAGTAAACAAGTTATTATTAGCATATTATAAACATAAGTTTTAATTCTAAATGATTTATTTCGGATATCCATTGGATATCTATGGGTGAAAACCGAACCCGATTGGTTTCGGGGCCCTGAACCCAAAAACCATGGGTGAAAAATCATCCCCGAACCCGAACTCACAAGACCCGAAACCCGTGGATATCCGACCCGAAACCGCCCCATTGCCAACCTTAGTTATGCGAGCTCTTGTTGCAGCACATGTGTCATGACATTATAAATCATGATTTTGGCTTTCAATTTGAATCATAATTCTTTTAGTCAAAAGTTCATTAAAACTCTAGTATTTTCTGTAACTTTTATTAAAAAATCATTTTAAATTTTATTAAAATGTATCCTAGTCCCTAGACTACCCTCTTAGTTAATATAGTGAAATAAACAATAGCTTTAGTCTTTACCACAGCACTCAAGTTGCTGAATTTTCTCCATTAGAGTATTATGTGTGCAATAGTATTTTTTTATAAAAAGTAGTGCTTACAATTAAACTATCGATAATAAAAGTTTAATAAACTTGCTTTATAGCCAGGTTATGTCATCAATAGACTAATCTTATAGGTTAGTCATACAATAGTTTAGCTCTTCACATAAATTATAACATCATTTTTTATTATCTAGGGACCATGACAGTACATACGTGGGCGCATATTGTGAGAGCATCTCCACCACTACTGCCTAAAGCAGACTACCTAAAATTCTATTTGGGTAGCCACCAATTTTCTTTCTACCCAAATTTTGCTCTCAACTCCAACACTACTACTTAAAACTGGCTACCTATTTTCATCATAGTAGAGAATGACGTGTGAGTCCCACATGTCATTCTCACTTGTCTTCTTCTCACCGGAGCAGCCGTGGCCAGAGCAGAGGAACTGCGCCCTTGCCGGGATCCGCCGCCGGGAGCCACACTCGCGTCGGGATCCGCCATAGGGAGGCCCGCCGTGCCAGGATCTTCCGTCGAGGGCTCTCCGCGCTGCCAGGGAAGGTCGTCGAGGTCGCTCATGCTAGGGGCTCCGTCCAGAGGGGGCAGGCCCACCCACACTAGCTAGCCATGTCGCAGAGCCGCGCGCGGAGATAGGCCTGCCTGTGCCCGCACGGGAAGCCGTCGAGCACCGCTAGGGAGGAAGCTGCGGAGCTCCGACGCGCGCCGGGGAGGAGGCCGCGGAGCTCTGGCGCGCCGAGGGCAGTGGAGCCACGCTGCCGAGGCACGCCGAGAAGGGGAGCCGCCGCTGGGGCTTGCCACCTGCGGACGGGCGAGCACGCAGGAGAAAGAGAGAGTCGTATAGGAGAGAAGATTTAGGTAGTCAGGTTTGGCCCAACAGGAATGGGTAGTGGCAAGGGGATTTTGGATAGCCAACAAATCTGTTACATCGGATATTTCATGGGATGTCGAAAAAGGTGTTCGGATACTAATAAAAAAACTAATTACACAACTCGCCTGAAAACCGCGAGACGAATTTATTAAGCTTAATTAATGCGTCATTAGAATATATTTACTGTAGCATGACATTGTCAAATCATGGATTAATTAGGCTTAAAAAATTCGTCTCGTAAATTTATCGCAATCTGTGTAATTAGTTATTTTTTTATCTATATTTAATACTTTATACATGTGTACAAATATCTGATGTGACGGGATAAAAAAAATTGGAGGAAGTAAACACGCCCTAAGGACCGACCGGACGATGATGCTTTGAGAGTATGATTGCTTTTCGCCTCAGAAATTGCGTGGCAAGAGCATCTTCTACAGTGGATCCTGAAAGGACACAGTTAACGTGCGACCGGGCGCACTATTGACCAAGCACGCGACCCCATCCACATGCAGGCTATGATGGCATGCGCCCCCCCTACAGCCCTGTCTGCTTGCCCTCCCACACTGCAAATCTAGACAGGGTTGCACGCATTCCAACATCCTGCTTGCGCATGTTCTCCCACGCGACAAAAAAAAACCGCAAAACATTTTATTCAAATTTCTACAACTTTTAAATGATGTGTCCGTTTTCAATTCCGTGTGCACCAGAATGTTCTACGTGACGAGACGAACAAAACTAGATCTCACCTGCCTATGTTTCGAAGAATTTTATTTTAGTAGCAATTTATATATAAAATATATTAGTAGATTTACGAAAGGAGTTGTTACCATGTAATACTAAACTTGCTACTCAAAAATATATTAAAGTTTTTACATGGTATGCACAAGCTCAGGGGCAAACAAAATCAAAAGAAGTTACTGCCATATAAAACTAAAGTTGCTACTCCGAAAATATACTAAAGTTAATACATAGTATGCACAAGCTGAGGGGGCAAAAAATATGAAAAGGAGCTACTACCATGTGATACTACAGTTGTACAATTTGGTGGCAAATTATTGCAACAAGCCTAGAAATAGAAGTTGTTGCAAGCTGGGGTAAATTCTTTTGTGACAACTTATGTATGCAATGGTTACCCTTTTGTGAAATTTATATATTATAGGTGAGGCAACTAATATGTAGGATTTAGTAAGACATTCGAACGTAAAAGGTGACTAAAAACTAACACAAAAAAAACTTGATTGAAAAAATAAAAAAAAAGACTGAAAACATGGAAATAGGAACTGAAAAATATAACACTCAAAACAATAGGTGAAATAAAAAAGAAATTGACAACCACAAAAAAATTGAAATTGAAAAAAAAAAGAAAACTAAAGCAGACACAATAAAAACAAAAAATTGAAACTGAAATTAACAAGAAATCGGAAAACACAAATAGAAACGGAAAAACTAAAGTAGACAAAATAAGAAACACAAATATAAAAGATTAGACTGAAACAGAAGTTGACAACCAAAAAAATTAACTGAAATAGAAGAAATACAAATGTAAAAAAATAAGACTGAAACTGAAGTTGACAGCAAACAAATTTAACTAAAAATGAAAAACAGAATTTGTTGCTACACACTTAATACATAAGTTGCTATTACACACTTAATACATAAGTTGCTACACGTTTTCTAGTATATATAATTTGTTGGAAGATTAGTATGTTGGTTGCTACATGCTTAATACATAAATAGCTATTATATATATAACATAAGTTGTTAGTACATACAAATTATTTTGAAGCATATGCATCATAGTATTACTTTATAGATCTCATCATGAGTGGCTCAAATAGTACAAACGCTTTTTGAAAACGTGTACGAAAGTAGTCGTATTTAAAAAAAAGTAAAAAAGAAATAGTACTAGTTTATATTTAGTACTACAAAAGATAACAAGCTTTATGGCCTAACCTGACCGCTCAGCCACATGGGGCGCATCTGGACACCCACGCCCCACCACGACGCCGAAGGGCCAGGCCGCCGGGGGGTCGCGCATTGGATGTTTGACACATGTAAAAAAAACTAATTACACAACTTGTTTAGAAATCGCGAGACAAATTTATTAAGCTTAATTAATTTATCATTAGCAAATATTTATTGTGGCATGACATTGTCAAATCATGGATTCATTAGACTTAAAAAATTCGTCTCATAAATTTATCGCAATCTGTGTAATTAGTTATCTTTTTATCTATATTTAATACTTCGTACATGTGTTCAAATATCTAATGTGATGGGATAAAAAAAATTTGGAGTAACTAAACACGCCCTAAGGACCGACCGGAGGATGATGCTTTGAGAGTATGATTGCTTTTCGCCTCAGAAATTGCGTGGCAAGAGCATCTACTATAGTGGATCCTGAAAGGACACGGTTAACGCGTGACCGGGCGCACCGTTGACCAAGCGTGCGACCCCATCCACATGCTGGCTATGATGGCATGCACCCCCCGACAGCCAATCTGGACAGGGTTGCACGCGTTCCGACATCCTGCTTGCACACGTTCTCCCACGTAACAAAAAAACCGCAAAACATTTTATTCAAATTTCTACGACTTTTAAATGATGTATTCGTTTGCAATTCCGTTTGCACTAGAATGTTCTACGTGACGAGACGAACAAAACTAGATCTCACCTGCCTATGTTTCGAAGAATTTTATTTTAGTAGCAATTTATGTATAAAATATGTTAGTAGATTTATGAGAGGAGTTGTTATCATGTAATACTAAACTTGCTACTCAAAAATATATTAAAGTTTTTACATGGTATGCACAAGCTCAGGGGCAAAACAATCAAAAGAAGTTACTGCCATACAAAACTAAAGTTGCTACTCCGAAAATATACTAAAGTTATTACACAATATGCATAAGCTGAGGTGGCAAAAAATATAAAAAACTACCATATAATACTACAGTTGTACAATTTGGTGGCAAGTCATTGCAACCAGCCTAAAAATAGAAGCTGTTGCACAAGCTGGGGGCAAATTCTTCTATGACAACTTATATGTGCAATGGCTACCCTTTTGTGACAATTTATATATTACTAGCAAAACATACCCGTGCGTTGCAACGGGAGAAAAAACTATTAAACATTCGTAGAAAACAATGACACAAATGCTATAGCTTTATTTACGGTTTACCCTTTCTATAAAATTATAAAAGGTATACTTTATTTTATGGTAACCATGACATCTATGATATCTACCTCCTAAACTTTAGTCGCAGTCCCATCGGATGTTTGGACACATGCATGGAGTATTAAATTATAGACTATTTGCGAGACAAATTTTTTAAGCCTAATTAGTCCATAATTTGATAATGTTGTGCTACAGTAAACATGTGATAATGACGAATTAATTAGGCTTAATAAATTTGTCTCACGGATTCTATAATTTATTTTTTTATTAGTATCCGAACACCCCATGTGACATTTGATGTGACACATCTTAAATTTTAGTCCCTACATCCAAACATTTGACGTATCTATGCTGTCAACTCATGATTATGATGTGAGATCTCCATCGAGTTTCCACATAGCAGTCCTCATTGGGGATTGTAGAGACATATTTATTTAGATCTCCATCGAGTTTCCACATAGATCTCCATCCGAGGCAGTCATTTTTTATTAACCGAGGCGGTTAAAATCCATTAATCGAGGCGGGCAACGTAAAAGAACCGTCTCGGTTAATGCCTATTAACCGAGGATGTTTTTCTAACACAACTGCCTCGGTTAATACATTAATCGAGGCGGTCAGTTATAAGGCCCACCTCGGTTAAGGCTGAGGCCCAACTGGCCCAGGCGAGGTCCGGTAACCATCCACCATATAAATACACGCTATTAGGGTTAGGTTCACTCATTGCACTTCCTTTCCCTCTCCCTCCTCAGCCTGAGCACGACGCCTCTCCTCCTCAGCGCGAGCACCCGCGCCCCTCCTCCTCCCCCACTCGATAACGGTGGCGCCCCCTCCCCTCCCCATCCCACCGCCCGCTCCCTTCTCCACCCGGCGGCGCCCCCTCCCCTCCCTCCTAACGGCGCAGATGAGGTGGCCGGACTGTCCGGCGCGCGTGGGGCGGCCATGGCGTGGGGTGGCCCGGCCCCTCCCGAGGGCGCACCCCTCCTTCCCTCCCTCCACCACGGCGCGTGGGGCTCTCCGGCGATGGGGCACGGCGACCAGATCCCTCCACGGCGCCCTCACTCTTATCAACCATCACTCTTATTCTAGTGGGTTTATATCAACCATCACTCTTATCACTTTATTTAATCTATATGTTATTGTTATTTTTGCCACGAAATAGAGAAAGTTTTGCTAAATTTTGCTACAAATTATACTACTTAGTAGATGTTTTGTGAAGTTCGGTTAGTTCGGTCATGACCGAGACCGAACCGAACTAACCGAGACCGAACTTGCTCGGTCTTGAGTTTTGAAACTAACCGATCGGTCTCTGTTTTTAGATGACCGAACTTTTGAAATAACCGAAGACCAAAATTGATCGGTTCAGTCAGACCGAATGCCCAGGGCTGGCGACATCCTTCTTGCGCACGTTCTCCCACGCAACAAAAACAAAAAAAACTCAAAACATTTTATTCAAATTTCTATAACTTTTAAATGATGTATCCGCTTTCAATTCCGTTTGCACCATAATGTTCTACATGATGAGACGAACAAAACTAGATCTCACTTGCCTATGTTTCGAAAAATTTTATTTTAGTAGCAATTTATGTATAAAATATGTTAATAGATTTACGAAAGGAGTTATTAGCGTGTAATACTAAACTTGCTACTCAAAAATATATTAAAGTTTTACATGGTATGCACAAGCTCAGGGGCAAACAAAATCAAAAGAAGTTACTCTCATATAAAACTAAAGTTGCTACTCCGAAAATATACTAAAGTTATTACACAGTATGCATAAGTTGAGGGGGCAAAAATATCAAAAGAAGTTACTACCATATAATACTACAATTGTACAATTTGGTGGCAAATCATTGCAACCAGCCTAAAAATAGAAGCTGTTGCACAAGCTGGCGCTAAATTCTTCTATGACAACTTATGTGTGCAATGACTACCCTTTTATAACAATTTATATATTATAGGTGAGGCAACTAATATGTAGGATTTAGTAAGACATTCGAACATAAAAGGGTGACTAAAACTAAAATAAAAAAATAAAAACTTGATTGAAAACTGAAAAAAATAATAAAAAAGACTGAAAACATGGAAATAGGAACGGAAAAATACAACACTCAAAACAATAGGCAAAATAAAAATGAAATTTACAACCACAAAAAAATTGAAATTGAAAAAAAAAGAAAACTGAAGCAGACACAATAAAAACAAAAAAATTGAACTGAAATTAACAAGAAACTGGAAAACACAAATACAAACCGAAAAACTAAAGTAGACAAAATAAGAAACACAAATGTAAAAAATTAGACTGAAACAGAAGTTGACAACCAAAAAAATTAACTGAAATAGAAGAAATACAAATGTAAAAAAATAAGACTGAAACTGAAGTTGACAACAAACAAATTTAACTAAAAATGAAAAATAGAATTTGTTGCTACACACTTAATACATAAGTTGCTACACACTTAATATATAAGTTGGTACACGTTTTCTAGTATATATATATATATAATTTGTTGGAAGATTAGTATGTTGGCTGCTACAGGCTTAATACATAAATAGCTATTACATATATAACATAAGTTGCTAGTACATACAAACTATTTTAAAGCATATGCATCATAGTATTATTTTATAGATCTCATCACAGGGGGATCAAATAGTACAAACGCTTTTTGAAAACGTGTACGAAAGTAGTCGTATTTAAAAAAAAGAAATAGTACTAGTTTATATTTAGTACAAAAGATAACAAGCTTCATGGCCTAACCTGACCGCTCACCCACATGGGCCGCACCTGGCCACCCACGCCCCACCACGACGCCGAAGGGCCAGGCCGCCAGGGGTCGCGCACTGCCTTACGAGCGCGACCTGGCGCGAATTAGATTTTGCGATCCAGAAAACCCATCCTCTTCTTTCCCTAGAAACTGTTATAAAAGGGATTAATTAATGAAGAAAAATAAGCTGCAATAGATCCCTTTCTAATCCTCTTTTCCAAACTTTTTTTCTCAATCTCCCAAAATGTTCCTCTTCCCTAAACTTTCCATCAGTTTGATTAATCCACCTAATAAATCCCGCCTATTCGTCAACTCAATTTTATAATTTCAAAGGTATCTCATGGACAATTTAAAAGAATTAAATATAGCAAAATACTTCAAATCCTTTACATTTAATTGACAATAACTAGTTCATCAAACGTGCTCCCCGCACGAGCTAGAATTTTAGGAACAAGTAATAAAAGTTTACAAATGAATTATGTGCCTACCACAACTACTCAAAATCACATATCTTTACACTCGCTATCTATTTTCATTTTATAATACAATATTCATATATCTTTCCATTTATGATTACCTTTTCAATTATTCCATATATTTTTCCATTCATATTCAGAGTTTTTTTTCCTTGGCATCGTTCCACATATCTTGAATATGTCTTTAGTTCAAACCTTAAGTTGAGTTATGTGGGCTCTAGTTGCACCACATGTGTCATGACATCATAAATCTTGGTTTTGGCTTTCAAATTTGAATCTTATTAATTGCTATAATTTTTTGTCAAAAGTTCATTAAAACTCTAGTGTTTTCTGTAACTTTTATTAAAAATAATTTTTAATTTTATTAAAATGTATCCTAGTCCCTAGACTTCCCTCTTAGTAAATCTATACTATAAAAGAGCAAAGGAATTGAAAAATACCTGTTACTCAGAAATTCCTACCCACCCTATGTTTTAGCCCCTAGATCATAGATCCAACGCATTTAATCTCCCGTCCTAACCTGACAAACGGGCCTGACCGAAAAACTTTTAATTCTTTATGCATGTTTATGTTGTGTTTCCTCATATCCCTATTTTTTCACACCAAAAAGAATACACAACCCACCTATAACAATATCGATTAATTAGTGCCATATGCACACACGTATGTTGATTTTTGGTGTACATACGTAATGCATCAGGGCTGCGACGCCTTAATTCTTCTGGACGACCTATCCTACTATAAAAGAGCGAGTTTTTTTAGAAGCCTCTCCCTCTATAGTAACCGTTCGATCTAGACGTCGTGCTATATGGGTCATCCGTCATCTGTGATTTTATATCTTACATGTAAGACTCCTAACATGATACGTAAAGAAAAGATTCGAATTTGTTTGAGTCCTCGTCAGTCACGTATGCCATACTGGTTCATAAGTCAGGAATCCTCTCTTTTTTCCCTTCCTGTAAACTATCCTACGTTGGATACGGTTTCGTACGTTCGGTCATGTGGAAAGAGAAACAGAGTTCGTAGCGGTGTCAAGTGCGGTGGATTGAAAAAGTTTATGATTGCGTCATCCGACTCTGCATGCATGTGCTATAGAGAGAGAGAGGGAGCACGTTAACCTTAGGCATGGCATGGCAATGTGCACTGCACCATGTTTAAAAGATTGGGGAAAATTAAGAAAGAAGGATGTTCCTCAAATAACCCACATCTGCATAGTCTTAGGAGGATGAGAGAGCGACAGAGCGTTGTGTGGTGTGTGTGCGTGAGTTTATCAGCAAGATCATGAACCTTCAGCTACAGCGACGGGTTGCTCTCAAGCAAGTTTAGACTCCTCTCTCTCTATATATATTTATATATATATATATATACAGAGAGAGAGAGAGGAGTATGTATCTCATTAATTAACAACTTGAAAAAGCAGACATACGAGAATGAGACCTCCTTGGTCGGTGCCCTGGTACAATCCTCGTTTGTGCAAGGGACAAAGGGACCTCATGAGTCCTCGTCCGTCACGTGTTCTTAAAAGATTTTGAAGCTGATATTTGCCTTGCTGGTTGCCATGTTTCTTTATTTTCATGTCTTCTGTGCTCTTTGCTTAGCCGGAGTTTTTTTTTACGGTAATCCTTAGAATATTGTGCTGGCCTTTATTGTATTTGTTTTCAAATGACGCCCGGCTGTCAGGACCTGTGCTCCTGCATACGTCGCTGAGGACAGCCATGGTACGTCTGGAAGCTCGGGTGCACGATCGAGTTTCGAGTCCAGGCCCAAGGCTACCATACAGACAAGGCTCTATTTGCTACGTATAAGGCGCTAGATGATGCCAAATTGTACTGCCTGCAATGAGTTTCCCGTGGCACGCATGAGTGACGTAAATAAGCTAACCTAGCAGGTCGTAGATTATTTATTTGTCTATCTATGTACGTATCCTATACTTAATATATGGTTCTATTGTCACATATCGATGTTGATGGCATCAATCTGAGCAAGAGATAATTAGTTCATAATTTCATATTCATATATAATTTGGACAACATATTATTAATCAAAACAATAAACATGTGCGTGTCGCACGTGCATATTTGCTAGTATAGTGAAATAAACAATTGTTTTAGCCTTTACCACAACACTCAAGTTGCTGAATTTTCTCTATTAGAGTATTACTTGTGTAATAGTATTTTTTTTATAAAAGTTGCTTACAATTAACTATCGATATAGATATGTTATAATGTTTAGTCAAATGTATAAATTTATCAAAAGTACTCCCTTACTCAAATTCTGAATAGATATGTTATAATAATGTCTTAAACTTCCAATGATCAAATTCTTTTCGATTCTATCGCCACTTAATCAGGTTGTGCCATACTGGCACTACTATCCGGAGAAGCGGCCCAGACATGGCATTTGCTACGGGCCATGCCATACTAGGTCAGGCCAAAATAGCGGTCGTGGGCTAGCTCATGGGCCTCATGCCTTCTTGTCCAACTATGTTGCACTACATAAACTTCGACATAGGCTAATGCACAACAATCAGAGCCTATGGGCATGAGTGATTTGCGTATCAGTCTAGCCTGACTCGTATGGCCCAAGGAGATAGGCGGTGGAGCGCACGCAACATTGCTATGTTAGCTGCCTGCATCTAGCTTTCGCTTGAGCTATTTTTCAGCCATGGAACAATATTTTCTTCTCACAATATTTCAGCATAAGCATCAGCATAAGCGAACGTGGTGAACGTTTGGTTGCTTGCACGAGAATATATTGCAATAGATGATAAATTAGGTAAAATAAACATAAATCATAATTTTTTTATAAGCAACTATCTTTATTTCTCTTAATTTATCTTATTATTCCTTACTATTGTTTAAAATTTATTAATATCAATTAACATATGTTAGTCGTGCACTAATAATGTCATTATCTAGATAATTGCTCTCATCCGACATCCTAGCTTTGGGGATGAACCCAAAAAATCTGCGTATCTTAGAAGTTGGGCCGAGAAGAAATTTCTGCATGAGCAGAGAGATAGACCCAAAGTGCCATGCAAGCGACCAATCATCATAAACATGGGCCTGTTTAGTTCCTCAAAATTTTTCAAGATTCTTCGTCACATCGAATCTTTGGACGTATACATGAAGCGTTAAATATAGATAAAAAATAAAACTAATTACACAGTTTAGACGAAATTCACGAGACGAATTTTTTAAGCCTAATTAGATCATGATTGAACACTAATTACCAAATAACAACGAAACTGTTACAGTATCATTTTTCCAAATTTTTCGCGAACTAAACTAGCCCCATGTATCCCGTGGGTCTGACTGACTAAAAAAATTTGATCCGCGGTGGCTAGACAGCCCCTGAGTATTTCGACTAGAGAAGAAGGTCTTCTCATGTAGATCGAGAAAAACTCTCAAACTCACGTCTCACCCATACACAACGATATTGTAGCTCTGTGGGATGGAGCTGGCCACGTACCTGTACGAGGGAGTTTACCTAGCTCGAGAAAAATCTCTAAAAACAACACGCGGGTGCGCCACACCTGGGGCTCGAACCCGCACCACAAGAGTGCTGCTGAGAGCGCTAAACCAGCCGCAACCAATCAATCACGACCCATGTGTCTCGATGTAACTCAAAACAAATTCTGGATACAAACAATGCTCAGTTTGATCTCATCAGGCAGTAGGAGGTGTACTACCAGCAGAAGAGTAGCTGTACAGCAGTTAACCTCACGAGCGCGATCCTGACGTGGGTGGTGGCCTGCCAACACATAGCTTGCACGTAGCCAGGCTCATTCTGGGCCGTCCATGCTTGCACGGACCACACGCGACGCGATCCCTCGTTTTGTCCGCGATCGTTCGTTCGAGTCCCTGGCCTGATGATCCAACAGCAGTACAGCACAGCACGCCGACGCCAAGGAGGATAAAGGAGAGGAGGAAGACCAATCCATGGAGTCGCGCACGCGCCTCACGAGACGAGACGATGACCTGTGGCCCCTCGTAGCAGTGGCAAAGGCAAACCAGGGGTGAATAGGCCGTGGGGATTGCCGCCGATTTCGTGTCCTTGCAGCCACCGTCTGCCACCGCCCAATCTCCACTTCTTTATCTTCTCCGAGGTGAGAGTGAGAGCCTGCCCAGGCGATCCTCTTTCTTAGTTCTCACACATCGGCCCTGTTTAGTTCACGAAAAAAACACTATGCGAAAAAAAATTTCCCGTCACATTAAACTTACGATACATGCATGAAGTACTAAATGTAGATGAAATCAAAAACTAATTGTACAGCTTAGTTGTACTTGGCGAGACGAACGTTTTGAACCTAATTAGTCAACAGTTGGACACTATTTGTCAAATAAAGCCAAAACATACTACAGTACTTTTTTTACACCTTTTTACACATCTAAACACACCCATCGTCACACAGCTGACCTGCCACTGCCACTGCCAGGAAGGATGCCCCGCGGCGGCTTCTCGGGGTCCCTCAGGTCGCCCAAGATCGACGTCGTCATCGACATGGGGAGCCCCTTCCTCAACCGCACCGTCGACGGCTTCCTCAAGATCGGCGCCGTCGGCGCCTGCAAGGTGGCCGCCGAGGAGACCTTCGAGTGCCTCCACAGGGGTGCGTGCCTGCGTGCGCCTCTCTGCCTCTGCTGCCATTCTTCCCCCTTCCTCTTCTTCTTTATTCGTATTCAGTATTTCAGTCGTGCTGCATTCCACAGCCCAGAAACCCTTGTTAGATGCAAAAAGTTTCGATTTTGCGGAACGCGTGTCAAAGATTAGTATGATGTTGCCCCCCCCCCCCCAAAAAAAAAAAAACGTTTGGTCATTGCGCTCCACTCTACACAGATAGATAGATAGATTACTAGCCATAATGTGGGATTATGGATAACGGACTGCAGTCTTTCTGCCTCTGCAAGTGAATTCAGAGAGCAAAACAAGGGGGCACAGTCATTTCAGTCATGCTGCATTCCACAGCCCAGGAACTCTTGTTAGATGGGAAAAGTTTCGATTTTGCCACACGCATTTCAGAGCCCAAAAGGTTTGGTCGTCGTGCTCTACACTACACGTATAGATAGATTATTAATCATGATGTAATATGGGATTATGGACAACGGACTGCAGTCTCTCTGCCTCTGCAAGTGAATTCAGAGCGAAACAAGGGGAGCGCAGACATAACCCCACACTATGATTTGTAGTACAGCCTGAATATCTCACATTCAGTCTTTATTGACTTTTTCTGCACATTTCTGTAGTCCGCATTACATTCAGTCATGATTGAATGACTGAAACGGCGAGAAAAAACTGATTTTGTTACTGAAGATAGATTCACTTCATATATGCACGCTAGTACTAGTTCCCCACCTTGGGCCCGAGCCGGCTCAAATGGTCCTTAATTTCCTCTACGGATCTTACTGAAGACTCACCTAAACTTTGAGTTTAACCAATGCTATTTCAGAATAATAGCAGTATTGTATTCCTGTTGTTTACTGACAAGGAAATCATATGCTTGCATTTTTTTTGTGCTACATTTTACTGGCAAACAGAGAAGAAATTGTTATGACAAAACCTCTTTTATTTGCAGGGGATGTTTCAAAGCACAGGATTGAGCATGCCGTAAGTCATATATCCACAACCTTTGTATCGCTGTTTTTTTCTTAACTGTTCTAGCTCCAGGCCCCATTTCAATTGGGGATCTTAAATATCATGATCCTTCTCTTCGGAGATATCCGATAAATATCATGATCCAAATGCCTAGCGTTGTCAGTTAGGTGATTCTTTGCTTGCAGTTCCTAAATGAGGATCGTGATTTACTTGACATTCTAAAAACGCATTCCATGACTTATGAATACTGCGGATCTCTAGTTGTAGTTTCAATCCAGTACTGTCATCTCAGGAATTCTGTGTGTTACTGGAAATGTTGAACTAAAACCCTGCACCTCTCCTTAATGAATGTGTGAAGTCACGTTCTCGAAAAAAAAACCTGCACCTCAGTGAGCAACTTCTGGTTTACACATCAAACTGATTCACTTTCTCAATATGTATGCAGCTGAAGAAGATGTGCCAGGAGGGTGCATATTGGGGTAATTAATTGACCAATCGCCTTTTGTCGCTTCAAACTCATATAAATTTTGTTGGCTTCTTTCCCTTCTTCATTTATATACTCGGACTAATTCAGATGTTTATTTGTCTAACACGCAGGTACCGTTGCTGGAGTTTATGTGGGCATGGTGTATGGTGTGGAAAGGGTCCATGGTCGCAGCGACTGGGTAAGAATAATCAGAGTATGAATCTTTCAGTTTTATGGTGATTAATTGAACATCTCAGGTGGAAAAATTCCACTTGCATGTTGGTGAAAAGTAACATCCCATTCGAAATCTAGACCTTTTTACTGTTAGGCAACATTTTTTTTTCTACGAACAGTATGAATGAAGGCTGAAGCTCTGTATGGCACTGGTACCTCATACATCAAGGTTTTTGCAACATCTGATGCTTATTAGAAATTTTACTGACGTCCATCTATGTAGAAGACTAGGACAAGGTTAAGTCTTCAGTCTTCATACAGTGTTGTTGTTGTTTGGAACCATTAACCACCTCATCATAAAAATTGTTTAATCTGTAACCCGTTCATTTTGATTCCACCCATGTTTTGAGTCATCTTTTGGTGTTCATTAAGACATTAACCCCTTCTGCTCTCATGACCCTGCAGAAGAATGCGATGATCGGAGGCGCCTTATCTGGTGCCCTCATCTCCGGCGCCAGCAATAGCCACAGAAACAAGATCATCAAGGACGCCATTACTGCTGGCGCGGTCGCAACAGCCGTGGAATTCATCAACTGCCTTACCTAGTTGAGCAAGAGCAACTGCATTTGCAGTGCCATTGTCGTACAATAAGAATAAGTACTTGTTCAGTGGAGTCATGTCTAGTTCAATAAACCACCATCTTCAGTCTTCGTTTCTGACCGGCGGTTTTGCCTTGTGTGAATGTTCTGAACAACCTTTTTCGTTAGCTCTGCGGTTTGGTTGCAGTTGTCAGTTCGTCGCTGTGATTCTGTGATAGTTTGGTTTGAGTGGAGAAGTAAGTTACAGCAACTGAGGACAAAGCCGTGCGTGCAAAGAATGCTTTTGTACTGGTGGATCTTCGTGAGAAGCAAAGTGTCGTCAAAAGAGTAGGATTTTTTTTTCTGATAATGCTAGGGTGAGGATGTCCGTCTGTCCGGACGCCTCCTTGCTAAGCCTGCGGGCGGGCGGCCCAGGCGACCTCAGCGGTCCTTTCCATGACTCCTGTCCGGACATTTCAACGCCTGACTCCTCCATTCTGGATTGTTCCGCCACCCCCACACTCTCTCTTGTTCCTCTCCGCCCTCCACGCCTCCATGGCTCCGCCCTCCTCCCGTCTCGGACTTGCACAACAAACCTACGATGGCGCGCCGCCTCCTTGCGGCTTCGCTCCTGCTCCCACTCGCCCGCCCGGACTCCACCTCGTCACCGCCCACCACCACCGCATACGACAAGCTCTGCCTCCGGGGCTTCCCGCATGGCCTGCTCTTGGCCAACGTGCGTGCCTACATGCTCGACGCTGGCTCCGGGGACTTTGCCCTCGACCTGCTGCCTGCGGGGAGCTACCTCGCCACCTTCAGCGACCACCACACAAGCTGCCTCGATGACCGCCGCAGCTCGGGCCTCGACAGCATCCGCATCAGGGGCTTCTTCCGCTGGTGATCCATCACGGGCACCCATGACCTCCGTTCACTCTGTGGCATCGAGCTCTGCGCCGGCGTCGAACTCCACCAGGACGAGCTCCATTCGTACAAGCAGCAAGGTAACATTGCGCTGAAAGTACATATTGCAAGCGTATGTTTTAAGTGTTTCAGTTGTTTTGGAGGTATGTTGCAAGGGTTTCATATAGATGTTGCAAAAGTAGATCGGGATGTTGCATATGTTGCGATAGTTGTACACTTATGTTGTAAATGTTTGTTTCCAATGTTTCATCTATTTTTTCATACGTATGTTGCAAGTGTGTTTATCTGAATGTTACAAATGTTTTACATATATGATACAAGTGTTTTATCTGGATGTTGTGTATGTGTTGCAATGATTTTCAAGTGTTTAATGTGTTTTTTTGCAAGTGTTCGGGTGCATGTTTCATTTGTCTTCATACGTATGTTGCAAGTGTTGTATATGGATGTTTCAAAAGTAGATCACGTGTTGTATCTCTCTCCTCGCCTTCTACTGCCTCGCTTTGGTGTCTCCTCCTCTTCTCGATGCTGGTGATGTTCGGACAGTGTGGGCACGCGTGGGGCAGGCGGCGTGGGTGAGGCGTGAGTCGTTCGAGTGGCGCGGAACCCGAGAGAGCGGGGCGTACGGCACGGAGCAGACGTAGGGGGCGGGGAGCAGCGTCCGGACGCACGCCTAGGGCCGGACGTCGTCCACGTGCTAGTCTGTCCCTTTTTTGGGGTGGGGGGTGGGGTGTGTGTGTGGTGGGGGGGTGTTGCAGGTCGCAGGTGTATGCTGGTGGGGGGGTGCGGTGTACTGAAGGTCGGCATATGTAGTCAGGATGGACAGTTGTTGGCCCAATGACCATGCCGTCCCCGATACTACGGGCCATGGTCCGGGTTCAAGTGGATCTGATCATGCCACCAAACCAGAACCATTAGGCGTGTGCTCATGACTTCAAAAAAAACATTTATCAATTATAATGTTTTAAGAGTTCTCAAAAAGAAATTAGATACTTTTTTCCTAGAACTAAATCTTTTTTTAAACGGCTAGAGATATTTTCATGAGTTATGGATATTTTATTTGGATTTTTCTATATCAATCATTCTCTATAATAGTTTTTGAAAATTCAAAAACTTAGAAGCATTTACTGTAGTTTAAAAACCTTTAGGCTAAGCGGATCCTTGAAATTGAATTCATTTTAATAATCATGATTTAGACACAAATTCGTTAAGCTAATATGGTTGTATATGGAATATATTTGTATATTACAGTGGGTCATATGAGAGAGATACTTATGTGTTGCATTTCTACCATAGGGGAGTGAGATGAAGAACATGTTATAAGTTGTAAAGTAAAAACATAGCGTGGTGATCTGTAGAATCAATTTTCATCTCTCACACTTTGAATTTGAGATAAGCTTATATATGAACTTTGGAAAGTTGTGGAATGTCAAATTCTATGCCAAATAGCCTAGTTTATTAAGTAGATTCCAATTTCCACAAAATGAAAGGATACAAATGGGCCCTTATAGATTTTTTAAACTAAAAAAGACAACCGCCTTCAAAATTCGAAACCACTCTAAATTAGGGCTGGAGGTAATTTAAATAATTTTAAGAGTTTAGAGGGTAAGATCTCGGTTTTGAGGTTTAAGAGGGAAAAATTATGACAACAGCTAGGGAGGTAGAATTGATTTTTTAGAAAAAAAAAATACGATGGTTAGTTGGGCTGTTGCATGCTGAGCTACTTTGGATGTGGCCGTGGCTCTTTTCATTTTGATGCTTCGTTTTTTTGAATAATAAAGAAAAAAAAGTCCTTTCAACCTCCCACAACTTGCGTGGTAGTCAGATTTTCCCTCTTTATTTATAAATTGGATTTTCTTCTCAACAAATTATAAATTGGATTTCTAATCGTTCTCAAGTTTTAAAATCATTTGTTTTTGCATCCTAAGTGATTTTGGCGATTTTTGTGTGATGTGGCGCCACATCAACAACGTGACGTAAGCTGTAAGGGAATAAATCAGACTTTATGATAGTTTGGGTTGGATCATAAATATTTGTTTTTAAAAAAATATCGTTTTTTTAGAAATTCTATGCAATTAAAATCCTAAAAATATATTTTAATCTTATGAAAATCCTAGAAAATTCATGGTAGCTTAGAAAATTATCAAACCTATTTAAATTTTTTTTCCCTAAAATCATGCTCTATTTTATGGTGCCTAGATTGAAATTATTTGAATATTGTATAAATTCATTTCTTATGTTTATTTGCTAGCAGATGCTCTCATTATTTATTTGAATTACATGGAAGGCTAAGTGAGACTGACTACTCTCGCTAGCAAACACTCTTCGGATTAGCTTATTTTAACCGCAAGTTTCTCCCATTTGTGCATAGTGGTTCTTCATGGAAGCAATTGATTGTTTTACTGATTATTATTAGCTAAAAAATTCCCTATGACATACGTACATATAACAATGTGAAAACTATAACGAGTGTTAACCATACATAGAAGCAAACCGATCTCCTCAAAGGATGTACTATGAAAGATTTATTTGCCTATTGCTTATGAACATATAATACTATTTGCTTTATTAATACATGCATGCTACTCAAAAATTTATTCTAATTGCCGCATCAAACACGTGGTGAATTCCTTTAATATAAAAAAGCATTTTAACCCATAGATGATTATGATAAAAAGAACATATTCAACTTTATGATTTTACTACTTTTTATTCCGTCAATTCTTACTCCTATCAATACTATAAGTTCCGTTAGCAACGTACGGGATATCATCTAATTTACCAAGCAACGACATGCGTGATTCATGTTTGCGGAAAATTGAAGAAGATAGCTGGTCCTTACCATTCGTTTCCAACCAGTGCAGCGGAGGATGCCACCTCAAATGGTCTTGCGCGGAGGATCGTTTCTGGCTAGCCAAGCACGGAGCCGAAGCTGCTTTTGCACATAGATACGGAGCCGAAGTTGTTTTCGTGTATGGACCCGGATCGGCGAAAACTGGCTCCACGTGAAGCGCTCCGACTCCGGCCGCGGAGCACGTGCAGAGGAGCCGCACCAAACAGGCAGTAATTTTATATCTCCATCCAAGCAGTTACCCGATGTTTTAGGCATGGTCCTCAAGAATTGCAGTATGTAGAGACCGTACAAATTCTCTTGCGGAGCGACTGCGACGCCGACCAGGTTGGGCCCCGCGTACAGCATCGCCTGGTCTCCGACGAACCACGTGCAGATCCTGCTCTGCCTCGCGAGCTGACGGACGCTGATGAGGCCGTCTACCTTGAGTCCTGGCACCTTGAGTCCTGGCACGAGGCAAACAGCCGGGATCGTGAAGAAGCCGGGTATCTCTATGTTGCCGATCTTGGTGATGGGCATGGTGTTGCCATCCGCCGCCACCACACTCAGCCCCGCCGGCGCGTCGCGGAGGTCGGAGAGGAGACTGGGGTCGCGCACCATGTGGACACTGGCACCTGAATCCAGCTTGAGCTTTGGCCATGGCGGTGGCGGTGGCGGAGAGCTGATGCCATCGTCAGCAGGTGCTGCTGACTGTGATTCGGATGCGATGTAAGCATACGTGTCGGTGTTTGCCGGCGTTCCTCTTCCACCCGCCATGGCCGGATTCAGCGACGGCGACGAGAGATGTGAGCGAGCTAGGGCGCGGGGCGGATTCAGAGCCGCCGCCATCGTGGACGAGCAGGGACGCGGCGCCGCTCGCTGGCTACTCGATATCTCTCGGTCGGACTCGGATTCCGTGCGGGAACGAAGAAAGAACAGAGGCAGATGGACCCTGAGTGCGGGCCCGCTCCGTCAGCCGCACAGACGGAGGGGGCAAGCACGGCGCTGAACTGGGCCGACGCTGGGCTGCAGCTGCAGGAAGTAGAGCGGCCGGTAAGAAAAGAAAAAGTGTCGGCCGCAACGAAGCTTGCGCAGGAATTAAAGGAAACTATATAACTAGCGCCTGGCAGCCCTAGTCAGTCTTTGTCTGGCCGCAGCTTCGCCGCACCCTGTCCCATCCCTAACAGAGCATCTGCCGCACCCACGTATTAGGGGAGCCCGCCCGCTTGCCGCGCCCACCTCCATAGCCAGGGTCTGCATCTTCGTCGCATGCGGAGATGCCACAAGCTTTTGCTCCAGGACCTTTGGTGGGCCAGCGGAGGCAGCATGTCGTACAGGAACGAGCCATGTGCATCAGCACGAATGCCTGCACGTCCTCCGATGGAGCGCTGCCGCCAGCTTACAGCCGACGCCGCCATGGCTCCTGCACTAGCTCCCTCTTCCTCGCTAAACAGTCCTACATTGAGATTTACTTTTGCAACACTCAAAATGAAACAATTGCAATATACGACTGAAACAGATAAAACATTTGGACATACACTAGCAACATAGTCATTGTAACATATGCAGCATCCCGATAGAACACTTGCAACATACGTCTGAAACAGATGAAAAACATATTGAACATGTTGTTGCAACATATGTGTTAAACATATGCAAATATCTGGATCAAAATGCTTGTAACATACGTCTGGAACAGATGAAACATTTTGAACAAACGCTTGCAACATGCCTCTCAAACACTTACAACATATGCAACATCCCCAATCTACTTTTGCAACATCCATAAGAAAAAACTGCAACATACCTTTGAAAGGACTGAAACACCTAAAAAATACATTTGCAACATAGGGGAGGTTTCAGCCGTCGGGGTCGGAGACGGCGGCAAGCGACGGCATACGAG
This sequence comes from Saccharum spontaneum, assembly GCA_022457205.1. Lineage (NCBI taxonomy): Eukaryota > Viridiplantae > Streptophyta > Magnoliopsida > Poales > Poaceae > Saccharum > Saccharum spontaneum. The sequence goes on from CM039611.1 coordinate 4,271,942, forward strand.
CACCACCAGCACCCAACACCAGCGGCACGTGTGAGCACCACCATCAACTAGCGCCATTAGCACTGGCCTTGGCTCAGTCTGGCGGGCGGCACGTGCTACGAGAGGGAGCAGGCGACGCGGCGCACTGCCAAAGCGAGGAGCGAGGGGCGGGTGGGGCGCACGGCGGGCGGGGGAGAGGAGCGAGGAGCGAGCAGTGCAGGTGGGGCGCACAACGACGTGGGAGCGAGGAGCGAGTGAGAGACGCAGGGTTAGGCGCGATGGGAGAAGGCCGAATAGAGTGAGCGAGCGGTGTCCGGATGAGAATAAGAAAAGGAAGGAGTCAAAGTTGTGGTGCACGTCATGCCGCGTCCGTCCGGAGAAAGTCGCTGGCGCCGGACGTCCTATTTGTAGCATTATCGTAAAGTAAAAAGGTTATTTTCCTTTTATAGCAGAGAACTTCAGAAAAAAAAACCTAAAACATTTCTAAGCAATAAGCATGTTTTTTTAGACGGTTCTAAGCGATAAGTAGAGAAAAATTCATAAAAACTACAACTAAAAAGCATACAAAAGTAAAATGATGCAACGACATAAATGCAACAACAATGTATCCGTTAATGGGTATTAACCTACGTTAATGGTGTTAATGGCGCCCGCCTCCGTAAAGCCGCATTAACGCAGTCTTTTTGGCAAAGGCAGACGCTTTGCCCGCCTCCATAAACCAAAAACGACCGCCTGCGAAAAGATACTGTAGTAGTGTTGAGTGGTTCTCCAAATGCTTCCCTATCCTCTCTACACGTGCCGAGTAGGATGGGATCAAAGAGTAGGTCCAAATGAGGTAGGGGTAGCACTTATATAGAGGATGAAGAGACTACTAACCGTGTCAAATAGCTGGGTGACACAGTAATCACCGGATGCATGATTCACCAGGTCAAAAAGGCCACGCTGGATCATAAGGCGGTGTTGTGTTGGCTGATTCCTCAAATTGTTAGTTGGAAATATACTGAAATATTATGTTTGAATATTCCATGTTGTATCATACGCCGGTGGGTCACACAATCCAACCAAATTATATGTTGCACCATGGACACAACCAACTGGTAAAAAAGTCTAGCTCAGCCTACCTGATGATCCTCCATGGTTATGAAGTCCTCTGTTTGGATCATACGATGCACTCCAATAACCATGGTGACAAGTCGTTAAGTCAAGTTGGACATTTACCTCGAATGATCTGCCGAGATCACACAGTCCTCTGTTGAATCATATAACATAACACAGTAAGTCGGCCAACTATAACTAAGTCTAGCTTAGCTTCACCGAATGAATCGCCACGGTCACGAAGTCCTCCAGTGAATCCTATGGCGCCCACTTTGTTACTAGGCTGTCATTTCTACAGATGATCCGCTTAGTGTCAACCCTATTATTTGGTGCATGTTCCGGCATCGCTGTTTAGCTTGTTTCAAGCTTAATCTCAACAACTTCTTTCTTGACTTCAAACCATCTTAATGGAGCCACTTTCCGCGGTCAACTGTACTAAGAGCTAGCCTCTTTGTGCAATACCATGCTCTCGCTTTGACCCTCTCAAGTTGAATGCCTTGGACGCCCCCCTAACAGTACATCGAAAGAAAAACAAACACCTATTAGACACTCCTTAGAAAACGTCCCGATGATCGATCATATCTTACATCGTCAGCTGGATGAATATATATGATATAAAACATTGTGCCGATGAGTTTAACGAGAAAGGATATATTGTATAGTACAAATGGATCTACAAACGCTCTAAATCTAATCTGTTACCATCAACAGTGAGGTTCGACCGGATCGATGCAGCTATGATGATAACAACAAACTAAAGCTGAATAATCCATAAAACCATCTATACATTGACAGGTTTTCTGAAAGACATGCTATATGTGTGAAAGCACAGGCGAATCAACTGAAATAGCCGATTCAGGTAGAAAAAAGATTACAGCCTGTGAACAATCGACTATTTAACATGGACAGGTCTATAAACTCATCAAATATAACCCGTCATCCTTAACAGTGGGGTTCGATCGGATCGATGGCAGCCATAACAAAGATAACAAATTAAACCTTTGAAGTAAACAGATCTATTCACATTTAACAGAATCATGAAGACACACTGTAAGCATTAAAGTATGGGCGATCGACTATTTAGCCGATGCAGGCATAGCAAACAGCCAAGTTCATGCCTGGTCGAAAGCAAATCTACAAGCTAGCATCCTCCGATCTAAAGTGCTAATAGTGGGGATCGACCGGATCGTTACAGCCATAATAGCAAACTATAGACCAGATTCAACTAGCTAGTAAACCTTCTCAAGATCAGACACGCCTTAACCGTGTACTATGCATGATCGAGACCGAAGTAAAAATAGCCGATAAAACATAATCCATCGTTTAAAGTAAGAATCATCTCAATGTGACAGAATAAATGATGGACTAAAAGGATGTGAGGCCGATCTAGATTGATCTTGATCGGGCAGGTTGATATTGCTGAAACTAATGACAGTAAGTACACCAGCAAGATCGGTAACTTAATGAATCTACCCGAAGGGCGCCACCCTTAGGTAGAGCCGATAACTTCACCTTAATTTAATTCGAGTAGTGGAGGTTGAACTTAACCGATGCAGACATACTTGGACTAGATAAGGATCGATAACTAGCTTATACTAGAGCTCGCAAGAGGTCGGTTGGACCGATGCAGCCTTACAAACAAAAGTATAAGCCATGACGGTACTTACAGATAAGCCGGAGGTCGGCCAGACCGATGCAGCCCTACTTGTTGAAGAACTCGCCGAGATCTACACTACTCCTACTCCTAAGGGTTGGCGTGAAGCCGAAAAGTAATTGGTATTGATTGATTTTGGGATATCTTTTACAGTAGCCGAGGTCCAATATTTATACCCGGAACCTAAGCATGAATCCTACTCAAGTACGACTCATTACAATCTTTGGTATAAGAGAAAACATTACTAACTTAAGATAACTTGGACCCTAATCTTTCCCTTTTTAGAGTCTGACATGTCTTTCCTGACACCAACCGTAGCTCATTTGACGTTATCTGCAGATGTCATCCGAAGAAAGCCGATCCCGATGCTGCATCTAAATCAGCTCATATCGATCCTTATGCAATCGATTCCTTGATGACATAATCTTGGAAGCTTCGAGTTCCCGCATTCTTCTTCCCAAATTTTGGTGTAAACACATGCCCCCCATTTTGGGATGAAAGTAATTTTATCCCAAAATTACCACGTATGTACTCCTGATGGGTCCGTAGTCATGGGTAGAGGATCTTGATCTGGGGCCTACTATCCGTCATCTTCACCAATGTCCTTACCTGCTTATGATCCCATCCTTCAAAGTTTCACTAGTGCACTATTGCTTCACGGGCGCTTGGATCCATCCTTCCAGATCGACTATAAATGTCTATCCAACTCTGGCGAGAGCAACCCAACAACTCAGTTATGCTTCTCTTCTGCTTGCCTCCTCGAGTGCCCTTGGCTCTGCTAGACCCTCCATGGTCTAATTCCTTGCTATGAGGGTCTTGAGTGGTTAGAATAATTCTTGTGCATAGGGCGATTATGTCGCTCATTTCAGCGCCTTGTCGAGCAAGAGGGTCAGCTACTGCGGTTAGAAGAATTTTTGTGATATTACCTGAGTTTTCTCACCATGATCGCAGAGCTGTTCTAGTGTTTGCAAGGGTTAAAATGTGTGGACACATTTCCCTTGTTTACTTATCAAATGCTCATCGGGGAAAACCATACACTTCTTTCCCATGGTTTCCCAGCCACCGAGAAATCAGTTGGATATATGGGCATCTTTCTAGCAGGCGACCTTTTCTCTCCCCTGATGCCACTTCTATCAGCGGGCCGATATGACTTGGTTCATGATGACCCTCGGCCTTGTGGGGATCTGGACTCCCTTCAATCCAAAGAAGTCTTAGTGGGTTGATCGTCGGTTAATGTAAACCTTTTGTATCAATCCCACGATATCTTGTAATTATGGAAAGCAATAAGTCCGAATTCATTGTTTTTTCATGATTCGTTCCCTGAATTTCTGGAGTGTCGATCCGTTTCCATAACCCCGATGAAGCTTATCTTTTCTCCTCCCAGGCTATATATACGGGCTGTGGCTGTGGATCGAAAAACAACCTGCTTCGCCGTAAACCTTCTGTGCCGTTGGTGCGATTTGCTTTTCAATAGGCTCGAAGACATGGAGAATGGCAAGAGGTCTGCTTAAGAGGCCCTTGACGAGTCTGTGCCACCACGCCAGCGTCTTCATCATCAAGAGGATGTAACCTGCGATCTTGGGTGGATGGACCTTCATCTGAACGTGCTACAGGACACTTTCACCATCTCGGAACATAGGGCCGACTCCACTCAAGCGAGGCTGGCCGAGGCCGAGGCCAGAATCATGGGTGAGATGTCCACCACAATTTTCTGTTTTCTTAGTTTTATCTTCAAGATCTTGAATATCCCTCCTTTGAATCCTTTTAGACCTATCGGCCAGGTTGGAAAGCCTTCAATCAGCTCCAGAGTATGCAGAAGGATTCGTCAATGACAAGGGTGCCGGCAAGGTTCGTCTGCACGATGTCCCAACTACGTCAGAGAAGTTGCCCTCCACTGTGTCCGTCATGGTGCTGACATGGCATTGGCTGTTGCACAAGCCCGCTCTGGTCATGAGCTTCGACTTCTCCCCCATGGTTTCCCAGCTACCAAACACCCTGAGGACCATGAGCGCCTGGTCAAGGACTTCTTCAGCATCGCCAACTTCGTAGCCCTCGCTTCCTAGGCCGAAGACATAGTGAACAAAGTGTTCTCCAACCCTTAGTTTGTAATAGTAGAAGCTAGCAAACAATTTCTTCGTTTTAAGTGACTCCTCTTTTGCCCTGTACTCATGTCCCACCCATGTACCAATTTGTAAGCAGTTATCTGACATGTTGCGTGTCTTCTCGAGGCTCAGTAGAATAGCCGTTTCGAATTAGCTGATTTCAACTTGTGAATGGCAACAATGTTTCAAAAAGACAAACACAAGCTGAGCAAGCACTATTATATAGGTTTATATGGGAAAACAACTACGGCTTTCATCTTGTACTGTGCATGGAATGTGTGGAAAGAGAGGAATTGTAACAACCCAGAAATTTACAAGAAACAAAAATCACAACTACAAATTTTTTTTTCCAAAAACAACCTATGTTTGGTGAGTGACATATAGAAAACCAACCCTAGTTGCACAAGTAGCGCCTAGTCTAGTTATTTACATGTTGCATTTAATTATATATTCATGAGTTGCTTCTTATGATTCTTTGTTTTGTTAAATAAAAATGGACACATTTATTTGCTTAAATTAAATAAATGTGTAATTATAACCGTGACAAATAATTGATACCATAAATGACCTCTAGTGGACCCCACTAGGGCTTACTCAAGAGGTAATTATTTTTTTAGCAAAAGAAATTTGTAAAGAAGAAGAAATAAAATAGAAAAGCTTTAGAGTATAACTAGAAATGGAGGAAAGCTTTTCAGCCCATCTCCCGAGCCAGCCCGCTCCCCAGCCGGCCTGCTCCACCTAATCACCACCGCAACCGGCCTGCCAAGCCAGCCCAAGCCGCCCGCGCGCGAGCCACACGGGCCGGCCCAGCAAGGCCGCTACGGCCTCAGCCGCTCAACCGAGGCCAGCAGGAGCGTGCCTTCATCTCCCTTGCGACGCTGACGAGCGGGACCCGCCATCGTCACTCACCTCCCGCTCGCCCTCCCCCGCTTCGCCGATCGGAAAGCAGAGCAAACGGCGAGGGGACAGGAACACGCAAACGGCGAGGGGAGATTCCCCCTGTCCCCTGCCGGTCACCTTGCGCGCCAAGCCACCGAGCCGGTCCCGCACGCCAGTCGCACACACACCATCCCGCCCATGCCCAGCGCGCGCGTGACCTCGCCATGGTGGCAGGTGCACTGCCACGGCCTGGCATTGCCCAACCGCCTGCAATTCCGCAAATTAGCATCACCAATTCGAACCACACCACTCCAATTGCCCTAAACCCTGGCCAAGGCCCCTGGATTGCAGCCATGTGGCTCGAACCCTTCCATCACCGTCCACCGAGCGCCATGGACGCTCCTTCTCTATAAAACGGTGACCTCCAGCGTCCTAGCCCCTCCCTCTCCGCTCGCTGCCTCTTTGGTGGCACACAGCCCACACCACATCACTGGAGGAAAAGAAAAGGGGGGAGAGGAGGAGAAGAAGAGGGAAGGAGCCGGGAACCCGAAGCGGACGCCGCCGTTCGAGCGCACGGAGGAGAAGACGCCGACCTCCGCTCCACCTCCGACGATGACCCCATCGCCGCCAAGGACTGGCTCCGTGAGATAGAAAAGAAGCTGGATCTCACCACTTGCACTGACGAGGAGTGTGTAGGGGTAGCCGCCCACCAGCTCACTGGCGCTGCACGCGCATGGTGTGACAGCTACTGCGACGCCCACGAGGACCCGGGGCGTATCTCTTGGGAGGAGTTCGCCGAGGCTTTTCGTGAGCAACACGTGCCTGAGGGCGTCATGGATGCCAAGGTGGAGGAGTTTCACAACATCTCCTAGGGCTCCCAGAAGGTTCAGGAGTACACTACTCGTTTCACCCGCATGATGAGGTATGCTCCAGGTGAGACCGATACCGAGAAGAAGAAGATGTACTGTTTCAAGAAGGGGCTGAACTCTCGTCTCAAGGTGGCCCTCTCGGGTCATGCTTGTCGCACCCTTTGCGAGATGGTTAACAAGGTGCTGGAGATGGAGAGGGATCATCTGGAGGTGGATGCCCTCCACAAGGAGAAGAAGCGCCGGTTCGAGAGTTCCTCTCGTGGCCCGTCCCTACAGAGGCCACGTGCTCATGTGCTTCCTCAGCCCTGCTCTCGCTACACCCAGGGGGCAGTGACCGCTCCGAGCCGTGGAGGTGGTACCTACACCGCCAACTACCACCACCCCGCTCAGGGTCGTCCCGCTCCGAGTCGTCCCACTCAGGGAGCTAGCACATGGAGGACCGCTACGCCTACCCCCACAAGTAGCGCGCCCTTCACCTGCTTCGATTGTGGCCAGCTAGGTCACAAGATCGCTGAGTGCCCCATCAAGAACGGCACACCGCCTGCTTCGACCCAGACAAGACAGACTGCTACACCTACTGCTCCACGCAAGAACATTGCTGGGGCTGTCCATAGTCGTCTCAATCACATGACCGCAGAAGACGCTCAGGACTCTCTCGACGTGGTGTACGGTATGTTTTTGGTACAGGGAATTATAGCTTCAGTCTTGTTTGACTCTGGAGCTACTTGTTCTTATATTTCCACCAAGTTTGCACGAGAACATAACATACATGTGACTCCCCGCAAGGAGCCTATTGACACTAGCTCACCTCTAGGTCGCATTATATGCACCAAAAGATGTCAGGGAGTGAGTATCACCATTGAGGGCTACCCTTTTCTAGCCAACCTCACCTTACTTCCATCCGAGGGGCTAGATGTCATACTGGGGATGGATTGGTTGACACAACATAAAGGGGTGATATCTTGTTCACCAAGGTATGTGGAGATCACACACCCGAGTGGACACATAATCCGTTGTAAACCAATCAGGGAAAAGCAGATTCTATGTTGTGTATACTAGAGGCTAAGACAATCGAGGAAGTACCCGTTGTGAGAGAGTACCCTGACGTGTTTCCTGAGGAGCTGCCAGGCATGCCACCTGATCGGGATGTGGAGTTTGTAATTGACCTTCTGCCTGGTACCGGGCCTATTGCTAAGAGGCCCTATCGCATGTCAGTCGACGAACTGGAAGAGCTGAAGAAGCAACTCAAGGAGTTGTCAGACAAGGGATACATCAGACCCAGTGCTTCACCCTGGGGTTCCCCTGTTTTGTTCGTGAAAAGAAGGATGGATCTATGAGGATGTGCATTGACTATCGGAGTTTGAATGCCGTGACAGTCAAGAACAAATATCCTCTGCCTAGGATCGATGACCTTTTAGATCAGCTAAAAGATGCAAAATTCTTTTCCAAGATCGATCTCAGGTCCGGATATCATCAGATGAAAATCAGACCCGATGACATTCCTAAGACAACTTTCGTCACCAGATACGGGCAATATGAGTTCACAGTGGTGTCCTTCGGACTCACTAATGCTCCGGCTTATTTCATGAACATGATAAATAAGGTAATCATGGACGAACTGGACAAGTTCGTAGTGGTGTTCATTGATGACATCCTTATCTATTCCTCGACCGCCAAAGAGCATGAGCAACATTTGAGAGTGATTCTGGAGAAGTTGAGGCAGAATCAGCTGTACGCCAAATTTAGCAAATGTGACTTTTGGCTCGAAGAAGTTGCCTTTCTTGGTCATGTTCTCACTGCTGAAGGTGTCGCTGTAGATCCCGCAAAGATTGACGCAGTGAAAGAGTGGGAACAACCCCGCAATGTGACCGATATCCGCAGTTTTCTTAGATTAGCCGAGTACTACCGCAGATTCATCGAGAACTTCTCAAAGATAGCCAAGCCCATGACCAACTTACTGAAGAAGACTAATGAGTTTGAATGGACGCCTGAGTGTGAGCATAGTTTCCAGACTCTGAAACAGAAGCTCACCACCACTCCTGTCCTTGCCTTGCCTGATATCTAGAAAGACTTTGTGGTCTACAGTGATGCATCCAGACAAGGACTCGGCTGCATTTTGATGCAGAGTGGAAGAGTCATTGCCTATGCGTCCTGACAGTTGAAGGACCATGAGCAACGCTACCCAACCCATGATCTGGAGCTTGCCGCTGTTGTGCATGCTCTAAATATTTGGAGGCACTACTTGATCGGAAACAAGTGTAATGTATACACCGATCACAAAAGCCTAAAGTATTTCTTCACTCAAGAGGATCTAAACATGAGACAGCGCAGATGGCTAGAGCTTATTAAGGACTACAACCTGGAGATTCACTATCATCCGGGAAAAGCTAATGTAGTCACTGATCCTTTAAGCCGGAAGAGTTATTGCCACAATCTGTCCATGGAAGCTATACCACCCGAACTATGTCAGGAAATGGGCAAACTTCGTCTTGAAATCCTACCCAAGGGTATGTTGAATGAGCTTCGAGTACAATACAACCTCAAGGATCGGATCCGCAATGCTCAACTGGAGTGTCCAGAAATCTGGGAGATCCGAGAACTCATGAAGAAGGGCAAGTGCACCAAGTTCAGAGAGGATGTACAAGGAATGTACTGGTATAAAGATAGAATCTGTGTACCATCTGATTCCGCCTTGCGGCGAGAAATTTTGGAAGAGGGTCATGACTCCAAGTATTGCATTCACCCGGGAAGCACCAAAATGTACGCCGATCTAAGGAAACAGTTCTGGTGGAAGAACATGAAGGCAGATATTGCCGGGCATGTCGCCCGATGCGACATCTGCAATAGGATCAAAGCTGAACACCAAAGACCAGCCGGGTTGCTAAACCCCTTGGACGTTCCGATGTGGAAATGGGAGAGTATATCCATGGACTTTATAGTGGGTTTACCCCGAACCCCTAAAGGCCATGACTCGATTTGGGTGATCGTTGATCGACTAACCAAGGTAGCTCACTTCATAGCTGTGAGGACTAACTACAGAGTTGAGAAGCTAGCAGATCTGTACATCGAGCACATTCTCAGACTCCACGGAGCCCCCACCAGCATAGTGTCTGATCATGGTACGCAGTACGTGTCCAAGTTCTGGAAGAGTCTACACAAGGCTATAGGGACTCGACTTGATTACAGCACCGCATACCACCCACAGACAGATGGTCAGACAGAGAGGGTTAATCAGATTTTGGAGGACATGCTCCGAGCTTGTGTCTTGAAGTATGGGTCTGATTGGGAGAAGAGTTTGTCCCATGCAGAGTTCTCTTACAACAACAGCTACCAGGCTAGTCTCAAAATGTCGTCATTTGAGGCTTTGTATGGCAGAAAGTGTAGAACCCCTCTGATATGGTCAGAAGTGGGAGAGAGATCATTCTTTGGCCCCGCGAAGATCAAAGATGCCGAAGGAGTTGCCCAAGTGCAAGAAAACCTGAGGATTGCCCAAAGCCGACAAAAGAGTTATGCAGATAACCGTCGAAGAGACCTCGAGTTTCAGGTTGGGGACTATGTCTATCTCAAGGTCTCCCCACTCCGAGGTACCGTCAGATTCCATGTAAAAGGAAAGTTGGCACCTAGGTACGTGGGACCATACAAGATCTGTCAGAGGATTGGTAAGTTGGCATACAAGGTAGAGTTGCCCGAGGAGTTGACAGGAGTACACCCAGTGTTCCACGTGTCTCAGCTACGCAAGTGCTTGCAGTTGCCAGAACAAGAAGTACACACGGATGCACTGGATATCCAGGACACCCTGGAGTACAAGGAGCACCCGATCCGGATACTAGACAAAGCTGAGAAGGAGACTAGAAGCACCGTGATACCCATGTGTAAGGTTCAGTGGAGTAACCACACAGAACGGGAAGCTACATGGGAGAAAGAGTCCGAACTCCGAATGCTTTACCCCTACCTCTTCGACAGGTATGACACACCTTAAATCTCGGGACGAGATTTCAGTGAGGGGGAAGGACTGTAACAACCCAAAAATTTATAAGAAACAAAAATCACAACTACAAATTTTTTTTCCAAAAACAACCTATGTTTGGTGAGTGACATATAGGAAACCAACCCTAGTTGCACAAGTAGCACCTAGTCTAGTTATTTACATGTTGCATTTAATTATATATTCATGAGTTGCTTCTTATGATTCTTTGTTTTGTTAAATAAAAATGGACACATTTATTTGCTTAAATTAAATAAATGTGTAATTATAACCGTGACAAATAATTGATACCATAAATGACCTCTAGTGGACCCCACTAGGGCTTACTCAAGAGGTAATTTTTTTTAGCAAAAGAAATTTGTAAAGAAGAAGAAATAAAATAGAAAAGCTTTAGAGTATAACTAGAAATGGAGGAAAGCTTTTCAGCCCATCTCCCGAGCCAGCCCGCTCCCCAGCCGGCCTGCTCCACCTAATCACCACCGCAACCGGCCTGCCAAGCCAGCCCAAGCCGCCCGCGCGCAAGCCACACGGGCCGGCCTAGCAAGGCCGCTACGGCCTCAGCCGCTCTACCGAGGCCAGCAAGAGCGCGCCTTCTTCTCCCTTGCGACGCTGACGAGCGGGACCCGCCATCGTCACTCACCTCCCGCTCGCCCTCCCCCGCTTCGCCGATCGGAAAGCAGAGCAAACGGCGAGGGGACAGGAACACGCAAACGGCGAGGGGAGATTCCCCCTGTCCCCTGCCGGTCATATTGTGTGCCAAGCCACCGAGCCGGTCCCGCACGCCAGTCGCACACACACCATCCCGCCCATGCCCAATGCGCGCGTGACCTCGCCATGGTGGCAGGTGCACTGCCACGGCCTGGCACTGCCCAACCGCCTGCAATTCCCCAAATTAGCATCACCAATTCGAACCACACCACTCCAATTGCCCTAAACCCTGGCCAAGGCCCCTGGATTGCAGCCACGTGGCTAGAACCCTTCCATCACCGTCCACCGAGCGCCATGGACACTCCTTCTCTATAAAACGGTGACCTCCGGCGTCCTAGCCCCTCCCTCTCCGCTCGCTGCCTCTTTGGTGGCACACAGCCCACACCACATCACTGGAGGAAAAGAAAAGGGGGAGAGGAGGAGAAGAAGAGGGAAGGAGCCGGGAACCCGAAGCGGACGCCGCCGTTCAAGCGCACGGAGGAGAAGACGCCGACCTCCTCTCCACCACCGGACTACACTGCACGGCCACCGATCTTCACCGCTCCAACTCACCCTACACCGACATCCCTTCGCCATCGCCACCTACGGTGAGCTCACCATCTCACCTCACTCGCCGCCGGTTGAGCTTGACATGGCACCACCTAGCCGGTTAGCTCTGTGGACCATCTAGGCAAAATCCGCGACCCACACGCGTTGATCGCATGCATACGCACACATGGTGCGCACGCTTGATGGCCTGGCTGAGCAACAGAGGCTCAGTATCGGCCGCGGCATGCCGATGCTCAGCACATGGTCGCCATGGCCGGACCAAGTCATGGCGAGGTCGTTCCTTCCAAGTCAAGCCGGTAGAGGGGAAGGGAAGGAGCTAGATCGATTCGCCTCGGCAAGGGACACACCGTGCGCATCAAGGAGGGGAAGAGGAGCCACCGGGGAAGCCGTTCGTGGCCGCCATGTCGACGGCAGCGTGCACGGGAGCACGGCCGAGAAACAGAGGAGGTGCCGGAGAGCCGCCGCCCACCCAACCATGGATGTGTGCTCTACCGCGTAGATAAGTTGTCAACAGCGGCCTTAGCACCCCGCGGAGGAGCCCAATTGAGGATCCAAGGGCCAAATTGAACCTCGGGATGGCCATGGGAGTCTCGCTGCCATTCACCACACCGGCCGAGCCTCCACCACCGTGGACAAGCCCCCTAAACACTCTAATCCGCACCGTTGACCCCTCCATCGAGTTCCATGGGACCACGCAATGCTTTTGAGCCTACTAGCTCCGCCTGTGAGATCCCAGAGCAAGAGCTCGGTCGCTCGCCGCCGGTGAGAGCGCGGCCGGGGAAAGAGAAAGCAAGCAAGAGGAGGAGAGGAGCGGCTAAGTGCACTCGGTGCACCGTGAGCCGAGAGGAGAGAGGAGGGGATTGACCGGGTCCACCGTGGACCGCGTTCAAAACCCGTGGACCGACCGCACGAGACCACCGTGAGCCAAGCTCACCAGCCTGAGCCTGTTTTTGAATCCGAATAGGCGACGTGGCCGCACCAGTGTCTGACACATGGCGGGCCCAGCCCGGCCCAGTTCGGCCCAGGTCCGGCCCAGCCCAGGCCCACCGAGGCCCGGTCTCGGCCCGGTTAGAGTTGACCGTTGACCGTTGACCAGTCAAACGGGCCCACATGTCAGTGACTCAATCTGATTTGGCCAATCAGTGCGTGACACGTGTCACTGCCCGGAAAATTCCTTTTCTTTTTCTTTTTTAGAAAATCATTTAATCTTTAGAAATTCATAACTAATTCATTTTAACTCAGAAAAATACCAAACCAGTTTCTAAATTTTTCTAAAAATGAGCTCTACATCTTAGGCTTGTGTTTGAGTGCATTTGGATCTTTTAAATTTCTGTTGCTTCTTTGTGCACCTCTATAAGAGTCGTTAATATGACTCTACGTTACGTTTAACAGAGCCGGAGGACCTGCCGACTGAGGAGTACGACCCTGACTACAGCGAGGACGTGGGAGACGACCTGCCAGGTGCCATGCTCCACCCAACTCCGTAGAACCTATTATGCATGCAAATATAGAATTGCTAGCGCTTTACTTTTTATGAAATAATATGATGATAGACTGCACGTTAGATGCTTTACTTTGAGCCCTTTACCTTGTTGCAACCTTACTCCTGCTCACCCTGCTGTTAGGCTAGATGCCCGCATGTTACATATTATTGCTTTTACTCTTACTCGCATTATATCTGTGATGTGATGCCGGTGAGTGAGAGACGTATATGTATAAGGCACGTAGTGCCGAGAACTTGGCAAACCTAATAAAAGAACTGGGGAGATCTTGACGTGCGTCTTGGGTGAGTGGTGAGGGTTGAGTCGATCGGACAAGATCCTACGACGAGTTTTTGGGGCAAGTCTTGATGGAGGGGTGCGACCTGGGCATCTCTCACGAGAGTTACCTGTGGCGGGTATATTGTGAGGTGAACTGGGGTGTTGGTTATCCCTGGTGGAGGTGCTGTCGTGGCACGGGGAAGATGGTGTTTCCCCTTTGAGAAGATATCTTGTCTGGTCCTCCTAAGGACTGGTATGTCTTGAGAACCGGAACCATGGGACTTTCGTGCACACCACTCGCTCCTAATGGGCGGGAGACGATTATCCAACTGACTAGGGCAGTACCACTACTACTAAGTTGAAAGGTGATAGTGTAGGGAGGTACGGGCATGGGGACCCACACCCTCCTAAGACAGCGTAGTGACCCTGGGGGCCCGGTACTACGTCTCACAGTCTCAGCGTTTCGGTGGACACCGGGGTGGCCCAGGGCTGAGTGGTAGGGTGGTACTGTACCGGTTGGGAGGCAGTCGAAATCAGCCTAGACGAGCCAGATCGTCGAGGATGGCGATCTTGTGGATTACCAGCTGTACACACTCTGCAGAGTTGATCGATCTATACGTATAGCCGCGTCCGCGGATATGGACATTCACATGACCTACGCTTCACTTGATTAGAGAGATGAGTCCTTTCTACCTTTTCCCCGGGTTTTGTGTTGGATTCCGGCTTTGGCCGTTGAGATGGGATCTGAGCGGGAGTCAATCTCGTCGCCTAGAGAGAGAGTGAGATGAGAGGTGTTGTGATGGGATGGGGAAAATGTGTGACTAAGATGGGTTAAAAACGGATTAATGTGTTATTATTAAAATATTAATGACTTGCATAGGAAACCCACAGCCTAAATAGGTCTCTTTCTACTTTTCCGGATGCATTCCACCTTCCACAAAGCATCGCAAGCATAGGGTAGGCGATGCGTGGCCAGTACCAAGAGTACTGATAGATTTTCGACAGGTTCGGAGCCCGAGTACGACTACGAGGGCGACGATTGGGAGGACTAGAGGGTCTGTTCTACGCTCAAGCTGGTTCCAGAAGATTGTTTTCCGCTGCTATCTACGCCGAATGTTGTTCCGGATGCTTATGTGAGTGTGTTCCGCCCTACGAGGCGATGATAATAAGTTATGTAAAACTCTCTATTGTACTCTGATATTCGTGCATGACTTTATGTATCACTGAGATTTGGGTAAATTGACGGAATGTTTCGTCATTTTACACTTCGTTTCTGTGGATTTCCCTTCGTGGAAATCAAGGACGTTTCAGGAATCGGAGAATTTTTTAAGGGTCAGCAAGAACTCCAGCTCAGGTGTTTGCTCCAGCAAGAGAAGAAATGGCGCTGCGTTGACAGGCGTGTGGACGCCCTTGGATTAACTAATGAATCACCTCTCTCCTGTTTCCCATGTGTACTGTGCTTTTCTTCCTTCTATTTAACAGCACCCTGTAAGACGTGGACTTTCTACCTTCTTAAATGATTTGGCACTTTGGCAGCGCTCCTGCCCGGTTTTTTTTTAAATAAAATAAATCCTTTGTCTAAAGAAAAATATACATGCAAACTACACGTGCCTCTTCATAAAACAACTACGATATCAAAGACAGCAAATATATCGTACAAACTCTGTACACATGCGCTTCAGCTCCCTTAAAAACAAGAAAAAATGGATTGAGCTGAACCGAAAGAAAATAAAACAAAAAAAACTAAAGCTAGCTACCCGCGCTATTTGAGCAGGCCACCTTGCTAGTTATAATTACTAACCGTATATGAGTGTAGGTTGATGGACATGACAATATAACTAACTAGCAGGAACCCCTTTGCGTGGGCTAATCGAGAAAATAATTGTCAGATATGGATCTGATAGGATTGCGGATCCTACTAGGGAGGTTGCGGAGATTGTAGGGGTGAGAGAGAGGAGGACGCGGCCTGTGACCACAGCGGCGGCACTTAGGCGCCGTGGTGGTCGCACGCGCGAGCAGGAAAGAGAGGGGCAGCGGCTAGGGTTCTCCCGGCTCCCTGAGGAAGCCAGAAACAATAATATGTTTCTGCTTAATTGATCTCAATAGTCTTTACAAGTATTTATATCTCTCACTAATAATAATAAGAATAATCTCTAATAATATATACATAAGATAAATATGGGCTTTAAGCCCCTTGGCTGCAGGAAAGTCCTAGAGGAAAGCCCCGCGTGAAGGCCATGCAGAGGTCCTCAAAGTCCCAGAAGATTGGCCCTAGCGTCACATTTGAAGCATAGCCCTTGGCGGCCAACAGTGGCTACGGGGGTGCCGGCGGCCAAGGGGCTTAAAGCCCATATTTATCTTATTTATATATTACTAGTAAAAATGACCGTGTATTGCCACCGGGTGTACAATTTATTTTCGATGACCCAGTATTGGCAATCTGTCACACGCATCTCGCTAATCTGATCAACTTTTTTGTTTGTTTTTTGTTGGTGCAATCACTTATTTATGGTGGTTTTTTCTTTAGCTGATCTGGTCAACTTTTTTGTTTGTTTTTTTTGTTGGTGCAATCACGTATTTATGGTGGTTTTTTTATTTCTATTTGGATTCTACTTGATTCTATTACTTGCCTGATCCATGCATATTTATCCTCTCTTCCCTTGGTTGCCCTATTGTTATTATTTTGTGCGCATGTATGAGTTGTACGTGAACTTTGTTTCATGTCTCCGCTAAGTAGTATTTGCCTCTTTTGGTTGCCCGTATTCACATATGTTGCCAAAAGCAAATCTATATATAAGCATTTTTTCCCATTTTGTTTGAGTTTTACTTTTCCTAGATCCGAACACAGAACCCGTTTCCAATTTCGTTTCCTACGCGTCCATCCTTGTTTCCCTTTTTCTTTATTTTTCACGTCTTCCATCTCTCCCTTTCCCTCCCTCTCTCTTAAGAATAGCAGGGGTCAATGTATATATTATTTTATTTGTCAGCGAACAGTGATTTCGTCCGTACTAAACATCAACTTCTAGTCCTCCACGATTCCGGTTGGCCGGACCAAAATTAGAAGGAGAGAAATCAAAATCAAAGGTGAGAAATTTTATCTCTTTATTATTAGGTATAGAGTTAGTTAATAATAATTAATAATTAATAGATATAGATACAGAGGTATAAAGGTATTGATTGGAGAAAGAAAAAGGTAACATGAGCTGAGCAGATAAACGAACAACCAAAAAACAACAAAAAGATCTAAAAAAATGGAAACTGAAACGTATAGGAACCAATCTATCTATACCTATACCTAATAATAAAGAGGCAAAATTTCAGGCTCTTTTTTTTCGTCCAGCCCATTCAATTTGACCCAACACTCCAGCAACCCACTTCTTTTGGCCCAACATGTGGCCCATTGGCCGACGGCGAGCGAAGGCCGCGGACTGCCATGAGGCCGACGCAGCCCTGCTGGCAGACGGGAGCCGAGAGGAGCATGGTCGGCCAGATGGTTTTTTTAATCGGAGAGAAGTCCTGAGTAGTTAATGTGAGCGAATGGGCCACATGTTGGGCCAAAAGAAGTGGGTTGCAGGAGTGTTGGGCCAAATTGAATGGGCTGGACGAAAAAAAAGAGCCTCAAATTTTGCCTCTTTATTATTATATATAAATGTATAGATGTATAGATGTATAGATATACTAGTAAATATGCCCGTACGTTGCAATGGGAAAAACTTTCATATATTAATAAAAACAGCAACATGAATATTACATATCTATTTTTATTTTACTATTTTCATAAAATTTAAAAACTATAACTTCTGATGTCCATGACATCCATAATAAGTTTGCATTTGCAGTAATATATGGCAATGTCATACTCATAGATATATCATAACTTTAGTTTTCATAGTATTCATTTATTGGTAGAGTTAAAATATCGAGTTCTAGCCCTTATCGTGGATTGCACTGGTATATCTATACCTAATAATAAAGAGGCAAAATTTCAGGCTCTTTTTTTTCGTCCAGCCCATTCAAACTGGCCCAACAGTTAGCCCACTCGTTGTTGCCCACTGGCCTTAGCCCAAGTTGAGTCACCGCTGTCCTTTAAAAAAAAATTTTGCTTCCATGTCCGTGCTGCTGCTACGCTCGTCTTCCTAGGCTGCCGCTGCATCAGCGAGGTCGTTCGTCTCTCCCGCCGCCGCTGCTTTGTTCCAGCGTACAGACCACCACTACCTCGGTCCAGGGGGCAGTGCCGCTGCCGCCGCGTTCTTCTGAGAACCCGGCGTCGTCGCGGTGGCTGACGTTCATAGCGTCGGGCTCGTCATCCCGCACCACCACGGTGGCCGTCGTTCAAGGCGTTGGGCTCGCCTCCCCGTGTCGCCGTTGCTTCATTCCAGCGCACGGCGTCTCCACTGCATCGGTCCAGCGTGCAGCGCCGCCGTTGCCGTGTTCTCCCGAGAAGCCGGCGCTGCCCCAATGGCCGTCGTTCATTGCTTCACCGAAGCTTCATCATCCGGTTAGCGAATCGGAATCGGAGTTCAAGGGTAGGAAGACAACAGCTCGAATCCTGAAAAAAATTGGAATTCAATCGAAATAAAGGAAATATCAATATCTAATGGAACGAAGACACCGGCTTAGATTGGAAAAAAAAACTATACTTAGTTGGACATGAACTCCACGTTCGACACATATTTCTTTAATTTACCCGGCGACGACACGGTTAGGCCCGAGCGGGCTAGCATCTTCGACGCCATCGACGCTGCCATCCTGAGTAACCGCCGCGGACCACCCGACGCCCTACGCACGCGCCACGACGCCATCGCCTAGCGCCTCTGCCCCAAGTTTATCACGCTTCCTGCACCGGAGGCGCCGGGGCACCCCACCCCGGACCAGCCGCCGCTCCTCCTCCCCGAGGGCGCCTGCAGCGTGCCTAGCCTCTGCAGCTCCGACCGCGCTGAGGTCGTCAACAACGACGGTGGCGCCGTGCTTTGGAACTAAGAGCAATGTCAACATGGTCGCCGAGGCGTTCTGTGTCAAGGCGGCCCTCTCCAATGCCTAAGAGAAGGTTCCTCCATTGCTTCCTTGTTTGTTGATTCTGTTTCTGATTTGTTGATGTTGGCATTAACCGCTTCTGATCGATTTTGCCGTGTGTTCGACTCTCCTGCAGTCACAGTCAGAGGTCGAGTTGCTAGAGCTTCTGGGGAGGCTGGGGCGGCTGGAATTCACGGTGGACGCCATCAGAGTGAGCCGTGATGAAAGTGAAACTGCCGCTGCATTTGCTTGATAAACTCTTATTTGTGCCTTTGTTCATATATCTCGAATCACTTATATAGGCTACTGAGATTGGAATGGCTGTGGAACCACTACGAAATCATGGCTCGAAACAGATTTGGCAAATTGGCAAATTTAGGAACAGTGGCTCCAATATCTCAAATTTCAATCAAGCTTGGTCTCCTGCAGTTTGAGATTTAACTGTGAACCGCTGCAAAAGCATGGCTTGAAACAGATTCGGCAAATTGGCAAATTTAGGAACAGTGGCTCCAATATCTCAAATTTCGATCAAGTTTGGTCTCCTGCAGTTTGAGATCTAACTGCTAGATTCTTGCTTGTGCAGATTTTCCATAATGGTCATAAGAAATACGATGAAGTATGTCTTGGGTTTCCCTCCACTTTGTTGATGTGTTGGCTTCTAGGCTGTACTCCAATTAATCATATATATACATGAAGTCACAAACACCCTCGCTGAAATTAGCTGGTGAGTTTGATATTCATACCTTTTTTATCTTATTCTGATAGATTCTGATTTACTCGAATGCATTTGATGCGTGACAGACCTCTCCTACCATTTCATGAATGCCAACTTTACACCGTGATTAGTTGCCCAGGTTGTTCTGAACTTCTGATACACTGTTTTTCAATTGCTAAAGTGTTACTTTAAGTTTTGTGAAAAAATACATGAATTTAATTCTGTTTCCAATACACGGAACTTTTATTTGATTATGTGCAGATGTTGGCGTAGGAAAGTGCTGCTGGTATCTTTCTACTTCGGCAAAATTAGGACAATTCAGTTAGAGTATACTATGCTAAAGGAAGCGTCTGGTAAGATGCCCACAACTTTTATTTGATTATGTGCAGATGTTGGCTCAAGGATTTCATATTCAGTGCCACAATTGGGCTACAGTTGTAATTTCTAAGGTTCCTGTTTGGGGAGATAGCATAAATGCTCCACACTGGCGACTCTCAAAGATTTTCCTTGCTGATATTGCCAAATGGCTGATGTTAGACTCCGAGAATATTGTTGCTGATTCTGAAAGCATGCTATTAAGTAATAAGGCCATTAGGGATGGGGCGATTGATGCCACCATTGATCATGTCAAGTTGCTAAGAGTTGGGCGGTATCTAAGAAGACCTCGACAACGGAGGCACAACTCTAGGATTGCATTTTGCTTGGGCATGCACAACGAGGCAGTCAAGGCTCTGAGAGTATGAGATTCCCGCTCCACACTCGCAAGGAAAAGAAAAGCACTGAGAAGAGGCACAAGAGGCTCCAGCAGGAGGAAGAACTAGCAAACGACATGGCTGAGAAGGAAGGTATAGTCAATATTCTCTATTTAGAAAAAAATCAAATTATAACAATTATTAACAAAATTATGTGGTGTCATATATGTTTTTGTTGACCTTTATGTTTACATATTCCCAGATATTCGCCTACTTAATCATAGACATATTCATTTTAATTTTATAGAGGTAACCCTGTTGTACTCCAGATAAATAACATAATATGACGCTTCTCTCTTAATTTTTGGCATCAACATTTAGCAGAAGTAATTTTGTAAAAAAAGTTCAAAACCGATAATACATGTTCATTTGGCTATGCATAAACGAATATAATGGACAATGCAGACTAATGAAGTATGCCCTATTCTCCTCAAAAAATAAGCAGATATATTCAGCTACCACTAACTGAGCCGAGACCCAATGAATTCGATGATTCTGTCTTCCATATTGAACAAGAACAAGACGCTATAGCAAGCTTTATCAGTTGGAGAGTAAAGCCCACATATCTAAGTGTATCATATGCCTGCCACTGTTGATAATTGATTAAAGACAAGCAACCATCATTATGTTTCTCGTGCTTTAGGAGGTAAACATATTTATTTTCAGTCAACATATCTATACTATAAAAGAGCGGAAATTTTGAAAAATACCATCCACATTAAGATGTTCAACTATAAAGAGTGGAACAATTGAAAAATAACATCTACCCAAAAATATCATCAACCTTAGGCCTTGTTTGGATGTATGTGTATCCACTTCAAACCACATGTGTTAGTGGATTGGAATGGAACTTAATTTAATTCTACTCCAATCCACTTCAACATATGTGAATTGATATGAATACATGCACATCAAACAAGGTCATAAGATGTTCAATCTAAGTCTCAGCTGGTTGAATTGGCCATTGATTGTATTATCTGTGTTATCAAGATCTATAGCATTCCATATCTTCATTTTCTGTAGATTTTCCCGTTGCAACGCACGGGCATATTTACTAGTATGTATAACTTGGAGAAATATTTACTATTTTAGGTTAAGATTACATTGATAGCAAATTGCTCAAAAAAAGGTGCGAGAGTATAATATTATAGCCAAGCAAACATATAGCCTGGGCCGAAATTAAACTTGCCTGGTTAAAAAAGCACTTGTGGGCCCTGTATGTGGCAAATAAAAGATTATTAGGCTGCAGATAAACAAAATAGCCAATGAAAACATTGTCTACAACTCTAACTGGATCAATTAGCAAAATTATGTACATGGGCTGCACACCCGGGGGAGCCCAACAAAACAGTCAAAACCAGGCCACAATCTAACGCGCTACGCTCCAACAATTTCAAGAGAAAAGGGAGGGAGGGGTGGCCGTCCGAGATTCGCCATGATTGGCTGATGGCTTTGCAGAATTGCAGCACTTTGTTCAAGCAAGAAAGATCCCAAATCCAGTCTCATGCTGAGACAACCAATGGTACTTGGCGGTAGGGGCCGGCGATGTACTTCATCCACCGTGGACTATTCTCGAACTCGAACTCGAACACGAGAGACTCCTCGTAACCCATCGCCAACAACTCCTCGACGATGTCCAGGATCCGGGCGCAGGGGCGGGGGCTCCGGAGCAGCGTCACGGCAGCACACGGCGGCGGGTGCAGCCGAGCACCGGCACACGGGGCAGCTCAGCTTCACCCTCAGCCACCTGTCCATGCACGCAGCGTGGAAACGGTGCCTGCACGGCGTGACCTGCCTCCACGGCCATGCGTTTGGTGTCTCCTCGCTGTCCTGCAGGTAGGCATGGCAGCAGTCGTCGGCCGGCGCCATGGCTGCCTCCAGCGCCGCGATCACCGCTGCTGGCGGAGCGTGCAGGGAAGGGGTACTTCTCATCGTCATCGAACACGAACATGAAGTCATGGTCGTCGTGGCCACCTTGCACCGACCGGTAATGGTCATCGTCATCGCTGGACATGAAGTAGTCCTCATCCCCTTGCCCCAGCTGCTGGTGAGGGAAATCGTCATCGTCGGATATGAAGTCGTCAGGTTGGTCTGGTTGTTGCTGGTCGAGGAAATCACTGTCCCCATCGTCCTCGCCGTCCATCGCCGTGCCAAACGTCTCCATTGGTCGAGGAGCGACCGAGAGTGTGGCCGGCGAACGAAAAGGTTAGGGATGAAGGGTTGACCGATCAGATCTGTTTGCGGGGATTTATATAAGGTCATGGGCTACGTACGTTTCTCAGTGTTGGGGATAGGAAATATGGAATTATGGATCGGAACCAATCCATTGCGTGATTGATTCTAAGCTAATGCACATAGAGGACTCAGTCTTTTACCAGGCACCAATGCCTCCCTTCTGTATTTTTTTTATTTCGAGATTTTAAAGGACTGTTGTTCTATTAGGACTCCTTTTCTAGTATCATCACGTTCTTTATTAAGGAAGGATGGGACCGGGACAGGAGCCACATGGAAAGTATGCAAAGGAATCGTTGTTATGTTAGGACTCCTTCTCTAATATTATCATGTTCTTTATTAAGGAACGATGGGACAGGGACAGGGACAGGGACAGGAGCCACATGAAAAGTTTAAATATATTCTCGGAACGAAGGTTTTCTATTTAGATTAGGATTCCTATATGAGCACAGTTATATATATAAGTCTAGATAGAAAAAACTCCCCATCATCCGGTAGTTAAAGGAGACGAACCAAACAAATGGATGGACGAAAAAAAAGAGCATGAAATTTTGCCTCTTTATTATTAGGTAGGTATAGATTATTATTATATTATTATTATTATTATCATCAAGAGAGATATAGATTAGAGATTATTTCCTATTATTATTAGGGAGAGATATGAATACTTGTAAAGACTATTGAGATCAATTAAACAGAAATATATTATTGTTTCCGGCTTCCTCAGGGAGCCGGGAGAACCCTAGCCACCGCCCCCTCGCTTTCCTGCTCGCACGCGACCATTCCGAACGCCCTTCGCGCCCACCGCCTGCACCTCAAGCGTTCCAAGTGTTCGTTTGGAACCACCTCCATGTCCTACCTCGGCCATGTCATCTCCGCCGATGGGGTCGCCATGGACGTCGACAAGATCACGGCGGTCTCCTCGTGGCCCACCTCGTGCTCTGCTCGGGGCATGCGGGGCTTCTTGGGGCTCGCCGGCTACTACCGGAAGTTCATCCGGGACTTTGGCATCATTGCTACACTGCTTACGCGTCTCTTGCGGCGAGACGCGTTTGCCTAGGACGACGAGGCCGAGGCGGCTTTTCGGGCGATCTCACGACGGGGCTAGTGCTCCAGATGCCGGACTTCAACAAGATCTTCACGATGGACAGCAACGCCTCGGGCGCAGGGTTCGGCACCGTCCTCCACCAGGGCGCCAGGTCCCTCGCCTTCTTTAACAGGCCCTTCGTAGCACGCCATCTCAACCTCACAGCTTACGAGCGGGAGCTGATTGGGTTGGTCCAGGCGGTGCGACATTGGCGACCGTACTTATGGGGGTGCCATTTTCTTCTTCATACTGACCATTACAGCCTCAACTTCCTGCTGGACCAACGCCTATCGACGGTGCCTCGACACCGTGGGTCAGCAAACTCTTCGGCTTCGGCTTCGCCGTGGAGTATCGTCCGGGCCGCCTCAACACTGTGGCGGACGCACTGTCCCGCCGTGATGCCGAGGCCGCTCCTGAGGCGGACAGGACAACGGCGGCGGCGGCCCTCTCCGGATCGTCCTTCGCCTACCTCGACGATGTCCGCAGTGCCACCACCGCCGCGCCCGACACCCAGCTCCTCCTTGAACGCCTGCGCACTGGTGAGCTGACCGCCCCATGGCGCTAGGACGCGGGGCTCCTACTGCATGGGACGCGTATCTTCGTCCTAGACTTTGGCAACCTTTGTCATCAAGCGCTGCAACTGGCTCATGGGGCCAGTCACAAGGGGGGGTCCAGAAGACGTTACACCGCCTCCGCTCGGATTTCTACATCCCAGGTGACTGTTCCATGGTCCAGGACTGGGTGCAGACTTGAGCGACGTGTCAGCGCAACAAGACGGAGGCCCTCCAGCCGGCGGGGTTGCTGCAGCCCCTGGAGGTTCCGTTCCAGGTATGGGCGGACATCTCCATGGACTTCATTGAAGGGCTTCCCAAGGTCGGCAGCAAGTCGGTCATCCTTACCATCGTCGACCGCTTCTCCAAGTATGCGCATTTTATTGCGCTCGGCCACCCCTACACGGCTACTTCCGTCGCCCGCGCTTTCTTCGAAGGCATCATCCGCCTCCATGGGTTTCCGTCGTCCATTGTCAGCGACCGAGACCCCGTGTTCAGTGGCAATGTGTGGCAGGATCTTTTCAAGATGGCGGGCGTGACTCTCCGCATGAGCACGGCCTTCCATCCACAGATGGACGGCCAATTGGAGGTGGTTAACAAGGTGATCGCAATGTTTTTGCGTTGTGTTACAGGTGATCGCCCGCGAGCTTGGGTGGACTGGCTGTCGTGGGCGGAGTACTGCTACAACACTTCCTTGCACACCGCCCTCCACACCATGCCCTTCGAGGTGGTGTACAGCCGCCCTCCCCCGCCTATTCTGCCATACAGGACGGGAATGCCGCGCACTGAGGCTGCGGACGCCCTCCTCCGCAGTCATGATGAGATCCTCGCCGAAGTCCGCCAACGGCTCATTCAGGTGCAGCAGCTGTCGAAGTACTATGACGCCGCCCACCGCGACGTGGAGTTCAAGGTCAGTGAGTGGGTCTGGCTACGCCTCCTTCATCGCATGGCGCAGTCCTTGGAGCCGCGCGCCAAACACAAGCTGGGGAAGGACCTTTTCATGTGCTGGAGTGTATCGGCCGTGTCGCTTACCGCTTGCAGCTATCGGAGGGCGCCCGTCTCCACGATGTCTTCCACGTCGGACTCCTGAAGAAGCACTGTGGTGATCCCCCTGCTGCCTCGGCCGCCTTACCTCCGACGCTGGATGGCCGCATGCTTCCTGCCCCCAAACTGCAGCGCCACGGCGTCCGGAAGGTGTTGATCAAGTGGCGCGGACTACCGACTGAAGACGCCACCTGGGAGCACCTCGCCGAGTTCCGCGACGCCTACCCTGACTTCCAGCTCAAGGACAAGCTGTCTTCGCAGGCGGGGAAAGATGTTATGATCGGCATCCACTATGCACGCCGAAGACCCAATAGTGGCTAGGGGGTGCCGGCGGCCAAGGGGCTTAAAGCCCATATTTATCTTATTTATATATTATTAGAGATGATTTCCTATTATTATTAGAGAGAGATATAAATACTTGTAAAGACTATTGAGATCAGTTAAGCAAAAACATATTATTGTTTCCGGCTTCCTCAGGGAGCCGGGAGAACCCTAGCCGCCCCTCGCTTTCCTGCTCGCGCGCGCGACCACCACGGCGCCTGAGCGCCACCGCCGATCAAGCTACAATACCTTGGTCTACAAAACCAAGCTATGATTGCCCCCTAAACTCCTTTAGGGTGAGGAGTATGTGTTTATTCTAGTAACCAACATTTAAAAACACTGGTTGCAATAGGAAGTGAATGCAAATAATTTGAATAGCCCAACAGAACGAAACTAATTGCCATATTGGTCTCTTGCCGTCCAGGATGGAACACTGTAGCCATGTCTATGGGCATGGTAGGCACCAAGCAGCTTGGGTGATAATGAGGCGACGAAACGTGGTGCACCTGAGTCATGAAATAGAGAAAACACTAAGTTTGTAGAATAGTAGAAAGTTGACACAATGATCATGTAGAAGAGTGTCCATGCATGATATACCCAAGAACATAGGATGGAATCATCATGAGACGCAAATAAGCACAAATGCATCAATACGGTCATTGGAAAATACTAATAGCAATGATAAGATAGTTTAAGATACCTAGGATTGTGGATAATGAACATTGTTTTAGCTATGGCAACATGGAACTTGTACTGTGCTTAAATCCAGTGAGCACCATTTTTTCCTCTACCCAGTAGAAACATGTAAAGCAATTTTTTGTTGGCCAGCAGAAACATAGGAACCTATGGATGAGTGAAGGACGGTAACTGATGATGTAGTGTTGCAGAAATCTGTTGTAGAAGCACTTGACTTTGCAAGTCGAACAGAATAAAAGATATATGTGGATGTGGAAAATCTGTTTTGTCAATATAAAATCTGGAGTAGTAAGGAACCAAATGATTAGACGTAGCAGCAAATGCACAGTTAATTAACTGACCGTCATTCTTCAGAAATGGCGTACATCTGTGACCCGCTGTAGAAGTAACAGATGTTTCAGATGTTGGGAACTCTGCAAAAAGGACGAAAAGGCAATGGGTCGATTGAAGAAGTCTAGAAGATAATGCAAGTTGAACATGCATCACACATGGCATAAATACGTTAAGGAAAAAAACAGATGTGAATACCATGAGGAGAGGCGGTATCATGGAAGCCGCGCCATACAACGACACCTCAATGCTAGAAGCACCATAAAACGGAGCCTCAATGCTTCTCGGTGTGGTATTTAGCATCTTTTTGGTAAGAGATGGCCCTAAAGTGTAGGGTAACAAATTAGGCTATGTAACTTCACACTAAATAATGGAAGCAGAATGCACAATGGAATTGGAAGGTAAGCATCTCCATAACATAGCAGCGCACCAACATGCACAAACAAACTTACCACACTGAAATTATTCATTATCTAAAGAACTTATGTCAAACCTTGTGCAAATAATTAATAGGAAAAATATCAGACTCGCCACACTTCTTAATGGTTAGCATAATCTGACAATTTTGCAATGGCACTCTGCTACACATGGGCGAGGATAGACATAGCGAAGAACTGGAATGCACTGCATCCCACTCACTCAGCAACGAACTACATATATAAGCAGCTGAGTCAACTAAATATTCTAAAAGTTAAAGGATGATTTAATTTTTTGACCGTAAGTAGAACCCAGGAAAAAAAAGTGACGCCCTCATTGAAATAACTAAATTATCATATGATTCTGACAACAATGTATAAATATCTATATTAATTTGAAGAAATATAAAAATACATGTCTACATCAGTTAATCCTTTACTCAGGAATTCAAAATATTCATTATGTAAAGAACTTATGTCAAACCTTGCACAAATAACTAATAGGGAAAATAAGACTCACCACAGTTATTAATGGTCAGCAAAGGCTGACAATTTTGCAGTAGCACTCGGCAGTTCAATACCATCTTTATCAGGAACTTAGCGAGCAGAATGGCATGCTGTCCCCAATCAGGTGTGGTAGAGTGAGATTATGCACCTGAATCATAACGGATCTGTTAAACGGAAAATTTAGAGGGCTATATACAGTCGACAGTGACTTGCAATTGCACATACAGTCACCTGTGCATTAACATCTGAGGGAAAAAAAAAGAAGAAAAAGGTATAGCATACCTGAGGTGGAGGGGACGTTGGTGCAGGGGCCATGCGAAGGAGATGGCCGGACACTTGGTCGACGGCCATGTGCTGTCGCTGCTCTAGGGGCGGCGCGAGGGAGATGGCCGAACGCTGGTTCGGTGCTCTGCGGTGGCCGCGTGAGGGCGAGGGGATCTGGAGGAGGCAAGCCGGTGGCCGGGTCGCACTGCCGCTGGTGCAGGGGCGCACAAGGGAGATGGCCTTACACTGGGTCGGTGATCTACGGCGACCTGGAGGAGGGGCAAATCGAAATCGACGTCGCAGACCCAGGCGGCGACGGAGCGCCGACTCCGCCGAGCACGCGACGCGAGTAATAATACTATTCTATTTTATCGGAGGGAGGCGAGGCCGTGACGCAGTTTGGGGAAGAGTGCATTTGCCGCAAAATAATAATAATAATAATAATAATAATAATAATAATAATAATAATAATAATAATAATAATAATAATAATAATGTAATAGTCTTACAGGCAGCAGAATGTAGTACGTGTAGTATGTGATAATACATCAATGTATTATCACATTAGGAATGTGACTGACAAGGTGCCAGTCGGGCCCTGTCCCTTGCTGGTAACGCGCCGCCAAACCAGGGCAACTATTAATGAACAATTTCTCGAGAGCAGTTAGGCGTTGTATGGATTGGGGCAAGTATTGAAGAGCAGGGGAATTCCGGATAAAGAGCTGACGAAGCGCAGAGAGTTGTCCAATCCACTCCGGTAGCACCGTCAGTGCACGACCTGAATACATGTTGAGACATTCAAGCGAGGTGAGGTGCTGCATCGCCTCTGGGAACTGCTTCAAATCGCCCATACTCAGTTCAAGGCGTCGCAGAGAACGCAGTTCTCCAAGCCAGTCAGGCAACGTGCCAACGGCGGGGCATTCGTGGATGTGGAGACGCTCGAGAGAGGTGAGGTTCCGCATGCTCTCTGGTAACTGTGTCAGGTCATTGCAGCTCAAAATATACAACTCTTTCAGCTTAGTGAGGTGCTGCAGCAGTTCCCAGCCAGATGATGATCCTGTAACTTCGCTTAGCACTAGAGTCTTGAGGCGAGGGACCAACGCATGCATGCTGGGCAGCTGATGGGAGAACCTTCCTGTGGATAGCAGCTGCCCATTGCTTCTGCTTAAAGACATACGCTCCAACGATGGTGGAAAGCAGGGGCTCCCATTTAATTTCGGGCAGCCATCTATGTATAGCCTGGACAGGACAGGGAAAGGACATTGTGCTGCCATTTTTTTCTCCCCAGTTTCAAAACCACTTGATGTAGTCCACAGCTCTTCTAAATTAGGCATTTCCACCAGCGCAAGTTCCTTCAGTGAAGGCAACTCAAAAAATCCTCTCACATGCCTCAAGTTTGGAAATCTTTCTAGCATTAACCAAGTTAAACAAAGGAAATGGGATGCATTAGTTTGCTTCAGCATTATGCCACCTTCACAATATGAAGAATCATTTTGCTTCATCATCCATCCTGGCAAGCAGGGGCCTCTGTAACCATAGATTTCCAAGCCCTCAATTTGTGATGGTGGTTCAAGAGCGTTCAGCACACCCCAATCATGTTCCATATCTGATACCAACGCTTCTTCGGCATCACTTAAAGACCAGTTCAGCTCCAAGTGTTGTATGTTACTCTTCCGCTTCAAGCAAGCCTTCTCTGCATCACTGGGATTCTTCAAATACTTAAGGTTGGTAATTTCCAAGCGACCACCTATCATATCAAGGTTTTCTAGCTCTGAGATCCTCGCATCATCTGCACCACACCCAACAACAAACAATCCCAGCTTTCTTAAACGGGTCAGCTGTCCCAACCCTGATGGTAAGCAGCACAGTTGAATACAACCTTTTATGTTCAAAACTGAAAGCCTTTTCAAGTTTGCTATGCCCTTAGGCAACTCCCGTAGTTCCCTGCAACCCTCAAGGTCAATACATTCTAGAGTACCAATTCTACCTAAAGAGCTTGGTATCTCTCGGAGCTTTCTGCAGTTATATAGTTGCAAGGACTGAAGAACATACAAGTCACCAATGGACTGAGGCAAACTCTCAAGATCAGTAATCCAACGCAACTCTAGAGTCCTTAGCTTCCCAAGCTTTCCAACAGACTCAGGTAATGTCACAAAACCTTGGCACTCAACAAAATGGAGTGACTGCAAGTTCCAACACCTTGAGATAGCTTCTGGAACTGTTGTACAACTAACATTGTGGATTTCAAGATACCCAAGATACTCAAACTTTAATATGAACAGTGAAAACGGAGTATCAATTGCATAGTCCAAAACAACACTGCGCATACAGCAACTATTCTTCACTGCGGTATCAAAAGATGGCTTACTGTCAGAGATATATAGAGCACGGACCTTGTCAAATAAGCCCTTGTCAACATTCTCAGTGAACGAAGTCAAAGATAAATATCTATACCTATGAGTAAATTTTTCTGTTGTATGAATTGGTACACAAGTCACCAGTTCATCCTTTAGTATCTGTCGAGTGAGATCATGGATCAAATCGTGCATGTTGTATATATCAGTATTGCTCCCATAAGGTTCCTGAAGAAACCTGACCTTTACAAGAGAATCTAAGTAGCCTCTTCCGATATCTTCGGGTTGCTCTCCATTCATTGCATTGATGAATCCATGAGCTATCCATTGGGCAATCAAACGATCTTTCTGCATTTCATAGCCCTTTGGGAATATGGAGCAAAACGTAAAGCACTGCTTCAGTTCATCTGCCAAGTGAATATAGCTCAACTTCAAGGATGCAAACACTCTGTCATTTATACTCCGAACATTCCATAAATTATTCTCTCTTATGGCCCTCCACGTACTTATTTCCTTCTTGTCACTAAGGACTGCTCCAAGAGTTTGAATTGCTAGCGGCACCCCACCACAAACCTTGATAATCTCTTTTCCGACTTGTACATGATCGGAGCTCAAATCTTGCTCTGCCAACCCAGAACCCTTCAGGAATAAGTTCCAACTCTCAGACTCTGATAAGAATGCCAACTCAAATATATGTCTTGATTCCACAACTTCTGCAACCTTTCGATCACGAGTGGTTAATATAATCCTTGTTTCAGGTGCACCACATTTTAGCTGCACCATGAACTGTTCCCAGTCATGTCTGTCCTCATGCCAAGCATCATCAAGGATAAGAAGAAATTTCTTATTGCTCAACTTCTCGGAGATTTTTTGGATCATGTGCTCCGGGGGATGACGATCTGAATTATCTCCAACAATTTTTTGAAATAGCTTGCCGATGAGCTTCTCAACATCAAACTCTTGAGACACATGGACCCAGAATATTTCATCTCTGAAGTGCTCCTTTATCTTGACGTCATGGCAAATGTGTTTGGCCAAAGTAGTTTTGCCTGACCCTCCTAATCCGACGATAGAAACTATCATGTTGTTCTCTCCAGCATTACATTCTACAAGCTTAGATATGATTTCATCCTTTTCTTGATCCCTAAGGGGTATTTTGGACTCTGGAACCTTGCTCAACCAGGTCATCTCTCCAACTGTCCTGTGCCTAGTACCAACATGTTGATCCCTTGGAAAATTACTCACTAAAGTATTGACATCACTTCTTTGCTTGACGATTGCAGCAAATCTCACCTTGATTGCCTTGATCTTATGAGACATCTTGTATCGGAATGCAAATGTCTTTGGTTTTGCACAGAAGCAGCCAGCTATACCACTCTTGTCATCATCTTTTTCCATCTTCTGTTTCTCAGCTTCTAGCTGGACCTCTTGTAGTATATCGTCAATGTCATAAGCCACATCTTTCAATTTTACAACCCAGCGAGACTGTGGCTCACTCTGTATTGCTCTGTCACGTGCTGCCGACAGCCAGCTTGTAATCTCTTCGTGTATATCCTGGAGCTCGGAGAGATCTCTTTTTACACCGGTTATGGCAGCAAACTCAGTGGCTAACAGTGAAACTAGCTTGTCACCTGCAACCTTCAACACTCCAGATGCTAAAGCAACCTCCATCCCACTCATTATGTCAAAGAAACTCTTGCCTAAACCCCTGCGGATGAAATTGAGAAGCAAGCTGTTACATTTGAGTTTCGCAAATCCAAAACTAGTTAGGTGGCAGCAGTAATGTTTTTTTAGGAAAATATTTTTTTAGGAAATGTGGCGGCAGAAATGTTCCAATAATAATTCCCAACTCTGGAATAAATTGACGGCCGACAAAATATCTGAGAGTTACCAATTAACATGTGTCACCCCCAGATCGGACGTGTGACACCATTAGTGGTTTGCAGATTATATTTCGTATATGTTTCGAACTGAATGGACAAATATTGTCCGTAACCGCTTTTCTGGGAGTCAAATATCTTATATGGGTAACACAGAAAGTCGTTTGGATGCAGGAAAATAGATCTACTAGACCGAGCGGCGTGAAAATAAAGGGAAAATTGGTTGTGTAGCATCCAAAGATCGCGATCTCCGTAAAATATCACTGAAAGTTTAGAGCTCCGTAAAATACCACTGAAAGATGCAACCATGAACTGAAAGTAGCATTCCGTTCAAATGAAGTCACGGAAGTGACGGAGGCCTCCGTCGCGCCGGTAGGCGATGTTGTCGTGGATGCTCGCCGCGAACAGGAATGGCTCCTGCGGCACCTCCGCCACCACGTGCAGCGCCTGCAGGTTGTGGTTGTGCTTGCACACGTAGATAGGAGCACGCGCCAGGACGTGGGCTCGTAGAACCGCTGCACCAGCGCTAGCAGGTTTCGGCGGCTAGAAGCACGCGTCCTTGCCGAGTTGAAGAAGCACATGTCCAGCAGCAGGTTCCGGCAGCCAGAAGCAGCGCTTCGCCTTCGCCACTACTGGATCATGGCCCTGTCGGCGGCTTGGACGAGACCGACGCGGTGCCGAGGATGACGCAGCTGCCGAGGGTGGAGCCGAAGTTGGCTTTCCACTTTAGGAGCACGCCATCGTCAGTGCTGAGCTCGCCCGTGGGCAGCTCGATATGGAGGCGCCGCAGCTGAGCGGAGCACCTCGGAGCACGAGTGGTGGACTGGCGGGAGACGTCCGCAACGGGCGCGGGCAGGGAAGCGGACAGTGGCTCGGAGCGCCAGGAGACGGCTGCCGCGACGGGGGACAGGATCTGGCCGAGGGCGTGGTGATGCAGCCGACCCGGACGCGAGTGATGTGCACGAACGCGCCGCGCCGCAGCTAGCGCCGGGTGCGGTAGGGAGCCCGGTATGACGGAGGAGGAGGAGGGCGGCGGGTCGTCGGGATGACGCAGTCGACGCTAATGAAGACGGAGTCGACGAGCAGCACGAGCGCGTGGAAGCGGTGCGAGGCGAGACGAGCGCCTTGATGTCGCCGCTGCAGTTGAGGACGTCCCGCCGCAGGGGCCCTCCTCCTCCATCCCACGCAGGTTACAGGCACACAAATCGAGATCGGAGAGAGGCGTCAGCGCGGGGCAGGATCGGGCGGGGCGAGAGCCAGGACGGCAAGGATGTGCGCAAGCCCA
This sequence comes from Saccharum spontaneum, assembly GCA_022457205.1. Lineage (NCBI taxonomy): Eukaryota > Viridiplantae > Streptophyta > Magnoliopsida > Poales > Poaceae > Saccharum > Saccharum spontaneum. The sequence goes on from CM039611.1 coordinate 4,304,969, forward strand.
ACCTGCGTGGGCGCTGCGGCACGTGGTGGCGGTGGTGCCGCAGGAGCCGTTCCTGTTCGCGGCGAGCGCCCGCGATAACATCGCCTACGGGCATGACGGCGTAACGGAGGTTACTTTCAGTGCCGGCACTTCCGTCGTTTTATTTTAACGGAATGCTATTTTCAGTTCACGGTTCAATCTTCCGGTGGTATTTTATGAGGGCGTAAACTTTCGATGGTATTTTACTGAGATCGCAATCTTTCAATGCTACCCAACCAATTTTCCCGAAAATAAAATGGGAAATTAATTTGCATACCAGGTGAAGGAGGACACACACAGTAGGAGCAGTAGATAAGCAACGACAGTATGACACTTTGATGCCGCCAGATGAGGGAGGGCTTTTTGTTGTTCTTCTTCTTGTGAAAGAGGTGAAGGAGGCCTTTGATCAGTATGCTTGACACTCACTGGGATTGACACAAAAAAGTGTGAGTTGGTCATCGAATAAATTCTAGGATTGATGACAGCAAAAACGTGAGTAGGTCATTGAAGAAAATGACCAGGGGAGAAAGCGGGAGGAGATTTGAGGAGTGAGGAATTAGATTGTGCGTGTTGGGCTTAAACCAAAGCAGATTAAGAAGTAGGAGTACCTAAACCAACTGCGGCGAGGTTGCAACCCAACGAGAAAGAGGAAATGGTTTTTTCGGGGTTCCAGCTCCAGGATGCAGAGGCCTGCAGATCTGAGAGGCAGGCGATGAAGAAAATGAGCAGGTGGTCGAACGAACCCAACGAGAAGGAGAAACAGGATTCCGGCCGAGATCATCATCCTTATTACCTCGGTCGCGTCGTCGGCGACGAGCTAGAGGCCTCCCCTAGTCGGGTTGTGTGCGGCGGTGGATGGTCAATGCTCACTTCTCACGCCCATGGAGACGAACGGAGAGAGAGAGGAGAGAAAACAAAGAGAGGAAGAATGTCAGATGCACAGCGGAAGCAGATTGCGACTGAGGACCAACCGGATGATGATGCTGCTTTGTGAGTTGGGTGGTTGACCCCGGCGGCCGCTGACAGCATGATTGCTTTTCGCCTCGCGTACAGTGGATCCAGAAAATCCATCCTCTTTTCCGAGAAACTGTTATACAGGCCGTTTCCTAAACAAGAGAAAGGGATTGCCCACCCGTCCCCTTTCCTACCTACCACAGTCTACAGGCCGTTTTTTTACCACCCGTGGTTGGTCAGTCACCGCTCAAGATCAATTGGTAATCAGCAAATAAAATGGACATCTGTTTTTTTAAAAAAATGAAAATCCAAAAATAAAGCATTGTCACTTAAAATACCTTACTAAACAAAGATTACGTAGATGATTGATCACCCATTTATCACTCCATCAGGCCCACCAGGCACAAGCTCAGCCACTAGATCCAGCCGTACAGCGGCCATTTATGTGTATTTCACGTGTATATATACATGTGTCAAGAGAGGAATAATGAAGAAGAACTGTTACAACACTCATCTCCTATATTTTGACTCCTTTTATCTCAAACTTTTAAGGAAATGAGATGGTCTGTTGGAGATGCTCTTACAAGGTAAAGGGTATCAGTTATGCATGTATCGAATATATGGGTACGGTTTAGTTATAAATGGGTTTGAGTTGTAATTGAGAGTTAGCGATAGAGTTTAATTTAAACTAAATATTTGTCGTTTTTTTGTTTCCGTACGGTAAGTTTGACTAGATTTGTAGAAAATACGTGCAATATTTGTATCTCCAAATAAATTTATTATGAAAATAAATTCAAAGATCTATCTAATGGTATATATATATATATATATAGTCAGAGTTGTTTCTTGATAAGCGAAAACGACTGCTATCTAGGCTACAGTCAAGTGTACTGTGCCTTATGAAAAAACTGAATATCGTGTAAACTAGGATCGGAGAGCAGAGCTGTAGAGACACTGGTATATGTGTGATGGTTGAGGTAGTCTATTCTGTTCTTGATGAGTAAACCACGGCAGTCGACGTTGATGGGAAATTCACTGAAAGTTGAAGAATTCTTTTTCATATATACTTTTATGACGGTACTGATGCTGTATGCGGAGAGAATCCTTCTGTTAATCAAGTCATTAGTCATGGCCCTTGTTTGATGCATCCGTCCCCACTAGATACTATAAACTTTCCGTCAGTGTGATTAATCCACCAAATAAATCCCGCCTATTTTTAAAAACTAGCTTCTAATTACGTCAACTCAATTTTATAATTTCAAAGGTATCTCATGGACAACTTAAAAGAATTAACGATAGGAAAATACTTCAAATCCTTACATATACTTTAATTGACAATAACTAGTTCATCAAACGTGCTCCCAGCACGAGCTAGAATTTTACGAGCAAGTAATAAAAGTTCACGAATGAATTATGTGCCTACAACTACTCAAAATTGCATATATTAACACTCGCTATCTATTTTTCATTTTCTAACACAATATTCATATAGATAATATGATATATCTTTGCATTTATGATTACCTTTGCAATTATTCCATATATTTTTCCATTCATATTCAGAGTTTTTTTTTCTTTGCACCGTGCTTCCACATATCTTTAATGTGGTTTAGTTCGAAACTTAACTTGAGTTATGCGTAGGGATGGCAACGGGGCGGATTCAAATCGGGTGGAGTCTCTGTGCATCCGAACCCGAAATCCGAAATCGAAACCCGAAACCGCACCGAACACCGATTCGGGTGATAATCCGTCCCCAAAACCAAACCCGCGGATACCCGAAACCCGCTTTGTATGGCAACATAGTAAGAGCAATAAGGACTTTTTATAAATATATGCACGATATATATACACATATTCACATGTATAAATAAGAGGCAACAAATAATAAATATTTTCATGAGTCAACTTAGAATAAATTTAATAATCTAAGTAAACAAGTTATTATTAGTATATTATAAAACATGAGTTTTAATTTCAAATGATTTATTTCGGATATCCATTGAATATCCACGGGTGAAAAACCAAACCCAGTTGGTTTCAGGGCCCTGAACCAAAAAACCGTGGGTGAAAAATCATCCCCGAACTCGAACTCGTAAGACCCGAAACCGTGGATATCTGACCGAAACTGCCCCGTTGCCAACCTTAGTTATGCGAGCTCTTGTTGCAGCACATGTGTCATGACATTATAAATCTTGATTTTGGCTTTCAAATTTGAATCTTATTAGTTGCTATAATTCTTTTAGTCAAAAGTTCATAAAAACTCTAGTATTTTCTGTAACTTTTATTAAAAAATCATTTTAAATTTTATTAAAATGTATCCTAGTCCCTAGACTACCCTCTTAATTAATATAGTGAAATAAACAATTGCTTTAGTCTCTACCACAGCACTCAAGTTGCTGAATTTTCTCTATTAGAGTATTATGTGTGTAATAGTATTTTTTATAAAAAGTAGTGCTTACAATTAAACTATCGATAATAAATGTTTAATAAACTTGCTTTATAGCCAAGTTATGTCATCAATAGACTAATCTTATAGGCTAGTCATACAATAGTTTAGCTCTTCACATAAATTATAACATCATTTTTTATTATCTAGGGACCATGATAGTACATACGTGGGCGCATATTGTGAGAGCATCTCCCACACTACTGCCTAGAGCAGACTACCTAAAACTCTATTTGGGTAGCCACCAATTTTTTTATTACCCAAATTTTGCTCTCAACTCCAACATTACTACCTAAAACTGGCTACCTATTTTCATCCTAGTAGAGAATGATGTGTGGGTCCCACATGTCATCCTCACTTGTCTTCTTCTCGCCGGAGCAGCTGTGGCTAGAGCAGAGGAACCGCGCCTTGCCGGGATCCGCCGCCGGGAGCCACACTCGCGCCGGGATCAGCCATAGGAAGGCCCACCGCGCCAAGATCCGCCATCGAGGGAGCTCTGCGCTGTCAGGGAAGGCCGTTGAGGTCGCTCGTGCTAGGGGCTCCGTCCATAGAGGGCAGGCCCACTCGCACTGGCTAGCCATGTCGCAGAGCCGCGCCAGAGACAGGCCCGCCTGCGCCGCTGGGGAGCTGCGCTCGCACGGGAAGCCGTCTAGCACCGCTGGGGAGGAGGCCGTGGAGCTCCGCCGCGCACCGTGGAGGAGGCCGCGTAGCTCTGGCGCGCCGAGGGTAGGGGAGCCGCGCCACCGAGGCACGCCGAGGGAGGAGCACGCCGAGAAGGGGAGCCGTCGCTGGGGCTCGCCACCTGCGGACGGGCGAGCATGAAGGAGGAAGAGAGAGTCGCATAGGAGAGAGAAGATTTGGGAAGTCAAGTTTGACCCAACTGAAATGGGTAGTGGGAAAAGGAATTTTGGGTAGCCAACAAATCTGTCATATCGGATATTTTATGGGATGTCGGAAGGGGTATTCGGATACTAATAAAAAAACTAATTACACAACTCGTCTGGAAACTGCGAGACGAATTTATTAAGCCTAATTAATCTGTCATTAGTGCATATTTAGTGTAGCTTGACATTGTCAAATCATGGATTAATTAGGCTTAAAAAATTTGTCTCATAAATTTATCGCAATCTGTGTAATTAGTTATTTTTTATATATATATTTAATACTCTATGCATGTGTTCAAACATCTGATGTGACGAGATGAAAAATTCTAAACACGCCCTGAGGACCGACCGGACGATGATGCTTTGAGAGTATGATTGTTTTTCGCCTCAGAAATTGCATGGCAAGAGCATCTAATACAGTGGATCCTGAAGGACACGGTTAACGCGGGCGCACTGTTGACCAAGCGCGCAACCCCATCCACATGCAGGCTATGACGGCATGCGCCCCCCGACAGCCCTGTCTGCTTGCCCTCCCACGTTGCAAATCTGGACAGGGTTGCATACATTTCGATATCCTGCTTGCGCACGTTCTCCCACGCGACAAAAACAAAAAAACGCAAAACATTTTATTCAAATTTCTATAACTTTTAAATGATGGGCATGTTTAGTTCCCAAAATTTTCAAGATTTTCCGTCACATCAAATCTTTGGACGTATGCATGAAGCATTAAATATAGATAAAAAAATAAAACTAATTACACAATTTAGATGAAATTCACGAGACAAATCTTTTAAGCCTAATTAGACCATGATTGGACACTAATTAAGTCTAATTAGACCATGATTGGACACTAATTAAGCATCAAATCTTTTAAGCCTAATTAGACCACCTGTGGACGGGCGAGCACGAAGGAGAAAGAGAGAGTCGCATAGGAGAGAGAAGATTTAGGTAGTCAAGTTTGGCCCAACAGAAATGGGTAGTGGGAAAGGGGATTTTAGGTAGCCAACAAATCTGTCACATCGGATATTTCATGGGATGTCGGAAGGGGTATTCGGATACTAATAAAAAAACTAATTACACAACTCGCCTGGAAACCGCGAGACGAATTTATTAAGCTTAATTAATCCATCATTAGCATATATTTACTGTAGCATGACATTGTCAAATCATGGATTAATTAGGCTTAAAAAATCGTCTTGTAAATTTATCGCAATCTGTGTAATTAATTATTTTTTATCTATATTTAATACTTCATACGTGTGTTCAAATATCTGATGTGACGGGATAAATTTTTTTAAGGAACTAAACACGCTCAAAGGACTGACCGGACGATGATGCTTTGAGAGTATGATTGCTTTTCGCCTCAGAAATTGCGTGGCAAGAGCATCTACTACAATGGATCCTGAAAGGACGAGGTTAACGCGCGACCGGGTGCACTGTTGACCAAGCTCGCGACCCCATCTACATGCAGGCTATGATGGCATGCGCCCCTCGACAGCCCCGTCTGCTTGCCCTCCCACGCTGCAAATCTGGACAGGGTTGGACGCGTTCTGACTTCCTGCTTGCGCACGTTCTCCCACGTGACAAAAACAAAAAAAAACGCAAAACATTTTATTCAAATTTCTACAACTTTTAAATGATGTATCAGTTTTCAATTCCGTTTTCACCAGAATGTTCTACGTGACGAGACGAACAAAACTAGATCTCACCTGCCTATGTTTCGAAGAATTTTATTTTAGTAGCAATTTATGTATAAAATATGTTAGTAGATTTACGAAAAGGAGTTACTAGCGTGTAATTCTAAACTTCTACTCAAAAATATATTAAAGTTTTTACATGGTATGCACAAGCTCAGGGGCAAACAAAATCAAAAGAAGTTACTGTCATATAAAACTAAAGTTGCTACTCCAAAAATATACTAAAGTTATTATATAGTATGTATAAGCTGAGGGGGCAAAAAAATATCAAAAGGAGTTACTACCATATAATACTACAGTTGTACAATTTGGTGGCAAATCATTGCAACCAGCCTAAAAATAGAAGCTGTTGCACAAGCTGCGGGCAAATTCTTCTATGACAACTTATGTGTGCAATGGCTACCCTTTTGTAATAATTTATATATTATAGGTGAGGCAACTAATATGTATGATTTAGTAAGAAATTCAAACATAAAAGGGTGACTAAAACTAAAACAAAAAAATAAAAACTTGATTGAAAACTGAAAAAATAAAAAAACTGAAAACATGGAAATAGGAACTGAAAAATACAACACTCAAAACAATAGGCAAAATAAAAATGAAATTTACAACCACAAAAAAAATTGAAATTGAAAAAAAAAGAAAACTAAAGCGGATACAATAAAAACAAAAAATTGAACTGAAATTAACAAGAAACTGGAAAACACAAATAGAAACCGAAAAACTAAAGTAGACAAAATAAGAAACACAAATGTAAAAAATTAGACTGAAACAAAAGTTGACAACCAAAAAAATTAACTGAAATAGAAGAATACAAATGTAAAAAAAAATAAGACTGAAACTGAAGTTGACAACAAACAAATTTAACTAAAAATGAAAAATAGAATTTATTGCTACACACTTAATACATAAGTTGCTACTCCCTTCGCCCCAGAAATATTGTCGTCTTGGTGTTCAAAAGATGTATCACAACAAGAGTCGTTTTAGACTGTTGGTTCCACTTGAGGGAGGCTACATGCCTACTGTCATTATTATATTCCCTGTTCATCTTCATCTTTCCACCCACCACCATGGCTCCACCCGTTCCCAGCCCATCCCCACCGTTATCCCCACTCGCACCGCCGCGCCCTTCTTCCTCTTCTCTTCCGTGTGCGGCGCCAAGGTGGATGCCGCCGGTATCGAGGTAGAGCAGACCGTCATCGACGCAGATCGGCTCGAGGTGGAGCACGTTTGAGAGGTGGACCACAGAGGCCGCGCCCGCCCTTCACCGGTGCAGAGGCCGCGGCTACGCCCGCCCCTCTTCTCTTCTGCCTGCGACGCTGGCGCGGAAGCCGTTGGCGTCGAGGTAGAGCGGACCGGCATCGGCGCAGGTAGGAGCAGATTAGGATTGAGGTGGAGCACGAGAGGCGAACGATAGGTCGGCAGAGGTTGCGCCCTCACCAGCCTTCACTGGCGCAGAGGCCGCGGCAGCCTCTTCTCTTCTGCCTACGGCACTGGGGCAGAGGCGGCGCCCGCCCCCCTCTTCTCTTCCGCGTGCCTCGCTGCGCCGGAGGTCGTGCCTGCCTTCGTCTTCTCCTCCACCGGCCTCCATCGGTAGATCCACCGCCAGCGAGGCGAGCGCTGGTGTCGGCATGGTGTGGTACTCGGCGCGGACGCGTACAAACTATTTTGAAGCATATGCATCATAGTATCTGTACCTAATAATAAAGAGGCAAAATTTCTCATCTCTCATTTTTTTTCGTTCGACCCTCTTCTAACTACTCGGCATCACTCTTCTTAGTTTGGAATTGAAAAATCACTAGTCAACATCACTCTTCTTAGTTTAGAATTGAAAAACATTATTCACATTACCTCTTTATTATTAGGTATAAATTTACAACAGACATAGACAAGCCACCTAAGTCAATCTCTCCTTATTTTTCCATACGGGATAATAGCCACCTAATTAAACCGAGTCAATCTCTCCATGATTTTCCATAGGGGACAAATAATTTAGTGCATATATTATTTATTATGGGCCTTATTAGTGTTTAATTGAAACACGGTTGAGCTAAGTCCAAGTATTCTGGCTCATGCACGCCAGGCAAAGTCCGTTTTAAAGAAGCAAAATTTCTCTCCTCAATTTTTTGGTCCGACCCATCCATCCGTGTCCAACTCTTCATCCGTCCCACTTAGTATATATAATGAGAAATTTACATATTTAGGACTTTAATCGTCGCGCTTCGCAATCTTAACCCCAAACATCGATTTCGTTAAAATCGGTTGTACTAACTTTAATTAGGGACTATAGTCATAACTTACTATAAGCATTCGATAGTTTCTCCCATTGTAACACACGGGCATGTTTGCTAGTTATTTTATAAATCTCATCACGAGTGGCTCAAATCGTACAAACGCTTTTTGAAAACGTGTACGAAATTAGTCGTATTTTTAAAAAAAAAAGTAAAAAAAGAAATAGTACTAGTTTTTTTTGCGACGAAAGAAGAATTATATTATATGATAGCTGGGTACATCAACACATTACAAGCACTCTGGATTACAAAATAGTACCCACGCTGTGAATAGCACAGCTCAAAACCTAACCTGTTAAATACTTTGCAGTATGGATGACCGCACAGACAAACACTCGGCAAATGACCTGAGAACAAATGCCCAACGAACAACGACCAACATTCCTGTAGACGGAATTGAGGAACTTCTTGTTTCTGGTGTCCTCCTTCTTCATCTCTCTACAAAAGATAACAAGCTTCATGGCCTAACCTGACCGCTCAGCCACATGGGCCGCACCTGGACACCCACGCCCCACCACGACGCCGAAGGGCCAGGCCGCTAGGGGGTCGCGCACTGCCTTACGAGCGCGACCTGGCGCGAATTAGATTTTGCGATCCAGAAAACCCATCCTCTTCTTTCCCTAGAAACTGTTATAAAAGGGATTAATTAATGAAGAAAAATAAGCTGCAATAGATCCCTTTCTAATCCTCTTTTCCAAACTTTTTTTTCTCAATCTCCCAAAATGTTCCTCTTCCCTAAACTTTCCATCAGTGTGATTAATCCACCTAATAAATCCCGCCTATTCGTCAACTCAATTTTATAATTTCAAAGGTATCTCATGGACAATTTAAAAGAATTAACGATAGCAAAATACTTCAAATCCTTTACATTTAATTGACAATAACTAGTTCATCAAACGTGCTCCCCGCACGAGCTAGAATTTTAGGAACAAGTAATAAAAGTTTACAAATGAATTATGTGCCTACTACAACTACTCAAAATCACATATCTTTACACTCGCTATCTATTTTCATTTTATAATACAATATTCATATATCTTTCCATTTATGATTACCTTTTCAATTATTCCATATATTTTTCCATTCATATTCAGAGTTTTTTTTCCTTGGCATCGTTCCACATATCTTGAATATGTCTTTAGTTCAAACCTTAAGTTGAGTTATGCGGGCTCTAGTTGCACCACATGTGTCATGACATCATAAATCTTGGTTTTGGCTTTCAAATTTGAATCTTATTAATTGCTATAATTTTTTGTCAAAAGTTCATTAAAACTCTAGTGTTTTCTATAACTTTTATTAAAAATCATTTTTAATTTTATTAAAATGTATCCTAGTCCCTAGACTTCCCTCTTAGTAAATCTATACTATAAAAGAGCGAAGGAATTGAAAAATACCTGTTACTCAGAAATTCCTACTCACCCTATGTTTTAGCCCTTAGATCATAGATCCAACGTATTTAATCTCCCGTCATAACCTGACAAACGGGCCTGGACGGAAAACTTTTAATTCTTTATGCATGTTTATGTTGTGTTTCCTCATATCCCTATTTTTTCACACCAAAAAGAATACACAACCCACCTATAACAATATCGATTAATTAGTGCCATATGCACACACGTATATTGATTTTTGGTGTACGTACGTAATGCATCAGGGCTGCGACGGCTTGATTCTTCTGGACGACCTATCCTACTATAAAAGAGCGAGTTTTTTTAGAAGCCTCTCCCTCTATAGTAACCGTTCGATCTAGATGTCGTGCTATATCGGTCATCCGTCATCCGTGATCTTATATCTTACATGTAAGACTCCTAGCATGATACGTAAAGAAAAGATTCGAATTTGTTTGAGTCCTTGTCAGTCACGTATGCCATACTGGTTCATGAATCAGGAATCCTCTCTTTTTTCTCTTCCTGTAAACTATCCTACGTCGGATACGATTTCGTACGTTCGGTCACGTGGAAAGAGAAACAGAGTTCGTAGCGGTGTCAAGTGCGGTGGATTGAAAAAGATTATGATTGCGTCATCCGACTCTGCATGCATGTGCTATAGAGAGAGAGAGAGAGAGGGAGCACGTTAACCTTAGGCATGGCATGGCAATGTGCACTGCACCATGTTTAAAAGATTGGGGAAAATTAAGAAAGAAGGATGTTCCTCAAATAACCCACATCTGCATAGTCTTACGAGGATGATAGAGCGACAGAGCGTTGTGTGGTGTGTGTGCGTGAGTTTATCAGCAAGATCACGAACCTTCAGCTACAGCGACGGGTTGCTCTCAAGCAAGTTTAGACTCCTCTCTCTCTATATATATAGAGAGAGGAGTATATATATAGAGGAGTATGTATCTCAGTAATTAACAACTTGAAAAAGCAGACATACGAGAACGAGACCTCCTCGGTCGGTGCCCTAGTACAATCCTCGTTTGTGCAAGGGAAAAAGGGACCTCATGAGTACTCGTCCGTCACGTGTCCTTAAAAGATTTTGAAGCTGATATTTGCCTTGCTGGTTGCCATGTTTTTTTCATTTTCATGTCTTCTGTGCTCTTTACTTAGCCGGAGTTTTTTTACGGTAATCCTTGGAATATTGTGCCGGCCTTTATTGTATTTGTTTTCAAATGACGCCCGGTTGTCAGGACCTGTGCTCCTGCATACGCCGCTGAGGACGGCCATGGTACGTCTAGAAGCTCGGGTGCACGATCGAGTTTCGAGTCCAGGCCCAAGGCTACCATACAGACCAGGCTCTATTTGCTACGTATAAGGCGCTAGATGATGCCAAATTGTACTGCCTGCAATGAGTTTCCCGTGGCACGCATGAGTGACGTAAATGAGCTAACCTAGCAGGTCGTAGATTATTTATTTGTCTATCTATGTACGTATCCTATACTTAATATATGGTTCTATTGTCATATATAGATGTTGATGGCATCCATCTGAGCAAGAGATAATTAGTTCATAATTTCATATTCATATATAATTTAGACAACATATTATTAATCAAAACAATAAATATGTACGTGTCGCATGTGCATATTTGCTAGTATAGTGAAATAAACAATTGTTTTAGCCTTTACCACAACACTCAAGTTGCTGAATTTTCTCTATTAGAGTATTACTTGTGTAATAGTATTTTTTTATAAAAAGCAGTTGCTTACAATTAACTATCGATATAGATATGTTATAATGTTTAGTCAAATGTATAAATTTATCAAAAGTACTCCCTTACTCAAATTCTGAATAGATATGTTATAATAATGTCTTAAACTTCCAATGATCAAATTCTTTTCGATTCTATCACCACTTAATCAGGTTGTGCCATACTGGCACTACTATCCGGAGAAGCGGCCCAGACATGGCATTTGCTACGGGACATGCCATGCTAGGTCAGGCCAAAATAGCGGTCGTGGGCTAGCGCATGGGCCTCATGCCTTCTTGTTCAACTATATTGCACTACATAAACTTAGACATAGGCTAATGCACAACAATCAGAGCCTATGGGCGTGAGTGATTTGCGTATCAGTCTAGCCTGACTCGTATGGCCCCAAGGAGATAGGCGGTGGAGCGCACGCAACATTGCTATGTTAGCTGCCTGCATCTAGCTTTCGCTTGAGCTATTTTTCAGCCATAGAACAATATTTTCTTCTCACAACATTTCAGCAGCATAAGCGAACATGGTGAACGTTTGGTTGCTTGCACGAGAATATATTGCAATAGATGATAAATTAGGTAAAATAAACATAAATCATAATTTTTTATAAGCAACTATCTTTATTTCTCTTAATTTATCTTATTATTCCTTACTATTGTTTAAATTTTATTAATATCAATTAACATATGTTAGTCGTGCACTAATAATGTCAATATCTATATAATTGCTCTCATCCGACATCCTAGCTCTGGGGATGAACCCAAAAAATCTGCGTATCTTAGAAGTCGGACCGAGAAGAGATTCTTGCATGAGCAGAGAGATAGACCCAAAGTGCCATGCAAGCGACCAGTCACCATAAACATGGGCATGTTTAGTTCCCAAAATTTTTCAAGATTCCCGTCACATCAAATCTTTGACGTATACATGAAGTATTAAATATAGATAAAAAATAAAACTAATTACACAGTTTAGATGAAATTCACGAGACGAATCTTTTAAACCTAATTAGATCATGATTGAACACTAATTACCAAATAACAACGAATTTGTTACAGTATCATTTTCCAATTTTTTCGCGAACTAAACTAGCCCCATGTATCCCGTGGGTCTGACTGACTAAAAAAAATTGATCCGCGGTGGCTAGACAGCCCCTGAGTATTTCGACTAGAGAAGAAGGTCTTTTCATGTAGATCGAGAAAAACTCTCAAACTCATGTTTCACCCATACACAGCGATATTGTAGCTCCGTAGGATGGAGCTGGCCACGTACCTGTACTTCGAACATGAGCATACGAAGGAGTTTTTTTACCTAGCTCGAGAAAAATCCCCAAAAACAACACGCACACGCGGGTGCGCCACATCTGGGCCTCGAACCCGCACCACAAGAGTGCTGCTGAGAGCGTTAAACCAGCCGCAACCAATCAATCACGACCCATGTGTCTCGATGTAACTCAAAACAAATTCTGGATACAAACAATGCTCAGTTTGATCTCATCAGGCAGTAGGAGGTGTACTACCAGCAGAAGAGTAGCTGTACAGCTGTTAGCCTCACGAGCGCGATCCTGACGTGGGTGGTGGCCTGCCGACACATAGCTTGCTCGTAGCCAGGCTCATTCTGGGCCGTCCATGCTTGCACGGACCACACGCGACGCGATCCCTCGTTTTGTCCGCGATCGATCGTTCGAGTCCCTGGCCTGATGATCCAACAGCAGTACAGCACAGCACGCCGACGCCAAGGAGGATAAAGGAGAGGAAGAAGACCAATCCATGGAGTCGCGCACGCGCCTCACGAGAGGAGACGATGACCTGTGGCCCCTCGTAGCAGTGGCAAACCAGGGGTGAATAGGCCGTGTGGGGATTGCCGCCGATTTCGTGTCCTTGCAGCCACCGTCTGCCACCGCCCAATCTCCACTTCGGCCTTGTTTAGATTGGTGAATTGGGGAGAAAAACACTGTATCAGAATTCCTGTAGCATTTCGTTTGTATTTGGTAAAAATTATTCAAATTTTGACTAACTAGGCTTAAAATGTTCGTCTCGCAAAGTACAATAAAACTGTGCAATTAGTTTTTGATTTTATCAATATTTAGTATTTCATGCATTTGCCGACATTTTGATGTGACGGGGAATCTTCTTTTTGCATAGTGGAATTAGGGGAGAGAATTGGGGAACTGAACAAGGCCTTCTTTATCTTCTCCGAGGTGAGAGTGAGAGCCTGCCCAGGCGATCCTGCCACTGCCACTGCCAGTGCCAGGAAGGTAGGGCCAGGCTAGGATGCCCCGCGGCGGCTTCTCGGGGTCCCTCAGGTCGCCCAAGATCGACGTCGTCATCGACATGGGGAACCCCTTCCTCAACCGCACCGTCGACGGCTTCCTCAAGATCGGCGCCGTCGGCGCCTGCAAGGTGGCCGCCGAGGAGACCTTCGAGTGCCTCCACAGGGGTGCGTGCCTGCGTGCGCCTCTCTGCCTCTGCTGCCATTCTTCCCCCTTCCTCTTCTTCTTTATTCGTATTCAGTATTTCAGTCGTGCTGCATTCCACAGCCCAGGAACCCTTGTTAGACGCAAAAAGTTTCAATTTTGCGGAACGCGTGTCAAAGATTAGTATGATGTTGCCCCCCCCCCCCCCCCTCCCCCAAAACGTTTGGTCATTGCGCTCCACTCTACACAGATAGATAGATTACTAACTAACCATAATGTGGGATTATGGATAACGGACTGCAGTCTTTCTGCCTCTGCAAGTGAATTCAGAGAGCAAAACAAGGGGGCACAGTCATTTCAGTCATGCTGCATTCCACAGCCCAGGAACCCTTGTTAGATGGGAAAAGTTTCGATTTTGCCACACGCATTTCAGAGATTGATACTGTGTTGCGCCCAAAAGATTTGGTCGTCGTGCTCTACACTACACGTATAGATAGATTATTAATCATGATGTAATATGGGATTATGGACAACGGACTGCAGTCTCTCTGCCTCTGCAAGTGAATTCAGAGCGAAACAAGGGGGCACAGTCATAACCCCACACTATGATTTGCAATATCTCACATTCAGTCTTTATTGACTTTTTCTGCACATTTCTGTAGTCTGCATTACATTCGGTCATGATTGAATGACTGAAACGGGGAGAAAAATCTGATTTTGTTACTCAAGATAGATTCACTTCATATATGCACGCTAGTACTAGTTCCCCACCTTGGGCCCGAGCCGGCTCAAATTCAATTTATCACAATTAAAATTCTATAATGGCAGTTTAAAAATTAAAATTATCAAATAGATCTGAAAAAGTACCAAAATTTCACATGAAACAATCTCTGTTGTCTATTGCCTATACAAAAAGTTTTGTAGTCAAACCACAATTCGACCGTCACTTTGACTCTAAATCTTTCCGGATCCTTCTCAACTATATAATTCTTCTTTAGAGATGCTTCGGTTTGTAAGCAATGTACGTGACAACTTGTGCGAAACCTTCTCAATATTTACCACAGCCTCCACGTATGATATCATGACATCTTGACAAATCTCATGATTTTCGGACTTCGTTTGCTTTTTATAAAAGTTAAAAACCATTCCGCCACACGTTAGTGGTCGTGTTTCCTGAATAAGATGTTTGAAATTCCTTTTCATTTCATAGGTATGGCCTCAAACTGGGCTGAATAACATGACTATCATTTTTATACTCATTTTTTTCTAGTATTTGAATCACTTGCAATTCAAATTTGACTCGATTCAAAAAATTGCTTGAAATGCAATTAATTAATTAAATATAGAAAGCAAATACAAAAATATACCAAATTTTAACATGGAGTACCACATGTTGCATGTGGAGAGTAGAAAAAGTTTGAAGGATAGGAAAGGAAAAAGATTTATTTCTTTGCCGAGTGTCAAATATAAAACACTCAGCAAAGAGACGTTTGTCGAGTGCCGCAAAAACGACACTCGGCAAATATCTCTTTGCCGAGTGTCATCTGCAGACACTCGGCAAAGTTCTAACAGCGGTGGCTGACCACTAACGGATGACGGTTGCTGCCGAGGGTTTTTTGTTTGCCGAGTGTACTTTTGGCGGCACTCGACAAAGAGCCCCTTTTGCCGAGTGTCTAATCCGCGGTACTCGGCAAAGAGCAGGTTTGCCAAGTGTTTTATTTTCGCCTGAGTGTCCCTCTGAAGGCACTCGACAAAGGGGTTGTTTGCCTAGTGCCCGATAGGTTGCACTCGGCAAAGCTGCAGACACTCGGCATATGTTAGCTTTTCCGGTAGTGTAATTTATCATACTATTCCTTAATATTGTTTAAAATACATTAATATCAATTCATATATGCTAGTCGTGCACTAATAATGTCACTATCTAGATAATTGCTCTCATCCGACAGCCTAACTCTGAAGAACCCAAAAAATCAGCGTATCTTAGAAGTCGGACCGAGAAGAGATTCTTGCATAAGCAGAGAGATAGACCCAAAGTGCCATGCAAGCGACCAGTCACCATAAACATGGGCCTGTTTAGTTCCCAAAAATTTTGAAGATTTCCCGTCACATCGAATCTTTAGAAGTATACATGAAGCATTAAATATAGATAAAAAAATAAAACTAATTACACAGTTTAGACGAAATTCACGAGACGAATCTTTTAAACCTAATTAGATCATGGTTGAACACTAATTACCAAATAACAACGAAACTGTTACAGTATCATTTTTCTAAATTTTTCGCGAACTAAACTAGCCCCATGTATCTCGTGGGTCTGACTGAGTAAAAAAATTTGATCCGCGGTGGCTAGACAGCCCTGAGTATTTCGACTAGAGAAGAAGGTCTTCTCATGTAGATCGAGAAAAACTCTCAAACTCATGTCTCACCCATACACAGCGATATTGTAGCTCCATGGGATGGAGCTGGCCACATACGTGTACTTCGAACGCAGACGAGGGAGTTTTTTTTTACCTAGCTCGAGAAAAATCCCCAAATCAACACGCGGGTGCGCCACACCTGCGGCTCCAACCCGCACCACAAGAGTGCTACTGAGAGCGCTAAACCAGCCGCAACCAATCAATCACGACCCATGTGCCTCGATATAACTCAAAACAAATTCTGGATACAAACAATGCTCAGTTTGATCTCATCAGGCAGTAGGAGGTGTACTACCAGCAGAAGAGTAGCTGTACAGCAGTTAACCTCACGAGCGCGATCCTGACGTGGGTGGTGGCCTGCCAACACATAGCTTGCACGTAGCCAGGCTCATTCTGGGCCGTCCATGCTTGCACGGACCACACGCGACGCGATCCCTCGTTTTGTCCGCGATCGATCGTTCGAGTCCCTGGCCTGATGATCCAACAGCAGTACAGCACAGCACGCCGACGCCAAGGAGGATAAAGGAGAGGAACAAGACCAATCCATGGAGTCGCGCACGCGCCTCACGAGAAGAGACGATGACCTGTGGCCCCTCGTAGCAGTGGCAAAGGCAAACCAGGGGTGAATAGGCCGTGGGGATTGCCGCCGATTTCGTGTCCTTGCAGCCACCGTCTGCCACCGCCCAATCTCCACTTCTTTATCTTCTCCGAGGTGAGAGTGAGAGCCTGCCCAGGCGATCCTGCCACTGCCACTGCCAGTGCCAGGAAGGTAGGGCCAGGCCAGGATGCCCCGCGGCGGCTTCTCGGGGTCCCTCAGGTCGCCCAAGATCGACGTCGTCATCGACATGGGGAACCCCTTCCTCAACCGCACCGTCGACGGCTTCCTCAAGATCGGCGCCGTCGGCGCCTGCAAGGTGGCCGCCGAGGAGACCTTCGAGTGCCTCCACAGGGGTGCGTGCCTGCGTGCGCCTCTCTGCCTCTGCTGCCATTCTTCCCCCTTCCTCTTCTTCTTTATTCGTATTCAGTATTTCAGTCGTGCTGCATTCCACAGCCCAGGAACCCTTGTTAGACGCAAAAAGTTTCGATTTTGCGGAACGCGTGTCAAAGATTAGTATGATGTTGCCCCCCAAAACGTTTGGTCATTGCGCTCCACTCTACACAGATAGATAGATTACTAACCATAATGTGGGATTATGGATAACGGACTGCAGTCTTTCTGCCTGTGCAAGTGAATTCAGAGAGCAAAACAAGGGGGCACAGTCATTTCAGTCATGCTGCATTCCACAGCCCAGGAACCCTTGTTAGATGGGAAAAGTTTCGATTTTGCCACACGCATTTCAGAGGTTTGGTCGTCGTGCTCTACACTACACGTATAGATAGATTATTAATCATGATGTAATATGGGATTATGGACAACGGACTGCAGTCTCTCTGCCTCTGCAAGTGAATTCAGAGCGAAACAAGGGGAGCGCAGACATAACCCCACACTATGATTTGTAGTACAGCCTGAATATCTCACATTCAGTCTTTATTGACTTTTTCTGCACATTTCTGTAGTCCGCATTACATTCAGTCATGATTGAATGACTGAAACGGCGAGAAAAAACTGATTTTGTTACTGAAGATAGATTCACTTCATATATGCACGCTAGTACTAGTTCCCCACCTTGGGCCCGAGCCGGCTCAAATGGTCCTTAATTTCCTCTACGGATCTTACTGAAGACTCACCTAAACTTTGAGTTTAACCAATGCTATTTCAGAATAATAGCAGTATTGTATTCCTGTTGTTTACTGACAAGGAAATCATATGCTTGCATTTTTTTTGTGCTACATTTTACTGGCAAACAGAGAAGAAATTGTTATGACAAAACCTCTTTTATTTGCAGGGGATGTTTCAAAGCACAGGATTGAGCATGCCGTAAGTCATATATCCACAACCTTTGTATCGCTGTTTTTTTCTTAACTGTTCTAGCTCCAGGCCCCATTTCAATTGGGGATCTTAAATATCATGATCCTTCTCTTCAGAGATATCCGATAAATATCATGATCCAAATGCCTAGCGTTGTCAGTTAGGTACTTAGGTGATTCTTTGCTTGCAGTTCCTAAATGAGGATCGTGATTTACTTGACATTCTAAAAACGCATTCCATGACTTATGAATACTGCGGATCTCTAGTTGTAGTTTCAATCCAGTACTGTCATCTCAGGAATTCTGTGTGTTACTGGAAATGTTGAACTAAAACCCTGCACCTCTCCTTAATGAATGTGTGAAGTCACGTTCTCGAAAAAAAACCTGCACCTCAGTGAGCAACTTCTGGTTTACACATCAAACTGATTCACTTTCTCAATATGTATGCAGCTGAAGAAGATGTGCCAGGAGGGTGCATATTGGGGTAATTAATTGACCAATCGCCTTTTGTCGCTTCAAACTCATATAAATTTTGTTGGCTTCTTTCCCTTCTTCATTTATATACTCGGACTAATTCAGATGTTTATTTGTCTAACACGCAGGTACCGTTGCTGGAGTTTATGTGGGCATGGTGTATGGTGTGGAAAGGGTCCGTGGTCGCAGCGACTGGGTAAGAATAATCAGAGTATGAATCTTTCAGTTTTATGGTGATTAATTGAACATCTCAGGTGGAAAAATTCCACTTGCATGTTGGTGAAAAGTAACATCCCATTCGAAATCTAGACCTTTTTACTGTTAGGCAACATTTTTTTTTCTACGAACAGTATGAATGAAGGCTGAAGCTCTGTATGGCACTGGTACCTCATACATCAAGGTTTTTGCAACATCTGATGCTTATTAGAAATTTTACTGACGTCCATCTATGTAGAAGACTAGGACAAGGTTAAGTCTTCAGTCTTCATACAGTGTTGTTGTTGTTTGGAACCATTAACCACCTCATCATAAAAATTGTTTAATCTGTAACCCGTTCATTTTGATTCCACCCATGTTTTGAGTCATCTTTTGGTGTTCATTAAGACATTAACCCCTTCTGCTCTCATGACCCTGCAGAAGAATGCGATGATCGGAGGCGCCTTATCTGGTGCCCTCATCTCCGGCGCCAGCAATAGCCACAGAAACAAGATCATCAAGGACGCCATTACTGCTGGCGCGGTCGCAACAGCCGTGGAATTCATCAACTGCCTTACCTAGTTGAGCAAGAGCAACTGCATTTGCAGTGCCATTGTCGTACAATAAGAATAAGTACTTGTTCAGTGGAGTCATGTCTAGTTCAATAAACCACCATCTTCAGTCTTCGTTTCTGACCGGCGGTTTTGCCTTGTGTGAATGTTCTGAACAACCTTTTTCGTTAGCTCTGCGGTTTGGTTGCAGTTGTCAGTTCGTCGCTGTGATTCTGTGATAGTTTGGTTTGAGTGGAGAAGTTACAGCAACTGAGGACAAAGCCGTGCGTGCAAAGAATGCTTTTGTACTGGTGGATCTTCGTGAGAAGCAAAGTGTCGTCAAAAGAGTAGGATTTTTTTCCGATAATGCTAGGGTCAGGATGTCCGTCTGTCCGGACGCCTCCTTGCTAAGCCTGCGGGCGGGCGGCCCAGGCGACCTCAGCGGTCCTTTCCATGACTCCTGTCCGGACATTTCAACGGCCTGACTCTTCCATTCTGGATTGTTCCGCCACCCCCACACTCTCTCTTGTTCCTCTCCGCCCTCCACGCCTCCATGGCTCCGCCCTCCTCCCGTCTCGGACTTGCACAACAAACCTACGATGGCGCGCCGCCTCCTTGCGGCTTCGCTCCTGCTCCCACTCGCCCGCCCGGACTCCACCTCGTCACCGCCCACCACCACCGCATACGACAAGCTCTGCCTCCGGGGCTTCCCGCATGGCCTGCTCTTGGCCAACGTGCGTGCCTACATGCTCGACGCTGGCTCCGGGGACTTTGCCATCGACCTGCTGCCTGCGGGGAGCTACCTCGCCACCTTCAGCGACCACCACACAAGCTGCCTCGATGACCGCCGCAGCTCGGGCCTCGACAGCATCCGCATCAGGGGCTTCTTCCGCTGGTGATCCATCACGGGCACCCATGACCTCCGTTCACTCTGTGGCATCGAGCTCTGCGCCGGCGTCGAACTCCACCAGGACGAGCTCCATTCGTACAAGCAGCAAGGTAACATTGCGCTGAAAGTGTATATTGCAAGCGTATGTTTTAAGTGTTTCAGTTGTTTTGGAGGTATGTTGCAAGGGTTTCATATAGATGTTGCAAAAGTAGATCGGGATGTTGCATATGTTGCGATAGTTGTACACTTATGTTATAAATGTTTGTTCCCAATGTTTCATCTGTTTTTTCATACGTATGTTGCAAGTGTGTTTATCTGAATGTTACAAATGTTTTACATATATGATACAAGTGTTTTATCTGGATGTTGTGTATGTGTTGCAATGATTTTCAAGTGTTTAATGTGTTTTTCTGCAAGTGTTCGGGCGTATGTTTCATTTGTCTTCATACGTATGTTGCAAGTGTTGTATATGGATGTTTTAAAAGTAGATCACGTGTTGTATCTCTCTCCTCGCCTTCTACTGCCTCGCTTTGGTGTCTCCTCCTCTTCTCGATGCTGGTGATGTTCGGGCAGTGTGGGCACGCGTGGGGCAGGCGGCGTGGGTGAGGCGTGAGTCGTTCGAGTGGCGCGGAACCCGAGAGAGCGGGGCGTACGGCACGGAGCAGACGTAGGGGGCGGGGAGCAGCGTCCGGACGCACGCCTAGGGCCGGACGTCGTCCACGTGCTAGTCTGTCCCTTTTTTGGGGTGGGGGGTGGGGTGTGTGTGTGGTGGGGGGGTGTTGCAGGTCGCAGGTGTATGCTGGTGGGGGGGTGCGGTGTACTGAAGGTCGGCATATGTAGTCAGGATGGACAGTTGTTGGCCCAATGACCATGCCGTCCCCGATACTACGGGCCATGGTCCGGGTTCAAGTGGATCTGATCATGCCACCAAACCAGAACCATTAGGCGTGTGCTCATGACTTCAAAAAAAACATTTATCAATTATAATGTTTTAAGAGTTCTCAAAAAGAAATTAGATACTTTTTTCCTAGAACTAAATCTTTTTTTAAACGGCTAGAGATATTTTCATGAGTTATGGATATTTTATTTGGATTTTTCTATATCAATCATTCTCTATAATAGTTTTTGAAAATTCAAAAACTTAGAAGCATTTTCTGTAGTTTAAAAACCTTTAGGCTAAGCGGATCCTTGAAATTGAATTCATTTTAATAATCATGATTTAGACACAAATTCGTTAAGCTAATATGGTTGTATATGGAATATATTTGTATATTACAGTGAGTCATATGAGAGAGATACTTATGTGTTGCATTTCTACCATAGGGGAGTGAGATGAAGAACATGTTATAAGTTGTAAAGTAAAAACATAGCGTGGTGATCTGTAGAATCAATTTTCATCTCTCACACTTTGAATTTGAGATAAGCTTATATATGAACTTTGGAAAGTTGTGGAATGTCAAATTCTATGCCAAATAGCCTAGTTTATTAAGTAGATTCCAATTTCCACAAAATGAAAGGATACAAATGGGCCCTTATAGATTTTTTAAACTAAAAAAGACAACCGCCTTCAAAATTCGAAACCACTCTAAATTAGGGCTGGAGGTAATTTAAATAATTTTAAGAGTTTAGAGGGTAAGATCTCGGTTTTGAGGTTTAAGAGGGAAAAATTATGACAACAGCTAGGGAGGTAGAATTGATTTTTTAGAAAAAAAAATACGATGGTTAGTTGGGCTGTTGCATGCTGAGCTACTTTGGATGTGGCCGTGGCTCTTTTCATTTTGATGCTTCGTTTTTTTGAATAATAAAGAAAAAAAGTCCTTTCAACCTCCCACAACTTGCGTGGTAGTCAGATTTTCCCTCTTTATTTATAAATTGGATTTTCTTCTCAACAAATTATAAATTGGATTTCTAATCGTTCTCAAGTTTTAAAATCATTTGTTTTTGCATCCTAAGTGATTTTGGCGATTTTTGTGTGATGTGGCGCCACATCAACAACGTGACGTAAGCTGTAAGGGAATAAATCAGACTTTATGATAGTTTGGGTTGGATCATAAATATTTGTTTTTAAAAAAAATATCATTTTTTTAGAAATTCTATGCAATTAAAATCCTAAAAATATATTTTAATCTTATGAAAATCCTAGAAAATTCATGGTAGCTTAGAAAATTATCAAACCTATTTAAAATTTTTCCCTAAAATCATGCTCTATTTTATGGTGCCTATATTGAAATTATTTGAATATTGTATAAATTCATTTCTTATGTTTATTTGCTAGCAGATGCTCTCATTATTTATTCGAATTACATGGAAGGCTAAGTGAGACTGACTACTCTCGCTAGCGAACGCTCTTCGGATTTGCTTATTTTAACCGCAATTTTCTCCCATTTGTGCATAGTGGTTCTTCATGGAAGCAATTGATTGTTTTACTGATTATTGGAAGCAAACCGATCTCCTCAAAGGATATAATATGAAAAATTCCCTATGAATACGTACATATAACAATGTGAAAACTATAACGAGTGTTGACCATACATAGAAGCAAACCGATCTCCTCAAAGGATATAATATGAAAGATTTATTTGCCTATTGCTTATGAACATATAATACTACACCCACCCAACTTGTGGGTCAGGTCAGGTAGCTCATGATCATATTTAGTGCAACAGTATATTCTCCTCTATCTTTTATCTTCTATACAACAGGAGAAGCCCACTATAATATTTTCCTGCCTTATCGTGCCACCACGTGTAAGGTCCAAATAGCTAGAGAGGGGGTGAATAGCCTATTTAAAATTCTACAAGCTTCACTAAACAACCACGTTAGTATAAAAGATGGCTAAGCTAATTCTAGCACTAGCTCAACTACACTATGCAAGCCACCTATACAATTCTAGTGAAGCAAGGCTATGATCTCTAATACACACCAACAAGACTAAGACACTAAGCTACTTACTCCTATGTGATAAAAGCTACACTAAGCAAACTACACTAAAAAAAGTACAAGAAGGTAAAGAGCAAGTGACTTGATTCTTATACCAACGATGTAGAGAAGTAATGCACTCGAAGAATCAATCACAATGATCAACCACAAGAGAAATCCTCGGCAAAGAGATGACACAAGATTTTTACCGAGGTTCACTTGCTTCCCGGCAAGCTACTCCTCGTTGTGGCGATGCACCCACTTGTCGGTTTGCGAGCTAATCGACTATCAAGAGTCGAGCCCTCGGCGGGCGCCGCACAACCGCACATAAGATGGGGATCCTCCAAGCCACGAGCTCCACTAGAGTATCCAATTTGCGAACTCCCGCGGGGAAGGATCAGGAACCCCTTACAACACTTGGTGAGGGCTCCAACAATCTTCAATTGTGAGCTCAATCACCTCCGCTGCTCCAAGCCGTCTACCGTGTCGGAAAACACGGAAGAGTAACAAGAAATCCGCAGCAACTCGAAGATCAAGTGCCTCTAGAATGCAACTTTCAAGCAATGCACTTGAATCTCACTCAATCTCACTCAAAATGTGCAACCAAGCAAAGAGATGAGTGGAGGGGTTGTTCTCTAGCTCAAAGGATGTCTCTAAGTCTCAAAATATGCAAGAGTAACCCTCAAACCCTGACCAACTTCTATTTATAACGAAGGGGTACGCAGCTAGCCGTTACCGGACGACACAGTTAAAATCGTGCTGACCGGACGCACCGGTCAGGGTGACCAGACGTGTCCGGTCACTGCAGGACAAGCGTGAACAGTGCGCATCAGAAGTAGTCGTTGCCCTGACCGGACGCGCCCCAGCGTCTGACCGGATGCGCTGCACCCGGCGTCCGGTTGGAGTCCAGAGAGCACCCACCGTGACCGGACACGTCCGATCGCACGTGACCGGACGCGCCAGCCGCGTCCGATCGGAGTCCAGTAACGGTCCATGCATCATATTTCTGTTTTGGTCGTTAACGTGCATAGTGGTTCTTCATAGAAGCAATTGATTTGTTTTACTGATTATTAGTGGCTAAAAAATTATCTATGCCATACGTACATATAACAATGTGAAAATTATCTATGCCAGCTGCGGAGCGACGTGCGGAGGAGCCGAACCAAACAGGCACTAATTTTGTATCTCCATCCAAGCAGTTACCCGATGAAGCAGCAGCATCTTTTGGCATGGTCCTCAAGAATTGCAGTATGTAGAGTGTTAACGAATTAGGCAATTTCCAGATTAAAAGCATGATTAAATCTAGAACATAAATCATGATAAATATAAGAACTAGATTAAACATGTATGGCATACTAGTATAGCAGATCAGCATATTCCACAGCATCAACACGACAAGCATTGATAGTCCAGCAGATAGATTAGATTGTACGAACGTCAAAATTAGATCAAGAGAATTATACCTTTCAGTTGTAGTAGTAGTAGATGGTGTTGAATATGTAGCTGGCGGTGGTGATGGAGCGAGATCGCTGATGTCGATGTCGTCGATGTTGAAGTCGTCGATGAGAGGCGGAGGAGTATTCTTGATGACGACCCTGCGAGCTTTAGCACGACGAAGCCGACGCGCCGATGCACCCTTCGGAAGACGAGCCGTTGTGGAAGGTTTGGGAGCAGTCGTGCGAAGAACGCTTCCCAAAAACCTTATTTGTCTTCTCCCGGTGCAGGATCGCAAAGACGAGGGTTCCGGAGACCTGCTCACCCGGTCGCTGGTGCACGCAAGCGATCGGACTGGAGTAGCTACAGCGGCGGCGCAATAGCGAGTAGAGGCAAAAACCCTAGGATTAACTGGATGCGTTTTGGCGTGGCCGGCAGGTTGCTTATATAGTCCTGTTCAACCAATCTCATGTCGCGATCACGATCTAAATTGATTTAGGACTCTTAGTTTGTAACCGATTAGGACTCATGCAACTTGAAGGCCAAGAAACCAAAAAACGAAAACAGCAAAAGGAGATCGCGCTCCCACAAGGCGAGGAGCCAGATTTCGGCGGACCATTCACGCAGGTGCCGCGCACCCACGCCCCGCCCCGCCCTGCCCCGCCCCGCGAGGCGAGCGAGCGCGCGCGTGTGGACTTCTCTTACTCCTCCTCACACTAGACTTGAGGAAGTGGGGAGGACTTCCATATTTAAGTATGACTACCTCCACTTTCACAAGCAAGGTGGTACTAAAGAGTTCCCACATCCCCTCTTGCTCACATGAATGGGCCTTTGAGATTTATTAGGAATTTCACAATTGGTTATTAGGCCAAGCCCATATAAATTCCAACAATCCCCCACCAGATCTCAAATACCCATTTAGAGATTTGCCTGTTCTCACTACTGTTTGATATACCAGTGTTTCGGCAGAGACTGTGAAGTTGAACTTCCGCCTAGAATCTCAAGCTACACTCATCCACAACTTGAACAATGGACTATGCCTTGGAATTGCAAGTTTTGTGTGAATAAGCTTTGCTCAAAATCAAACTAGTACTTGGCTACTAATAGCCTTACTCCGTAGGTGGAGCATATACGTCATACTCCCTGGTCTCTTCATGATCTTACTAGAGACCACCCAAGTCTCATAGACTGCGACGTTCTACAGTCAAAATCATATAGGCATGTTCTTTCAAGAATGCTCTGTAGGACAGCATCTTCGCTTGTTAAGCCAATAAAACATGTTAAGGCATTAGCCAACCTACCATACAGTGCCTCAACGCTTTGAGAGTATTGCATCTTCACATAGAGAGGGTTATAATTATACTCTCCTCAGTTTACCAATAGTTTGTTCTTCCCAGATCCTAAGTCACGGGATCTCCGATCAAAAAGGTTGGGTTACTACTACTGTAACTCATATGGGTCTCAAACCCATCTCCCTTGATGCTATTTCTATCACATTCCGTGATAGTCCTTTGGTAAAAGGATCTGTCAGGTTCTTGTCTGTTTGCACATAAGCCACAGTGGTTACTCCGGAGTTTCTCAACTTCCTGACAGACTTCAAACGTCTTTTAACGTGTCTTGTTGACTTCGCATTATCCTTAGCACTATTTACTTTAGTGATCACTGTTTGGTTATCACAGTTCATAAGGATAGCCGGTATTGGTTTTTCAACCACCGGCAAGTCTAACAAGAGCTCATGCAGCCACTCTGCCTCTGCAGAAGCTGTATCCAAAGCAGTAAGTTCTGCTTCCATGGTAGATTTAGTCAAAATAGTCTGTTTACTAGACCTCCATGACACTCCGCCACCTCCAAGAGTAAACACATACCCACTAGTAGCATAGATTTGATCAATATCAGAAATCCAGTTCGCATCACTATATCCCTCTAGCACAGCTAGGTGCCCAGAATAGTGAATCCCAAAACTCATTGTACCTTTGAGATAACGCAAGACCCTCTCAAGTGCATGCCAATGATTTTCACCCGGATTGGACATGTACCTACTCAACTTGCACACGGCAAAAGAGATATCTGGTCTGGTTGCACTAGCTAGATACATGAGTGAACCAATTATCTGAGAATATCTCAATTGATCTCTAGCAATCTTCTTATTCTTTCTCAATGTCACACTAGGATCATAAGGTGTTGAAGTAGGCTTGCTATCCATAAAGCCAAAACGGCTCAAGACCTTCTCAACATAGTGAGATTGTGACAAGGTAATCCCACTATCTTCCTTAATCAGCTTAATGTTTAGAATTACATCAGCTTCTCCTAGATCTTTCATGTCAAAACTCTTTGACAAAAAAGACTTGACCTCATTAATAATATCAATGTTTGTTCCAAAGATTAGAATATCATCAACATATAAACATAATATAACAGATTGGCCTCCACCATGTCGATAATACACACACCTATCAGCTTCATTAACAGCAAAGCCCGCACCAGTTAAAGTAGTGTCAAACTTCTCATGCCATTGTTTTGGTGCTTGTTTTAAGCCATACAAAGACTTCGGTAATTTACACACCTTCTGCTCTTCACCTTTTACCACAATCCATCTGGCTAATCCATATAAATCTCCTCATCCAACTCTCCATTAAGAAAAGTTGTCTTCACGTCCATTTGATGAACGAGAAGACCATACGAGGCAGCCAGAGAAAGTAGCACTCGAATAGTGGTCATTCTAGCAACAGGTGAATAAGTATCAAAGAAATCCTCGCCTTCCTTCTAGGTATAACCCTTAGCCATAAGCCGAGCCTTGTACTTGTCAATAGTACCATCAGGCCTAAGCTTCTTTTTGAACACCCACTTACACCCACTTCTATTAGAAAGAATTGAGTCCATCTCACTACGAACAGCTTCTTTCCAATCATCTGCATCTGGAGATGCATATGCCTCTGTAATAGAAGTAGGAATATCGTCCACAAGATACACAATGAAATCATCACCAAAGGATTTTGCAATCCTTCGTCTCTTGTTCCTCGCAGGAACTTCATTGTCATTCTCCTCAAAGACTTCTTCAGGTGGTTGCTCAAATGATTCAATAGAAGACTCAATAGGTATCGTAAAATCAGGAGCTATCTCAGAGAAAAATCTAGCATTGCTACACATATCTTTCATAGGGAATATATTTTAAAAAATGTAGCATCACGAGATTCAAATATTGTATCAACATGCATATCAGGAACTTCAGATTTTACTACTAAAAATCTATAGGCAATGCTATGGTGAGCATATCCTAGAAAGACACAATCCACAGTCTTCGGTCCAAGCTTACGCTTCTTAGAAATTGGAACATTGACTTTCGCCCAACATCCCCACGTACGCAAGTATGAAAGTGATGGTTTCCTTCCAATCCAATTCTCATATGGAGTTGTCTCTTTATTTCTGTTTGGAATTCTATTCAGGACATGACTCGCAGTCAATAGAGCTTCCCCCCACCATGCCTTAGATAGACCAGCAGTGTCTAACATGGCGTTCACCAAGTCAGTCAGCGTGCGGTTTTTCCTCTCGGCAATCCCGTTAGATTCGGGCGAATAGGGAGCTGTCCTCTCATGAATAATACCATGTTCCGCACAGAACTCATCAAATAATATAGAAAAATATTCACCACCATGATCTAACCTTAGATGTTTAATTTTTCTCTCTAGTTGATTTTCAACTTCAGCCTTATAGATTTTAAGTAGTCTAGCGTTTCATCTTTAGTTTTAAGCAAGTAAACATATCAAAATCTAGTTGCATCATCAATTAAAGTCATGAAATATTTATTTCCACCTTTTGTCAACATACTATTCATCTCGCAAAGATCAGAATGTATGAGTTCTAGAGGTGCCAAGTTTCTCTCCTCTGCTGTCCTATGAGGCTTTCAAGGTTGCTTAGATTGCACACAGCTATGACACTTAGAACCTTTGACAATAGTGAGATCTGGAATTAAATTCAGACTAGACAAACGTGACATCAATCCAAAATTAACATGACATAAGCGAGAATGCCAAACACTCGAATTATCATTAATCGTGCCACAAATATAATTCACTGACTTATTACAAAAATCTGCCAAAGATAGGCGGAACAAGCCTCCGCAATCATAGCCTTTACCAATAAATTGTCCATGCTTAGACATGACTACTTTATTAGACTCTAACACTACCTTAAACCCATCTCTCAATAGAAGGGAGACGCTAACAAGGTTCTTGCGAATAGTAGGGACATGCTGTACGTTCTTCAGCTGCACGATCTTTCCCAAAGTAAACTTCAGATCTACCGTGCCAACACCACGAACAGAAGCATGTGACCATTCCCCATCAGGACGGAGGAACCTTGGAGCCCCTGGTAAGAAGAAAAA
>CM039611.1:4970252-5124322 GCA_022457205.1 Saccharum spontaneum
ACTATGCACAATATCCAAGCAGTCCCAACGGGGCGGGCCATCAGCATGTTCCCTTGCTGCTCTGATAATTAAACAAAAATTAAATGGATGATGCTCCCCGGGCGCTGCTTCCAGTCGTTCAAACCACTGACAAGAATGCATGCCTATCCCTACCCGGTATTATGATGACAGGGTACAGCCGTATATACATGTGCTATATTAGTCAATTTATTATCTCTCTTATAATTGGCCAATGTGCGCTCTCTCTCGTCCCAAATTAAATCATAGAGTTGTCCCAGCAAGTCAAATTTATTTATATATGACATAAAAGTAGTATCTCACTAGATAATATCATGAAATATATTTTTTCATAATATACTTATTTGGTGTCTTGGATGTTGTTAGTGTTGATGCTATGATTTGGCCGGCCAGGTTTGTTGTTAAATTCGGCTTTATAGCTTATTTGTTTGTTAGCCGATGAAAGCCTGAAATATATCCCATGGCCTGCAGGTTACTTTGTGAACAAGAGATAAATCGATCATTGACAAGTATTTTGATTAATCTATTAGCTGCTCAAGCAGCAGGATTTCTGAAAGAGCAGTCTTTGGCGGTGTCTAATTAAGTCTACGGAACGATGCATCAGTACTGTCAGATCATCATCAGGCGCAGCAAGTTATCTCCTCAGTCCAAGTCCAACATAAAAATAACTATGCCGGTGACAGAGACATAAACTGATCACGAGACAAATAATAATAATAATAATTATTATTCGAGGTGACAGTGACATGTGACATGATGTACATCATGTTGTGTTTAGTGTTCAGATCATCGTCTATCAGATGCTTCGATGCGGCAGGCAGTTGGGCAAAAGCTAATTAAGCCGGAAATTCATCTACAGTCTGGCAAAAAGGGGGAAGATCCTTGTGGCCCAACCCAACCGTGTGGTCGTCGTCCACTTGTCGTTGCCGGTCCCAGCCGCCCAGCATTTATATGGGACCCATCCATGCGAAGCAAACAAAAAGCACGGCTAAACTAGGGCCCAGTTCCCAAGAATTTTGCAAAAATTTTCATATTCCTCATCACATCGAATATTTGGACGCATGCATGAAACATTAAATATAAATAAAAAATAAAAGTAATTACACAGTTTAGACGAAATCCACGAGACGAATCTTTTAAGTCTAATTAGACTATGATTGGACACTAATTGCCAAATAACAATGAAAACGCTACAGTGTCCATTTTACCAAATTTTTTTTTGCATCTAAACAGGCCCTAACCAAGAGGTCGTTCCAAATTCCCTCTGAGGTCTGAACCGAGCTTTACGAGCGGTTGACGAGTTGGGGGACCACCTACCTATCGGCTATCACCACATGTGACTGGATTTACGCGGCCCGTATTAGTAATCTATATATGCTGTACATATACATGTCTCTTATAATTTGGCCAATACATGTAATTGTTGCTCTTTAGTACGTAATCAGGGCATCAGGCAACTTGACACATTCTGGATCCTTTTTCCGCACCGCGTTCGCCGGCACCTTGACTTACTAATTTGGCCAAGGAGAAGATCAGGAGGAGGGTTCCGTATGGATGATCCTTGTTTTCTGCGATGGTGTTTCTGGTACGATGGACGACACCTCTCCAACTCGCATGTCGCATGTTACAAGCCCACAAAGGCACAGGGGCACCTCTACCTTGTTTGTCCTCACCATGCCGTGGCACCGCATGCTCTGCCGCCACCAGAGGCTGGGCCTATGTCTTCGCTGAATCGCCGCTCGTAGCCTTGCACCTTGTGGTTGCGGCGGGACCTTAGAGCAAGGCCAATAAGCCACGCCAAGTTACCAATGGCCAAGTTCAGAGCCTGATACATACTATACAATAACCAGGCTCTTTCTCTACTTTAAATACTGTTTTTTATTCAGATGGCATAACCGAGTGAGGCTCAATATCTGTAGTCTCAATGCAACCTCCTCCGTGTTGCGCCGATCGACGGAAGCAGCGACAAGCTAGGCCCTCTCTCTCCTCCATCTCGGCCAGGCAGCTGACGACTGTACGTGCCCTTAGGGGCTGTTTAGTTTCTGAAAATTTTTGGGAAATGCCATTGTAGCAATTTCGTTGTTATTTGACAAATATTATCCAATCATAGAGTAACTAGGCTTAAAAGATTTGTCTCGTGAATTTCGTCTAAACTGTGTAATTAGTTTTGTTTTTTATCTATATTTAATGTTTCATGCACGTGTCTAAAGATTCGATGTGACGGAGA
This sequence comes from Saccharum spontaneum, assembly GCA_022457205.1. Classification (NCBI taxonomy): domain Eukaryota; kingdom Viridiplantae; phylum Streptophyta; class Magnoliopsida; order Poales; family Poaceae; genus Saccharum; species Saccharum spontaneum. The sequence continues at coordinate 4,972,498 of CM039611.1, forward strand.
ATCTGAAAAATTTTGCAAAATTTTTTGGAACCAAACAAGATCTTAGTGCTTGGCTCAGATGAATGTGCATGGGGAGCGGGAGATGGGGAAGAGGGACAGAGCCGTCTTTTTTGTTTTTTAGTCCTTTTTTCGAAAGATTTTCTCAAATACGCCCCTGACAGAAAGATTTCAGAAAATGGACCCAGGGCTTGGCGCCATCCACGCTGGCGCCAAGGTAACACAGCTTGGCGCCGTTGATGTTGGCGCCAAGCCCCCATGCCACTTGGCCGACGACGCCGAGCTGGCGCTGACGTGGCAGCACCTTGGCGCCGTCACCATTGGCGCCAAGCTTGGCGCCAAGCCTGGCGCCACAGTTCACGACGCTAAGACCCTGTTTTAAGAACCCAAATTTACCGTGAGATGGACATGTTGGAATTTGTTAAGTCTTGATATTTACTAAGGTTTAGACATATGTAAATTGGCTAAGTCTGAAATTTTACCATGAGATGGACATATGCAAATTTTACCATGACTTGGATATTTAAAATTTTGGCTAAGTCTTTAAATTTACCATGAGATTAAGTCTTTAAATTTTGCTAAGTCTGGAATTTATAAATTTTGGCTAAGTCTTTAAATAACCAAGTCATGGTAAAATTTACATATGTCCATCACATGGTAAATTTTACCATGAGTTGGGTCGTATTGGAATTTGTTAAGTCTGAAATTTTACCATGACATTGACAAATTTGATGCTATCCCCATGTTAGTTGGTATTCTAACATATTCAGGCCGCAGCAAAAATCCTGACTACCTAATTTTACCGTGAGATGAACATACAAAGCTTTAAATTAACATGACTTGGACCCTAATTTTTCTATGAGATGGACATATAAAATTTTGGCAGTCTATTACTTGACTATGCTAGAATTTCACTAAGTCTGGATTTTTGCTATGATTTGAACATTGACAAATTTAAAATTTTATCATGACTTGGATATTGAAAAAGGGCTTCATGTTTTGGACTTGGATATTTAAAATTTTACCATGACTTGGACCTTAATTTTACTATAAGATGGAATTTTAAGTCACGTAAAAAGGGCTTCATGTTAAGTCATGGAATTAGGTCCAAGTCATGGTAAAATTTTAAATATCCAAGTCCAAAACATGAAGCCCTTTTTCAATATCCAAGTCATGGTAAAATTTTAAATTTGTCAATGTCCAAATCACAGTAAAAATCCAGACTTAGCCATATTTTCATCTCCATCCCATAGTAAATTTAAAGACTTAGCCAAATAAATCTGGATTTTTGCTATGGCTTGGATATGTTAGAATACCAACTACCATGTGGTAGACATATGGAAAAATAGCTTTTTAACATGACTTGGACATTTACAAATTTGAAATTTTACCATGACTTGGATATTGAGAAATGTGACAAACTCTAGAGTTTTTATAGTGACTTTCTATTTGATCACTTAGAACAACCTTGAAATACCTTGATATACATAGTAACAGGTCTATGACGCTAGGCTTGGCGCCAATGACGATGGCGCCAAGCTTGGCGCCAATGGTGACGGCGCCAAGGTGCTGCCACGTCAGCGCCAGCTCAGCGTCGTGCGCCAAGTGGCATGGGGGCTTGGCGCCAACGTTAACGGCGCCAAGCTGTGTTACCTTGGCGCCAACGTGGATGGCGCCAAGCTCTGGGTCCATTTTCTGAAATCTTTCCGTCAGGGGCGTATTTGAGAAAATTTTTCGAAAAAAGGGCTAAAAAATAAAAAAGACGGGGGACAGAGCCCCTGCCGTTGCGAATTGCGAGAGACGAGAGAGAAAGGCACACTGCATGCTGGTGGGCTGCCCTGTGGCTGCTGAATCAACTGGGCCGTGGGGAGGGTATTGGGGCAATGGGCTTAGCGTTGCGTTAGGATGAATGCTGCTAGCCCAGAAGAACAAGATTTGTCTTAAGATAACATGTATATAGACAGATAGATATACATCTATATACCTGGTACACACCAATTTTTTGCCAAAATAGTTGGGTATTTTCTGATGCTATTCATTGTCCTTTTGTCCATCATTGAATTGATGCAGGCATCGATGGATGTGAGTCCATTTTTTTAATAAAGGCAGAGAAAGCACTATTTGGGGTGTTTCACTCATGCTCGGTTATCTTGGGTAAAACTCTCTGCTACTTCTTTCCATGCTAAAGAAAACAACAAATAACATTTAAAGTGCTGACACAGCTCATGAAATCCTGTAATAACTCAGATATCTGCATCTTTACGATTTCTGGAAACCTGTTTTATTTTCCATTATAATATTGCACTGGATTATTCCAGATGGATTAGGTGATGTTGTGATGCTAGAGCTATACTCTGTATCTTAGACACTAAAACATGTATAGGTATGATCGTATGAAGCATTAGAAAAATGGCTACAGAGAAAAGATAGAGATACCTGACTTAATAAAATGAAGTCAGTTTGGATCTATACTAAAATGACTTAATAACATGTACAACAAATAACATTCATTGTACATGTTCTGCACAGGACTCTGCGTGGCTGTCGTTTGGATCTATACTAAAATGAAGTCAGTTTTAGTTGACACATTTTGTTACTTGTTAGGTTAGTCAGGAAAATGTGTTTTAGGTTGCCAGTTTTGTTAGATTAGATCGGAAGATTCTGGATTGCACTGTTTGGATTTTTTTAATTAAACAAAATATTTTTAGGATTTTCCTAGAATTTCGGGGGTGGTGGTTTCTACTTCCTAACTGGAAGTTGCCTACTTATACGGAAACCAATCACGCGTGAAGAGAGCCATTCTCCCCTACATCTAGTAGGTCTTCCAAGCAAAGAAGCCGATCCGCCGGCGGCGGGATGGCAGCGTACGAGGAGAAGGACGACGACGGCTACTTCTTCATCGCTGCGGCGTACGAGGAGGAGGAGGACGACGGCTTCGCCATTGCTGCGTCGTCCGAGGAAGAAGACGACGACTACATCAAGGTGATCACCACGTTCGTGCCGCCGCCGTTGCCATTGCCATCATCATCATCATCATCGCACTGCGGCGACGCAGCGATCGCTTCGTCGTCACCGGCACCGTACGGCTTTGATGCGGAGGAACATATCAGTCCATCTTCGTCGCCGGCAACTCATTGCCTCGACGTTCACGACGCCGCCGCCGCTCTGTGGCAGCAGGATGCCGTGGACATCGACGAAGCGCCGGAGGAGCAGCAGGCTCCTACTCCCGTCTTCTTTCTTTATCGTCACCGGAAGATCGACTACGAGATCGCAGACGACGAGGAGGAGGTGACCGACGAGGAGGAGGAGGACGAGGACGACTACATGTACCAAGGGTACTACGACCTCGCCGACCGTGGGAGGGCGCGTCACGTGAAGCGCAGCAGCGGCAGGAGGGGCCGGACCAAGAAGGCGTCGACCATGGGGCGGCCGCGCGGCGACGTCCGCCTCGCACACTGCTCCGGCAATCTTTAGAACAAGCATGTACTTGGGCATGGGGAATGAATAAAGCCTAGCTAGTCCATTGCTCTGCAAAGTGCAATGGTATGGTATTCGAATTATATATGGTCAAAGTTTAATGTACTACATACAAGTTATTTGGTCAGAAGATCTTCATTTTGTCTGCTATATAAAATGTTTTTACTTCAAGTTAGAATTATATATGGTTCAGTTCTGTTTTTTTTTTTGAGACAGCAACAGGTATAAAACATCATCATTGTACATGAGTCCTAAGACAAAAGCACAGTTATGTGTACATGAGTCCTAGGACAAAAGCACTAGTTATGTGTGTTTTGGTTTTTTTTTTGTTGCTTGCAAAGTGTGCCAAGTTAACCAAGTCAAATTTGTCTACTTTGACCAATTTTGGCTTCCATTTGGTTAAGCTTCTTTGGCCATTTTTGTTCATTTTGTTGGCCCAATCTTGAGCCAAAATTTGTCCACACTAAAATTTTGGATTGGCTAAAAGGCAGCACATATTTGGTAGCAAACCAAACATAAGGAATCAATCATAACAATTATGTAGTTGGTAATCAATCAATCGTAACAATTACATTATGTAGCTAGTAATGAATCAATCGTAATGATTACATTACGTAGCTAGTAATGAATCAATCATAACAATTACGTAGTTAGTAATTGAATTCTGCCGGTTGGTTATATCTGATCTAGCAAATGTTAGTAATTGAATTCTACCAGTTGGTAAGAGCAACTCCGTGAGAGTAGCCATTTGTGTTGTGAAAACTGAATTCTACCGGTTGGTTAGAGCAACTTCATGAGAGTAGCCATTTGTATTGTGAAAACCTATTTTAGGTATTTTTGGAAAAATCACGGCTCCAACAGCTATTCTATCATGTTTTCCAAAATAACAAGTCACCCACCTACAGTTCTCGCTCGGTAAAAAAGCAAGCCAAACAAGCTGTGAAGGTTCGCCATCTGCACTTCTCGCTGGGTAAAAAGCAAGCCGTGAATGCTCGCCATTTGACTTGTGGTGTGCAAACAAATGATGGGAGTACAGCAAATGGAAAAGTGAACCAATCTCAGCATGTCATGTCATGTCAGCTTTAAAAAAATAGATAATAAGAAATTTAGAAAGGCTGTTGCATTACTCTACTCTTTTGGAGGATGTTCTATTTTAGAGAATGGCTAAATCATGAATTGTAGACTCTTATTGTACATAATCTCTTAAGAGTTGCTCTAGTATCTGATCTAGCAAAGGCCGGAATTACATTGCAATTCGCACAAAACAGGTTATTACCGGCTTACAAATTGCAGGAAGACAGCTGTGACTTATCCTACTGTCACAAACAAGAACATCACAATGAAATAAAAACGAGGGCAAGCTCTGACATGAGTCTTGTGATCCGGCTTCTACCCACAAGAACATCACAATGAAATAAATATGAGTGCAAGGATAACCTACAAAGACATCAAGGCATATCAATCACAGCAATCCGCATGAAGACATTAATGCATATGAGTGCAAGGATAACCTACAAAGACATCAAGGCATATCAATCACAGCAATCGGTATGAAGACATCAATGCATATCACAGTAATCGGTATGAAGACATCAATGCATATCACAGCCCTTTAAAAAAATGCATATCATAGTAATCCGGTATGCGTTTTCACTGACAGCAGAGCAACGCGCAAAAAACAAGATTACCAGCTACGAACTGAGTTCTGATGTTATAAACTGCAGAAAAACAGAAGATTGGCAGCTAACAACTGAGTTCTATATAGTTTAAAAGTTATATGACCAATGGAGCCATTTATAAGCCAAGAGGATTACAAATCTGTTCCTTTCAAAGATGTACAAGAATGTTTAGGCTAAAAGTAACTGTTGACACACCATCTCCTAGTATCTGAGTTTACATTACAGGGGAGCGGATAATATACACCCAATTGGCCGATTGCGCCTATACCATGAGTGTTAATTCACAACGGATACAACGCCCATGGCAGCCTCCTGCCATTTGGACAAAAGATAGATCATGAGGCGCAGTTGCCGATCCATCGCTTCTACTAAAATGGAATCTGTTTGTAGCCTATTATGTTCAAGGGAATGGTAGTGGCTTTATACCTCGCTGACAATCATCGGTACCGACTGATGCTGGAGGGCATGCCTTCGTTGAATGATAATTTGTGCCTGAGTTTGTTAAGCAACTACAATATCCTGATAGCTACCGCCTAATGTTAACTAACATTCAGTAGTTCCAAAAGATTCTCAGTTTCATGCTCCTTGAAAACCTGTATTGTTAAAACCCAACAAGAGTTAGTAATAAAATTCATAAATTGCCAAACAGAATAAAGGTAAAATGGCAACAAATAATATTGTATGGCACATGGGAATGTTCAGACACATGACACGTTACACGTGTGCTCAAGAAAAAAAAAAAGACACATTACACAGGTCCGCATCCGCATAAAAATCATCAGAGTTTAGCCAAACATCTTCAAACAAATCAATGACAAGTGGTACCAAGCAGGAATGCAGGGTTCAAGATAGAAGCCAAGGCTGTGGATTCAATCACTGCCATGGGTAGCTGGAGCATGCTTTCTGTTGTCAGCAAGGGATTCCACAAGAAATGCCAACCAAATCAAATCACTATTTCTATCAGTATGATTAGTTGGAGCCTGGAGTGACACATGGCAAAAACACCAAGTTCAAGTTCTGCAGATGTGCGCAGACAGACAAACAGCAACAACCTCCTAACATTTCAGTCTACACTACAAACAGGACAGACATGACAAACTAATAGCTAGAATGGGTCAAGAGTGGTCTCTAGGGACTAATAATCATTATTCCAGTATTCTCAACTAGAACCGAGTCAACCTGACGCTAAATAATTCCTGTTTATTAGACTGCCAAACATCATCAGATGCCGTGGGTCCTTGACTATATAGGCATGGCAGATTACAAAAAATAAAGATAAGTAATCTAAGATAACAATATACTCAACAAGATATCATTTCCAGTCAAACTTGTCTGCGCTGTAAATTATACAAATCAGGTACAGAAGCCAACCTCACAGGGCCTTTTCCTGCCTAAGACAGACTAGTATTCTATCCAATCTTGACACTGATACATGAAAATAACCAAAGTTGTTGTCTGATAATTGATTTCGACCTTTTTATCAGTCACTAATTGAACCAAACAATTCTACATTCAAAGTTTCAAACATTAAGAACTACTGGCACTCTGGCAGATGTTTATGTAGTATAAAATGATATCTATAGAGAAACAATTACCATTGTGCGAAAGTAAACAAACAATAACATACAGATAGAGTTCATTGGTAAATTTCCAGATGCTAATAGATCATTGTCCTTCGGTCACAGAAATTCAATCAAGTATCAACTTTCATAAGTTTAGGATAACTGAAGCAATCCTAGAAACATATGTCTGTAATGCCTAATGTGACATGAACTGATTGGCCTTATGTATCGTCTTTTGACACATCACTAGCAGAATATATAATCCAATCTTTTCTTGATGACCGAACATCGATGTTACAAGCTAACAATCTATGTTGACTAATATCAATAATTGAAAAGGGTGGGAAGAATCTGAGATAGGTAGGTGAAGCATGTGGGCCTCATATAACACTGAAGTTCACTGGGGTTTGCTATTTCAGTTTCAGTTGCAATGTTTATACTATTTGAGTGCTGTTACCACTAAAAGAGTCATCATGCAAAGCAAGAAACCAGCAACTCCTAAATATAAGTTCCAAGCTCTTTATACAGCTTGACTGGTAGCTAAAAGTTCAGAAGCAGAACAAAGTGCAGAAAAGTAGAGGTGGTGCACAGTATGCACATACCTTGACAGGAAGAGCATCGCTGAAGCCTTTTCGATGAAGAAAATCACCAGTTACCTGTTGCCAATCAACAGCATCAACACTCTTGCTGCTTTCATTTTCACCTCCTACCCATACATACACCATTTTAACTGCTTCTCTTCTGATGGCATTCGATGTAACAAAAATCAAAACCGACTTTGGGTCAAGATCCTTGCGTGCAAATGTAGTTAGCTTTTCCATGCTGGGCCACTGGTAGACTAACAGTTGTGCATTACTGCAAGCTTCTGAGTTACTGTCAGTACGCTCAGTTAATCTAGTTTCAGAATGCGAGCTTGAACTATTACCAGTGCATTTTTCTGAGCAAAAACCACCAGTCAGCTGTTTAACACCATTTGTACTACTCTTATCTGAGGCCTCCTCAGTCCTGCGAATACTAGAAGGGACCCTTGGCGGCAATACAAGACCCTTTTGGAGAGATGGTAGCTTTAGAAGTGTGAAGCCTCCTCTTCTTTCTGCTATAGAAGAGGTCTTGGAAGGAGATCGTATTGATTCCATGCCAGAAGGCTTTGAAGCTCCCTCATTAGATGATTGAGAAAGGGGAGACCTGGACGATGGCACCAAAGCATGAGGCAGATTAGATGAAGCAGGCGAGAGGCCTAATGATGGTGGGGAGCTAGTTGTAGGTGATAAGGAGGGTGAGTCTGAACTATACTTAGAGCTGACGCTTGAATCTGATGACAAGGAGCTTGGAGAAAGGAAAGGAGGTGAGGTTGATGCTTCAGCAGCCAGGTGCTGTACACGGTCTACCCGCGGATCAAAATCCTTGATTAGAGCAGAATCTGAATAAACACGAGCCAACGGCCTGGAGATAAACTTGTGCCTCAGTAAACTCCAGCTGCTTTCTCTAGCTGGAAGATGGGTCTCGTCCCCAGCTCCAGAAGTTGAGAACGCTGGAACCACTCCCCCAGTGATTCCTTTGTAGACGAGCTCAAAATCAGCATCATAAGACTCAATTCTCCGGCTTCCTGGGTTAGTCTTGGATGCTGAATCGATCTGGTCCTTGCTAATCTTTGTATTACTATCTGAATTAGGCGGCGTACTTGAAAATGCATCCCAAAACTCCTGTGGCTCCAAACCTTCTCTCACAACCTTGATGTGCCCCTGCACCTTCTCATACCTCACTACCTGAAACGCAGCAGCCTTTGCATCCTTTTCCATTACCGGATCGCACTTCATTCCAACCCAGACATAGATGGACGACAGAACATGTACAATGAATGCGCCTCTAGAGTCAAGCGCAGCAGGGGATGGGTCATTGAGCATTTTGGGCACTAAATGCAGAGGAGCATACTGGGAGTGAGGCGCCATGCGGTACATCCTGAGAACTGAATTTGGGGACAAAGGAATCGCATGCACCCGCTTCTGGCACTGGAGAAGCTGGCAGGCAAAGCCCATGTTTGGATTCGCAATCCCCCGGGCAGCCTTGACAAACTGGAAGGCGTCATCGAAGCTCTGGCCTTCCCTCCACATCAAGTAGGCGATGACCAGAGACGTCGAGCGCGACACCCCCTGGCAGCAATGCACGAAGACGCGGCCGCCCTGCTCCCTCACATCCTCAAAGTAATCAAACACGTCGTAGAGGATGCTGGTGATGTCCTCGGTGGGGCTGTCCTGCAGCCAGAGCGTGCGGTAGATGAGGTCGGACTTGAAGTACTCCGGGCAGACGAAACCCACGCAGTTGAGGACGTGGGTGATGCCGTTCTTCCTCAGGATGTCGCGGTTCTTGGCGACAGCGTCGCCGCCGAGGTAGACATGTTCGGCGACCTTGGAGCACTCCTTGTCGAAGAAGGCGATCTGGTCCTTGCGGCCCTGCGAGCGGAGCGAGGAGAGGTCGAGGCGGAGGCCCTCCCCGGGCTTGGCGGAGGAGGGCCTGGAGGCACCGGGCGTGGTAGGGTTGGGCCACTCGCCGACGTCGTCGGACCCGGCCTTGGGCCACTCGTCCAGGCTGCGGCGAGTGATGGCGAGCGGCTGCAGCGGCGGGAGGCAGGACCGCGCCTTGGAGCTCATCGACCGCGGGGTGAGCGGCGGCGGCGGCGGGACGCGGCGGGACTGCCCACCCCCGCCACCACCTGCCCCGGCCCCGCCCGCGGCGTCCGGCGGCGGGGCCGGCTCCCTCGGCTCGGACCAGGACACGGAGCGCCAGAACTTGCGGCCCCCGGCCCCGGCCGGCGCCGGGCCGTCGTCGGGGGTCGCCATGGGCCGGCCACGAATCGGAGCCTCCTCAGGCGGCGACGGACGCTGCTCGGAGACGGCAGCACGAGCTTAGGCCATTTCCGTGCCACGGGAGAAAACAAAAATCCTCAAAAAAAAAAATGGAGGGAATCCGCACCTGATCCGCCCGCGGCGGCAAATCCGGCCCGGGCGCGTCGGTCCGCGGCGGATCGGGGCGGGCTCGGGCCACCAGATCGGGAGATCGGCGCGCCACCAGTTGGTCGCCCTCCTCTCGAACGACGGGGAGGGGAGCCTGCGGAGGGGAAGGAGAGGAAGGGGAAGCAGTGGCCCTAGTGGGTGAGGGTTTTCAGGAGGCGCCGGGGCGATCCGGGCCGTCGGATGCGCGCCGGGATCCGTGCGGCCCGGATCGGACGGGTGGCTGCGCGGTGGGCCCCGGGTTTGACGGGGGTGGTGTTGACTGGTCTCGCTGCAGCGGCTGGTCGAGGAAGGCAGGAGGAAACAAGACTGCGTGTCATGTCCCCCCAAAAATGTTAGGTGCACCTGCTCTTTGGACACTTTGCAAGACAAAATCGCGGATGGTATTGTGCCGAGGGACGGGGACGGTTCCGATAGGTTTAGATATTTCGTGTCTCAGATCATGGGTGTTTTGTGATGATTTGGACGCTTTAGGTTATTTATTGCGGCGTCGATATCTGGATGACGAAGTTAAGAAAATACTTTTTTATGTGAGTTTCACATGTCATAAAAGGTTCGGTTGTATTGAGCAAGAATCGACAAGAATTTTCTTGTGTTTCGAAGGTGCCTGGAGAGACAACGAAGCTTGTTGCATATCGGGAGTCGGTTTTTCTGGTGTGTTGTGACGCTAGCTTTATTAGTGGAGCAAGGACGCGACGATGAGTTGGTTGGTTTTCAATAGATCAATGGTGTGGTTATTTTCTAGGATTTGAATGCTCTAGATTATTGATTACGATATCGACAACCAAGCATTTAATTTATGGGCACCATACAAGAGTTGCATGAAAAAGTTTAGCTTCGATGGGAATCGACAAAAACTCTTACGCACCAATGGTTGCCTCGAAAGGGGATGAAACTTGCTACATATCGAGAACCGATTGGTGCGTCCTAACGTCATCTTATATTGGTAGGGGCAAGGACATGATTGGTTGGTTAGTTTCGGGACACCGGTAAAACGACAGAGGTGTACATAAAGTTAAAGTTAAGAGTCGAGACAAACTTTGACCCTACACGAAAAGAGTGATGGCACATGATGTGTGTCCTACTACAAAAAAAAAGTTGGATTTCATTTTGCCAAAAAATGTCATGGGAATATTAGGTGCGAGACAAGTTTGTTTGCTCCTGTGGTCATGCTGTTGGGTACTCCTTGCCTAATCTTTCTGTATAGTGTATGGCCATCAAGGTGTAGACTTACGCTGTTGCCCTTGTCGGCTTGTGTGATAAAGGAGTACTCCCTCCTTATCAGTTTTAGACGACGTTTTGGAGGGAGCATGGTTTGCTTCAAAAGAAGACGTCCGCGCCGATTTGTGTTGTTTAGGACGCGAATGCCCTTGGCCTGGCCACGCACGCCGCCCTTCCGCACGCGTCGACTCGCATCCCACGCGTGCCTCGTCCCTCGCGTCGTCATTACTCGCGACTCTCCATCTCTCTCGCATCGCGCGCGACTCTCCTGCCTTGCCGCTCACAGCACGCTCGCGGCAGAGTCCGGCGGCTAGGGTTTAGATCTTCTCGTTGCTGCATCGCCTACAGCACGACGCGGCGGAGTGCCGGTCTCCATCGCCCACAGCACGACGTCCTTTCCCATGGAGCCTGGCAGCGCACGGGTTCTGCTCGCCGCGGACGTCGTCTAGCCGGAGTCGGAGGTCGCCGCGGAGTCGGACGTCGCCGCGGACTCGCAGGAGGTCACGCCGGAGACGATGCAGCTGGCGCCGGACTCCGTCGCGCCGGTCTCCTTCGTGCTTGAATCACTGGCGCTGGACAGTAGAAAGAAGAAATGGCGCTGGACAGTAGACAGATGAACTGGTTAAATAAGAAGCCGGGCAAGAAATGAAGCGGCCGGCCGAAAAACTGCGCGCTAGTGCCAACACCAAGCGTCCAGAGCGCGCGAGTGCCAAAAATTGATGTCCAGTTGTCCACAGCGCGCCAGTGGCCAAAAGCCAGCTTCCAGAGCGCGCACACGGCCTATACGCGACTCAACACGCCCATGCAAGCCATGCAAAAACACTCAACGCAAAAAATACCGCAGCATGCAGGGCTCGACCCAGGGACCTCCTGCCTCGCGCCGTGGAGTCTTGGCCAATCGGGCTACGACGGACTTCTATACAAGTACCACCCGCAGAGCTATTTAATAAGGGCAAAACAGGAAGATTAACCCCTAATTAATCACTCCAAAACGTCCTCTAAAACTGATACGGAGGGAGTATTAAGAATCTGGTCTACTGCTACTCTCGCCGCAGTTGCAGGAATTCGTAGAGCACTTTCTTTTTATTTTATATCTTAACGAATCGTAGTATAAGGCCCGTCTCAATAAAAGTTTCATCCAAAGTCCAGCCAGCTTATTAGTTCATAGAATACTCGTTTCTTTTACAAAAAAAAAACTAAATTTGAGCCAAATCAATTTTTTCAAAAGTTTAAATAAGATTATATTAAATAATATCAATTTTTATATATGTAAGTAGGTCTAGTATGAAAACATATTTCATAATCAATCTAACAATACTTATCTCGTATCACAAAGTTACTATTTTATTAATGATTATATCTAAACTTAAAATCGTTTGACTACTCCCTCAAAAAAACAAGAATTGAATTTTTTTTTCTCGAATGGGATGGAGTACGTAATAAGTTTGAAAAAACGGATACTATAGTTTATGATAATTTCGTCAGAGTCTCCCGTTCAAATCTTGTAATTTCAGTAACAGATCAAAATCAGATACTTGCCGACATATACACTCATCCTCCGCCGGCTCATCACATCGTAGCGGATAGCAGGTACGCGTCATCGTCACAACAGTGTCATCAGGTCCAAGAAACCGGCCGGCTCAAAGTTACTTCGCTGACCGGGAAGTTACAGTCCAAGTAGTAAAAACTGTCTGCAGCGGCACGTCGGCACGCACAACCAACCAGAGGAGCAATACATGCATAGGCAAAAGTAAAAAACATGTACGTATTTGCAGGTATCCCAAGTATACCTCGCTGACACGTCACATCACATTCCCAATCCCACAGGTAGGAAACGAACAACATAGAACGGAATGGAAGCACACATCAGATTCAGAGACGGAGAACAGCAGAGCCACTCTCCATCCAGCCAGTCTGCCTCAGTGTCACTGTCCACTCGCCACCACAAGTCTTCGGTTCCAACACAAAGTTTCACACATCTTTCCAGTGAAATTCAGCAGAATTCAGGGTCAGTGAAATTCAGCAGAATTCAGGGCAGGGCATACTAGGAGGGGGGTATAGTATTCCATGCTTCACATGCACTGCACTGCTCACCAGTCATCAGCCACCACAGGTTTAGAAACAGCCAAACAGGGCAGTGGATATAGAGCAGAAGGCCACAGAGATGTATAGTATATATGGCCAATGAGGGTGACATGGGAAGGGCAGTGACCTATAACAGGGGGCCAAACCCATTGTCATCACTCAAGCACAACTTATACGCGCCATTAATGCGCAGCTTGGACCAGCAGGTTTCAGGTCAAGGCCAAACTCAGGAAAGGATGGCGTCCGACAGCGACGGCTTCCACAAAAATCCAAATGCAATCGAGCAAGCAAGGCACAAGGCAGCAATTGAAATATCCACTGAGATCACTGCTCTCTTACCAGTTCAAAGGAGCTTTGCCAATTGTCTAGTTGCTGAACCTGGTTCAGATACACGTGGGAGGAATTCAATGACAAGGCTGTTAAAAAGGTGCCTGAGTTTTACTGTTATGCCGATGAACGGCTCCTCCACGGTCAGATTTGAATGGTGCAGTTTTATTTGATTTTGGGAATCAAACACATAGACGAATTGTATAGATTCTTTTTGTGAATGACAAACAGATATGGTACAGTGCAAGGGACAACATCAGGTTCTCTGTTCAAAGTATGGCAGGTGTATAGATGAAGGCAGAGCACCTCGTGGATACCTTCGCTCTGAAGGTCCTGCTTACTGAACAAAGCACGAATCTGGGCCGGTTGGAGGCCTCCGAGCATAGTAGTTTGTGACTGGAGCCGCAGCGATCCCACGGTGATTCAGCAGGCATCTGAAATAGTGTAGCCGTGACAGGACGGTTGTTTCTACGTCTTGGGCGGTTATGGCCTCCAATTGACTCCACAGACGCTCTACAGTAATTCAATGGTGACAAGTGAGTCCTTACAGAAGAAGGGGCGGAAAATGATTGTGGTTCACACTTCCATGATGTGTCTCTCGTACCTGCTGCTGCAGCTGCTCGGGGCCATATTGTTTGTAGAACATCGGATGTGTCTGCTGTCTCACCCCACATGCAAACTTCCCCACCAAGTACTAGCTTTTGCTGGTCTTTGTCACTGATCCCGTCGAGTGGCTCGCCACTGTAGACATCTTCCCAGGGAACATCAAGATGATCAAGGTACCAGACACCTTGATTGCTCATTATACATCTGAAACCCCTTGCCACAACCTTAGGGCAGACTCCAGGCCCCAGCCTGAAGTGTTTCATAAGTTAAACTTATTTAACACTATGCATCGGTCACTAATTTGGATATGGAAGATATGATTGTCAAGAAATGAAAGAAATAGGTTGCGTAGCATAAAATAGATTTATGATTTACCAATTGTGCACCACTGTAAGAGGATTGAGGTTTTCTGCGAATGAATTGAAGGTTTCTTCCCTGCAGGCACAAGTCAAAATTAAAGCTCATCCTCTTCCCTTCAAACTCCAAAGTTAAAAGTAAACAAGGATATAAGGAACAGACCAATTCACAGGAATCCAGTTTAGCTTAATTGCCAACTGTTGGGCCTTCAGAACAAAGTATTTATAAGCATCCTTTGTGGTCATGTTGCGCTCATTAAGCCTGAAATTGAGGATGTTAAACAATTAAATAAAAGGAACATCTAGCAACAGATAACAATAAATAATGGATTAAACCTAGTTGTTGGATAAGATTCCATACCACTGCCTCACATGAGGTGTTGTGTTCCAGCATCCTGTCATGGATATTAGAATTCGTCAGGTAAAAACTTCAGAAGAAAAAAAAAGGTACTCTAACACTAAAAGGTTTATATATCATCATCTATTTAGGCACGATAGTGTTACTGTATCAGTGACCATTATGCTCAACAGACAACACATGGAGAAAAATTACACAAGATCCATTTGAGCATCAGAAGTAATATGGCACTTACTATCATTTTGCCTATCAATAGAAAAAAGACATCTATAAAAGTGGTATGAATCACTCTGTTCAGAGTGTTTCTGAAATAGAATGGAAGTTGTAGTTGAAATTGATACAACAGAGCAAACAGAAATGACAGTATGTCGTGGCAAAAAAAAAATTACAACCTTCCTTAAAACAGAGTCGTAAAGTCTTATTTAGAAGTTAATTTGCAACAGAAATCGGCTAACCTGTATATACTTCATCACCACCCAAGTGAAACAGCCCGAATGGAAAGATTTTCCTCATATCTGAGAAGATAAAAAAGGTCCATAATAATGAACCATTTTGTTACAATGCAGCAATGCACAAATTGCTATATACAAAAATCAGCAGAGAATTACTATAGATCATAATCAATATTTTGTGCACAAGTTCTGTACAGGAGGATGTCACAACTGTCACTGGATGACATTTTGTGCACATTTATGATGGCTTGCACATGCTTCTAAAGCATTCCAAGAGTTCAGTCCAATCAATAAATAAGAATTTATAGTTTCCCACTAGGCTTGGGACAAAAGGCTATGTTGTTGTTGTTGTTTGTAGTTTCCCACTAGGTTCTACAGAAGGCAGGTCATGAATTTCTGAAATAATAGTTTTTTTATGTAACAATTGGCTAATTATTTAAGTCCATTTCATTAGTTGTGGAAGAGCATATTTCAGCAAAACACAACCCAATATTGAGTTGGTCAGTCCATATTCGTAATGATTTGTGGAACACTATTTCTAGATAAAGTACTAAGTACAGTTTGGAAAGAAATTCATATGCCGGATGAATGAACTTGTATAGGGGCTCACACATTCCACATTGCATAATTTCAATGTATTCATTTTCACTTTCTTCAAAAAATAACATATGATGTGAAAACAATATGAAGTGTTGTCCAATTAGTATTCAAGTCCTCATATGACTTAACGAGATTGAGAAAAAAGTGTGAAAGGAACTGACCAGACAAAATTCCAGAAATTACTTCAAATGTGAAATTGCTAGAGACATCTAATGGCTCTGTACAATTGGGAGAAGGCCAGAGCTTTGGGTATCCATTTCCCCTGCAAAACACACACACACACACACAAATTTTGAATAACAGATAATGGAGAAAAGTCGCATAACCATATTTATATGCCTAATCAAATAGCATAATTAGAAATATGTAGACAAGTATGCATTATTTTCAGTTGAAATGTAAATCAACAGATGAAAATCAAACAAGGGGAATTATGGTGATTTCTTGATGTGGGTACCATAGGACATATGTTGTACCCAAAAGCAACTAACTGCTTGATCAATCAAGTTGTCTAGTCAATCCTAGTCGCCAGGGGACCGACCAGGTGACTAGTCGCGATTAGTCATCAACCCTGGTCGGCCCTAGTAGTCCCCTATATATCAGACTAATCTATAAACTCTATAAAGCTAAACCCCACTAGCTATTTCTCTAAACATGCAAGCTGTCCACCTAATCAGTCCACTATCGGATGCATTTATGACCAACTAGCATTTGCAATTATGATCTACATGTCAGCAAGACACGCCATCCACTAATATGCATTTAGTTGTCCACATCAGCATGCCATGTCATCCCCTAACATTAACTTATAATTGTTGATCCCTTTGTATAAGTAATTTTATTCCAAATCATCAGCAATTTCCGCGGCAACGCGCGGGGTATTCACCATCAGTCCACTATCGGATGCATTTCTGACCAACTAGCATTTGCAATTATGATCTACATGTCAGCAAGACACGTCATCCACTAATATGCATTTAGTTGTCCACATCAGCGTGCCACGTCATCCACTAACATTAACTTATAATTGTTGATCCCTTTGTATAAGTAATTTTATTCCAAATCATCAGCAATTTCGGCGGCAACGCGCGGGGTATTCACCTAGTATACCATATAAACAAATGCAGAACCAAATCTGCACAACAGCAGCAGCTAAGCCACAAGCCAGCACCCACCAGCAGCAGTACACATACACAACAGTAAATAGAGACAGGCAGCGCAGAGAGGAATTGCTACACTGCTACTGCAGCAGTCAAGATTCATGAATAAGATCTTGAGAAAATGGAGGGACGAATGGAGAAAGTACCATCTGAGGAGGAGCTCATCTTCACAGACGAGGCAGCAGCAGCTAGGATGGGAAGGGAGGAGGCAGTCGGCGCCCTACAGTGACAACTTCCGTAACTTTATTCCACGAGCTCTCCCAGCAGCCTGCTCCAGTTGTCCTGGCCGCAAAAACTAGGATGGGGAGGAGGCAACAGCAGGAAGGGAAGGAAGGGTACGGATTCGGACAGCGGAGCTGCTTCTCCTGCCCAAACACCGGGATCCTGCCTGTGCCGGAACGGCTGGCTACTAGATGTGGCTGTGAGACTGGTTGAAGAGAGTGAGAATGATACTGATGTGAGGGTTCACGCAGGTAGTGACTGCATTCTAAGGTTGCAAATTGGACCCAAAAACTTAAGCCCAAGTAGCCCTAGCCAACCTAGATAGAGTCCATGTCTCAGATGCCCAGCAATTGCATTATGTTTCTGGTTGTCTGTTGTCCACCCCCTATTCGTCCAACTAATCGGACAACCAGAAAACTAATCAGTCTAATCAGGTCGTAGCTCCTAGTGAAGTCCAGAGCAGCAATCAGGACGACTAATCGCGATTAATCAGACGACTTAATACAATTGATGAATCAATACTTGCAAGTTGTAACACTAAGTGACGCCATGGAATAACATCATTAATTTCTTCAATTGTGCAGGAGTTAACTAAGTCACACTTAACAAAGCAACTGGCAAAAATCTACACTGGAACACAGGGAGAAGTCACTCTGTCTCGCTGAACATCACAAGAAAAGCTGGCAAACTCACCATGATTCTGCATGACCAGGCACATCAATTTCTGCCATGACATTGATACCTGTAAAATGTAAAGAATAGTACTAGTAAGCATAATATTAGAGAATGTAATGATATATGTCAACATCCTATGGTAATTTATCCTCCCGCCTTTTTTTCTCTCTTTCTTCTCCTT
The DNA here is from genome assembly GCA_022457205.1 of Saccharum spontaneum. Lineage (NCBI taxonomy): Eukaryota > Viridiplantae > Streptophyta > Magnoliopsida > Poales > Poaceae > Saccharum > Saccharum spontaneum. The sequence continues at coordinate 4,990,464 of CM039611.1, forward strand.
GTACAGTTTGTTTCTCCTTTTTTTTTGCCTTGTACAGCACTTTTTCCTACTTATATAAATATATTTTACCACAATGGGTTTCCCCTGTTGTTTTCTCTCAGGACAAAAAAAACTATGACTTGTAATTTCTGAGTGAAATAGTTATAGTCAATTAGATGAAAGATATATGTGCATGGATTTTCTATGACTGCAATCTGAAGTAGCAAGTGACCGAAAGTACCTCTTTTCTTAGCGTAGCTTTATGTGGCGAAGTATGAGACAAGATATGGAAGCAATTAGAGAACATCAGTCAGCAAAAGCACTAGACGAGAAAATCAAAAGGTAATGCTAAAGTCGAATGATGTAATGACATACTTCACAATATCATGTGCATCTTCCACGGTGTAGCGCTCCCATTTGGAGTAAGAACCTACCCAAAGGTTTGGATATGTTGGCACCTCCAACGGAAAGGATTCCTCATCGATGATATGCCAATGAAGAACATTCTACTGGACACAACTCCAGGTTTCAGTACATGGGAGTTCTGGTAATGGTAGCATAACAAGCACGATCCAGAAGATGGTAGTATTACCAGCTTAGCAAATGACATTGAGTCAATCACTTGCTTAATAACATCAACCGGAAGATAATGCCGTGAGGTGTCTGCAATACATGCGATAGACGCAAGATTTCACACTTTATGTTTTGTTTCTTGTTGATAACTCAGTGTGATTTTAGTACAAGCATTAAGCTACATTTTTACCTAGGAGCAGCCCACGAAAAGCAAAGCGGGGCTCATCTTGAATATGCCATGGGGCATTGCGCACTTCAACATTTTTGGTGTCATAGTTGAAAACGCAAAGTTGACTGAATGTCTGCCAATCAATTAAACAAGTAATGTTTATGTACATGCCCCAAAATCTTAAAACATCATAATTTAAGTATTAACTAGCTCTTCAGAGATCATGCAAAACATGTTTACAATCAGCAGAATTAAAAGTAAAAAGCCGATTAAAATTTCAAAACAATGCACACTCAGTTCGTACCTCCAGTCCACGAATAGCTCCATATATTGTGTTTGCCTACAAGTACAGGTAAAGTACGGCTTCAGTTACAACATCGAAGCACATAAAAGTGAAAGCTAAATAATTCTGCAAACCAAGCATATGCTTGGTAAAAAAAAAGATGTCAATACAAATGCAAGTATGTCAGCATGTGTGCACTTAATCATAGGGATAGTGAATATGGATAAGGAAGACAACTTTCACTGAAATCATGCCCTGAAGACTACTTGCACAAGATATTAAGTGGTTGGTATGCCAGCGATGCTTAATAGTTTATCTCAACTGCCTTACAAACTTCAATCACTAACCATTATTCAGTTCATTCTGATTAAGAAAACTATAACAACTAGAACAATTCCAGGTTTCCAGTGAAAAGCACCAACAACGCAGAGGAGTAACATCCGAAAAGAATGGAGAACTAGTAACTGTACAGTCAACTCTAAAAGCCACAACAGTTCGCAGGCGATCGAGAAGGCATGGAGCACAGCTGCACCGAATTGAACAAAGTCTACAGAGCAGAACCGTGGGGGAAGAGGCCAAACGAGCAGACCTCAATGATTGCTCCTCCGACGATGGAATTGACGCCACCGGCCGCCCCCACGTAGATGGCGTAGCTCTCATCCACCCCCAGCGCCAACTACATACATACACGGAACCAAAAAAACGTCAGACCCGCCCGTGCACTGACTGACTGATTCAGACGAAAGCTACCAGCCAGCAAGCTACACTACGCACCGTGTCGTTGGCGGAGTTGACGACGACGGTGAGCCTGGTGACGTCGTACCTCGCCCCCCGCGCGCGCGCGGCGTGCGCCCACGGCGCGAACACGAGCCCCCGGTACCGCTGGAACGCCTCGGCCACGGCCGGGGAGCGGCCGCCGGGGCCCTGCGGGTCGAGCGCGAGGTCCGGGTCCACGGTCAGGGTCCGGGACCCGGACGAGACGCTCTTGGGCAGCGGCCAGAGGTAGACAGGCTCGCCGGAGGAGGTCGCGTTCGCGGCAGGCGACGCGTGGCGCCGCGCGCCGGCGGCGGCGCCGGCGAGGAGTAGGAGGAGGGCGGAGAGGAGGTAAGAGGGGAGGTTGGGGGGCATTTTGGGAAGGTTGGAGTAGAATTTTAATGTGCTGACGGAGTGATGGTTTTCAGTGATTTGGATACGAGAGAGAATCGCAGGGATCAAATATATATACGTGGCCAAACAACTCGAGCGTTTTTCGTAGAGGTCCTCAATGTTTTCTCATATACTGTATTGCCATATTGTTTAGGTCCCATTGCCCCATTGGAGTGGACACTTTGGAGTGAAGTGCTAATGTATGTTAAAAGAAGGTATGATCATGTTCTAAGAGTAGAACCTCCTTAGGCTGTCTCCAACAAGGAGAGGCATAGGCATTTTGCATCGTGCACAGTGCTTTTGGGTTGAGAAATCGCTCTCCAATGGAGAACCCAAACAAAAGACGCATTTTGCGTGGCTACCGATCCGGAACGCAAATATGCGTCGCCGAGAGAGGCAACCCAAAGCACTGGCGCCTGTCTTGGTGGGCCCGTCGGGGTGGAGCAGGCGACGACGATGACGACGAGGTGGAGGTCGCATCCGCGAGCCGCCAGTGGAGGACGCGTCCACGAGCCGCCGGTGGAGTGGAGGCCGCGAGCCGCCGTGGAGGCCGCGTCCGCTCGCGCCGCCGTGGAGGCTGCGTCCGCGCCGCCGGTGGAGCCGCTGGATCCGCGCCTGGATCTCGGCCTGCAGCGGCGATGGGGAGGAGCAGAGGGACGAGGGAGGCGGCGAGGTGGGGAGGCGCTGTGCTCCGGCGGCTTCGAGCTCCGGCGACTTCGGCAGCTTCGAGCTCCGGCGGGGTAGCGACGACGAGAGTGGAGGAATGGGTACGCTGTTGGAGAAGGTAGCTATTGGGTGCTGCTCTCCCTTACTGTGCATCACCCAAATCAAAGGATGGGTATCGCGTTTGGGTCTCCACGGTTGGAGATAGTCTTACACCAAGTTGTTTGTTTAAGATCCAAAACCTGCCGATTTACACAGTTGTTTGCTTGAGGACCTAGAGCGAGCCTTTAAAATTTATAGCATTTATGTAAGTGCAAGGACACCATGTAGACCGGCAGTCAAGGCAGAACAAGCCACGTGTCTTTTCCTACTCTTGGCGGCCCTGCGCTCCAAATTATAAGACATTTTAGCTTTTTTAAAGTATTGTTTTTATTATGTATCTATAGATAGTGTATACGAATATATTTAAGTGCATGTTAAAAGTTATGCATATAGGGTGTGTTCAGTTGGTGAAAAGTGGGTGAAAAGTTACTGTAGCACCTTTCGTTGTTATTTGGCAAAATTTGTCCAACCATGGACTAACTAGGCTCAAAAGATTCGTCTTGACATTTACAGACAAACTATGCAATTAGTTATCTTTTTTACCTACATTTAATGCTCCATGCATGCGTCCAAAGATTCGATGTGATAGGTGAAAGAGAAAATATTTTAGGTTTGCATGAGAAGTGAACACACCCATAGGAAAAAAATCTTAGAATTCATAACGGAAAGAGAACCTCCTAGAGGTTGTTAGTGAAGGTCACCACGATTTGGATCCATCACGATGGCTTAATAGTCACAAGCATGAGACGAGTAGATCCAAAGGGGACTAATAAATGCAATTTTTGCACACTAAGGCAGGGGATATCGTACATAATGTTAGTCTAAACACTAAACAATTGATTACCCGTAAATAACGGACCATATGATCATTATAAAAGAGGCAAATGGTGTTTAAGCAGACTAAATTGTCGTTCGAAGGGACACGGTTGGCCATCCTACAACGTTTATTAAAGCGGGCCAAACCACCATTTAGGGAAGGGGGAGACCAATTTAGGCTTGTTTGGATGCGCATGTATTCATCTCAATCCACATGTGTATAAGTGGATTGGAGTGGAATTAAACTAAATTCTATTCCAATCCGCTCCAACACATATAGATTGAAGTTGACACACGTGCATCCAAATAAAGCCATAGTACGAACGACTGAGGTATATACGTCGGGGTTTGTTTGCTACTAACTTGGTATGGAACATGGGGTTCATACAGTGCAGCATGTGTAACAAACTAACAAAGTTGGCTCGTACAGGGGACGTCGAGTGCAAAACTGCAAATACAGGACGTGTAAGGGGGTTTTCTGTGTACGTGCAAACTATAGCTGCGACTGCGACGTGCAGATGCAGATGCAGTACGCAACGACGCAACGGAGCGCGTGCATGGGACCCCACCTGGCAGGCACGGAACTTTTAATAAGGTTGTGATTGTGACCACCTGTGCCAAGTGCTGGTTGGTTAGCTTCGCTTGGCTGATGCAAATTGCCATCATATATATACGGGGTACATACACTTCGTTTGTCGTTGTCTGGGCCGTGCAGTACAAACCAAGGTTGGTTTGTGCGTTGGGCATCCTTTGGAGTGAAGACCTTCTCTACTCTAGCTTAGCTTAGCTAGAGTGGACAGAGCAGACCATGATAGGCAGGTGACCTGCAGCTGTCCAGATTGTACTATAACGAGTGTTGATTTAGACCGTCCGCAGTGGTATACTCTAAATGATACTCTAAAGCTTTAGAGTATAAATATAGAGTAAAAACTGCTGCACTGGATACTCTAAAACGATACTCTATCCTTTCTCTCACTCTATATTTAGAGTAGTACAGTGTTTACTCTATAATGCGCAGTGGCGGGCCCTACTAGCTAAACCAAAGAAAAAATGCTATAACTCACAAACCAAAAATCCAAATTAAATTTCGATTGCACCATTAAATTCGTCTCAATAAATCCTTCAAAACTAGATCACTCATGGATATATTTAGATAAAGTAACAAGTGGGTCCCACAGTAGATAGAGTGGATAGAGGATGATATAGAGGATGGATGGGTGCGGAAGAATTGAGTATAGAGGAGAAAATCTTGCTGACTAGGACGTATAGAGGATGAATATAGAGGACCATGAGTGCAGATAGCCTTAGAAGAAGATACTTTACTCTTCTTACATAATACTACAATATATACTAGTGTGCACAAGACGTGCTAGTTTACTATTTTTTAGCATAAAAAAGTAGTGTGCAGAACATTTTCCAAACGATAATTAGTTCATCCGGTCCCTGGCATGTCGAAGCAACCCGTTCGTTTTCGCTCTACGAGCCTGCTGCCCGAAATCGCGTGCCGTCAGTTCAGTTGGGCCTCTATCTAAACATGCACCAAGCGCCAAGCATTCAGCTAAGGAAAGGCCCAAACAGGCCACGAGACGGGGTATATATATAGTTTAACATTTATATTGTTACGGCACAAATAATCTGTTATAAGCACCATTTTACCAGCTTGCTTCTTTGTACATACATGTATTAAAACCTCACATTTGTATTGTACCTCACGAGAATCCAAATCTATTTGGTTCAATATCTGCTTGATCTGATCATATGAACACTATTCTTGCTATCCTGTTGCATTTGTACTGCATGCTGCTCCCAGGCCAGGATTGTGTACTTGGTTTTGTCATCGTCAACCAAATATATATAATTGTACTATACTTACTGGAAAAAAGATCCATATTGCCTTCCTGTTTTTGGAAGTGAAAGATATAGAACATATGCAGCCGATGGGAAATAATAAATCAAACCAACCTAAACCCTGCTATGTGAACTATCAACCGTGATAATGCACAATGTACGTGACACGCACATACATAGCTCAACCTGCTTTCCCTACGTTTATTGTCGGTTCTTATGGTTTCAGCCAAACAACTAATTAAATGCCTATCATAATTGTCTAATCTTCACCCTTTTGGGACACTATTGTTCTCATTCTAAAATTTACATGTTTTCTCCATTGAATCCATTTTTTTCTTATATATTTTACCAACTACTACTTGTCAGATTGCTGTAAAGCGTGCTGTATGGACTGAAGAGCTAGCTGACAAACTTCCATTTCCATTTGACTCTGCAGGAGAACAGCTCGTCCCAGGCTACTTGTTACAGTTGATGAGTCCGTGAAACAGCAACAACAATTGGCAAATTGCTAGCTCCCTTCAAATGGACAAAGCCACATGATACTAGAAGATGCAACATTAAACTGTGAAGCATCTTCCAAGACTTCGGAAGATCTGTTACAACAGGATTGTGAATCCAATAACGAATCCTTGCATGGAAATGGATATTAAGGACCAACCAGGAGTCAGACTTGGATCTACGTACAAGCATTTTAGATGAGAAATTATTCATTAGCAATGAAAATTTACATAGACCAGGTTCACCAGCATCACATGTTTTTGAAGATACTAGAGCTCCAGATTCCTTTGCAGAGTAATGCGAGGTTCAACTTGGCGATACTAGAGCTCCAGATTCCTTTGCAGAGCAATGCGAGGTACCTTCAGAACATTCCTGCCTGCCTCATGTATTGATTCTCAGTTGACTATATGGATGTTGATACTGAAGCTGGCGCAGAAGTTGAGAGATGACCTGCCTTAGATGATTCAGTTGGAAGGCACCTCCCAACTGAATGGGATGTCAGGAGAACCCAAACCATCATTTTCCTCTGGTTTTTTGACAGCTCTTGCAGCAGTAAAAAATTTTAATAATAATAAGACAAACACAGAGAGAGACGATAATTAACCACCACAATAATAATAATTAACAAAAGCGTGCATGAGAGATCGTATTCATCTCCGAAGCAGTGGCAGTTTAAATGTTCAATGACGGGACCTCTTCTTCTCTAATACCCTGACCTGACTTGATGACGCTAAGACTAGCGACCGACGCACTGAACGACTCAAGAAGCAGCAGCAAAGCAAGCCGACGACGACGACCACTCTCTTTATTAACCATGACCTGACGACGATGACACCGAGACTGACTCTCCTAACTCTCCTTCCCGTGGGGTGTGGGCGTCCGGCTTCAGTTGGAGCTGGGAGGCGCGAAGAAGATCTCCGAGTCGAGCCTCTTGGACCGGAACAGCTGCTCCATCTCCGGCGTGGTGTTGAACGACGCCTGCAGCACCTCCGCCGAGATGGCCTTCCACACCGACGTCTTCCCGGCCAGGTGGCTGAAGATCGGGCTGCAATGTCGTTTCCAAACAAACCATTCAGTCAGTTTCCCGTACAATTCGCAGGCAAAGCAACAGCTCAAAGATCGAAGAAGAACAATGCACTTACTTGGGGGTGGTGATGATGGAGAACCACTCCATCCCGGACGCGTCGGCGATCTTGGACACGACGTGGAACCTGGGCACGATGAAGAGCACCCCACCCTCAGCGCGGGTCTCCAGGACGCGCTTCCCGTCAGGCCCGACCACCTGGACCCGCCCGCTGCCGCGGACGATGTACGTGACCTGGTACGCCGAGTCGCACGAGAAGCCCGGGGAGCACATGGAGTGCGCGTCGATGCGGACCAGGTCGGCGCCCAGCCCGACGTCCTTCACCAGCGGCAGGTTCGCCGTGTTGAGCACCACCACGCGGCCGCCGCCGGGGATGTCCACGTCCAGCGGCGCCTCGAGGCAGTTGAGCGCCATGCCCTCGCGGTCCTTGGCCGAGCCCGCCGGCAGCGTGGCGGAGGTCTTGACGATCCCGGAGGCCGGCTGGCTCGACACCAGCTTCGCGGCGTCGGACTCCGGCAGGTCCCACGCGCGGGACACGAACTCCGTGCTGAAGCCCGTGAAGATGCCCGTGGAGCCGGTGAGCTGGAAGTTCGTGAACTGGCCCTGCTTGTGGCCCTTGGAGGTGTCGCCGAGGAACAGGATGATCAGGTCGGTCGACGCGGTGGGGGCGTTGTGCCACCATGTCAGGACGCCGAAGGGGAGAGCGAGGGCGTCGCCTTCCTTCACGGCCACCACCTTCTCCTTGGTCGCCTCCGGCAGGACGATGCCGCAGGTGCCAGCGCCTGTTCAAGCATCAGATCAGATATACTATGTGTCAATCAGAACCAGAGAATATGAGGAATTCATCCACTGCAAAGAAGGGTTTACAAAACAGAGAAATTGAGATGCCGTTGGAAAATTCAACTACAGCGATGCCATTGGAAACTACAGCTCGATCACGACCCCTACTTAAACAAAGACTTCACGATCATCAACCGAATTTTTCTATAAAAGATTAATTCACAACAGTAGACCATGAAAATCGAGATCTGATTGACGAATATAATCCATTAGATTAGATTATAACAAAGCAGCTACAAAGTGATGCCATCGCATTCGCATGATGGTAGAACTGTGAACATGCATGACTCAATCAGGAATTCATTCACTGCAATGAAGGGTTTTCAGAACAGAGAACAGCTAATTAAGCTAGTATAGACAGACTAGCACAACGAATTAGTGAGACAGCACTGGAAAAAGTCAACTGCAGCGCGATCACGACCCCTACTTCTTAAACTAAGACTTCACGATCAATCAAACTAGTAACGACTTGCCACGACAGCAGACCATTCAATTCGAAATTTTCTAAACAAATTAATTCGAGATCTGATGCACGAATATAACAAACTGATGCCATCTCAATGGTGATAAAATTGAGAACAGGAATGACTGAATTCTCTTCTCCATAGTACGTTACCAATCTGAAACCCAAAACCATGCAAACCAAATTGGAACATCCAACCACGTCGACATCACAGTTTAGTTCACAAACTAGATGATGTCCACCCCCTGACCCCCACACCTCCAAGCCCACCCCAGGATTCCAAACTAAAAGAGGGATCCGTGTAATGTCAAGATTACGAACACATGATTGCAAAATTATGAACGAGTAATGCGGTAACAAATTACTTTTCAACTACTACTGACACATCCCGCCACCACCACCTCCCAATCTAATCTAACTTGTCCAAACAAATTCAAATCCAATCGCAACACAAGACACACGTCAGCGTCAGCAACATACTGAACCTGCCCTGCTGTAAGATGCTGTAAGAGGTAAGAGCAGAGGAGGAGGCGATGATCGATCAGACCTTGGAGGACGTATGCGACCTTGGCGGAGTCGGAGTAGCTGGGCAGCGCGAGGCCGCCGGCGGCGAGCGAGAGCTTGGCGGCGCCGATGGAGGCGACGCCGAGCATGGGCAGGTCGGCGGGGCTCCACTCGTAGTAGGCGCCGCCGTCGCCGCCGTACGCCTTCCGGGGCTGCTTGGGGGTCAGATCCACGGCCGCCATCGCTGCTGCTGCGTCGAGGATCGCGGAAGTGGTGGACTGGTGGTGACGGTGGTGGTGATCGGGATCGGAGGGGGTCTTTGGTGTTTGTGAGAGATGAGGAGGCCTAGGGGGCGCCTATTTATAGCGGGATCGGATGACGGCTGGCTAATCCGAGATTAACGGGCAGATTAGCACGCGCGAGTTTATCCTCTCCGTCGTCATCCTGTAAAAACGGCCAGAACGGAGCTGCCGTCTGCCGAGCTGAGCGGCTCAGCTCGCTGACTCGCGGGGCCCACGGCGGTGGAGTTGTTTGGGCTCCTCTCGCGGTGGAGCTGGCGGCGGGCCCACCTGTCATGCGCTGTAGTTTGTACAGATCGGATTGATGAGCCTCGGTCTCGCGGTATTTTAGAATCTGCAGGTAGAGTAGTTAGTTAGGAGGATTATAGTAAGAAGAAGATAAGTTTGGATTTGGATTGGATGGTTTCTGAGATGAGATTAGATAATTTGGATTTGGATTTGGATGCGCCGTTGCATTGCACGTATCTGGACCAGGCGTTTTGTGCGTGCGAGTCTTGAGCTGAGGGGAGAAGCCTTTTGGCAGCGCACGAACTTGGCGTGTGTGTGTGTGTGTGTTCCGTCGTGTCGTTTTGTCCAACGGGTGCACAACAGAACGGCACGGGTTCGTTGCGTGGAGAAGGAGACGAGACGACGACCCGTGGCCGTGGTGGCGCCGCGATACAAGGTCTGGCTTGCGTCACACGACGGCGTTCCCAACCAAAAAAATTTTTTTTGGTCGAATTCGATTTTTTTTTTTGCGAGGGAACTCGAATTTGAGCTCACTGATAACAAAAATAAATAAAAATTGGAAAAAGTCTAATTGACCCCCCCAACTATAGGACGTGGTCTAGTTTACCCTCGAACTATGAAATGGTCTAATTTACCCCCTGAACTTTGCAAAACCGGCCAAATCACCCCCTAAGGCGGTTTTGGGCGGTGGTTTTGCAACAGTGTCAGCGGGTTTGCTACAGTAACAGCGGTTTTGTCTTTTTCTTTTTATTTATTTCATCTAAATCTTTGAAAAATCATAGTAAATCACAGAAAAATCATAAAATAGAAAATCCAATTTTGTTGGACTCCACATGAGTAGATCTACACAGTGAATATATAATATAGTATACTTTAGTACAAAGTTTTTGTTGTATGAATTATTCAAATTAATTACAGAAAAAAATAGATCAAAATTTACAGCAAAAACTTTGTACTAAAGCATACTATATTATATATTCACTGTGTAGATCTACTCATGTGGAGTCCAACAAAATTAGATTTTCCATTTTATGATTTTTCTGTGAGTTACTGTGATTTTTCAAAGATTCAGACGAAATAAATAAAAAAAGAAAAAGACAAAACCGCCGTTACTGTAGCAAAACCGCTGACACTGTAGCAAAACCACCGTCCAAAACCGCCTGAGGGGGTGATTTGGCCGGTTTGGTAAAATTCAGGGGGTAAATTAGACCATTTCATAGTTCGGGGGTAAACTAGACCACCCCTATAATTGGGGGGGTCAATTAGACTTTTTTCAATAAAAATTCATTCATTATCCGTCATATAATAAGAATGATAAGCTTTCTTGTTCTGATGACGAATGATGATTAGAACGAAGATGAACGAACCCACCATCCGATTAGATAGACAGTTTGGAATATGTTCTCAAGCTCCACGATTAGACCGACCGCACTGGTGTCTGGGAAAGGTTCCTGCAGTAACATGTAGAGGAAAAAAACAACTGCAACGGTATACTTTATATCCTACTCTATCATACAGGATGTGAGACTATCCTCTATATTTGGCGTAGCACTGTTCATACGCTGTAGGACCGCTCGGAGAGAACGGCCGCGCGCGCGAGACAACAGAAAAAAGAGAGTGCGTGGGAGAGCATGCTAACATGAATACATTTAGATAAAGTGATAAGTGGGCCCCACAGTGGATAGAGGATGAATGAGTGCGGAAGAATTAGGAATAGATGAGAGAATCTTGATGACTAGAATGTATAGAGGATAAATTTAAAGTACCACGAATACGGATAGCCTTAACTCTCTTTTTATTTGTTTCTCAAGGAAGATAATAATATATAAAGGAGGGCAGAATATCTACAAACGTCGCCATCCCAGTACCACGACGGAGACAGCACGAGGGAACGTATCATCGTGTGCATAATAATAATAACCAACATATAATGCGCGCTTACTTCGCACCAAACCATTTTCGCAAACACGCACTTAAAAAAAGGATTTCCACGTTAGAAATATGCCCACACAACCTGCTGCTTCCAGGCGATCACAAATCCACCATATATAGGACAACAAGTAACCGAGAATTCAAGGCAGAAGGTACAGCAGAATACACACCACAAAACACCGTCACTGAGTACAGGTTACGCTTGCTAGCTAGCGCCCACATGTACGTGCCTGCAGTCATTTTTTTCATGATGTTTCGCGCGTCCACATGAAGCCCGCGCCGCCCTAAACGTCACTAGCATCGAGAAGAGAGGGAGGATGCGGTGGATGCCCGCCGGCGTCGGGAGGAAGAGACACCGAGACGAGGCAGCGGAAGACGAGGAGGAAGATGCAACATCTGATCGACTTTTGAAATAATTCAGATACAACACTTTTAACATATGTCTAAAGGCAGATAAAACACTTGAAACATACATCTGAAACACCTGCAAAACACCTGAAAAACACTTGAAAACATTGCAAAAACATACACAACATCCAGATAAAACACTTGCAAACATATATGTGAAACATATGCAACATTCAGATAAACACACATGCAACGTACGTCTAAAAAATCAGATGAAACATTGAAAACAAAAGCTTGCAACATACGTGTACAACCATTGCAACATATGCAACATCTTAATCTACTTTTGCAACGTCCATATGAAACACTTGCAACATAAATCTGAAACATCAGAAACACTTGAAAAAGACTTTTGTAACATGTGCTTTCAAGCGCAACATCTACTTGCTGCTCGGATGAAAATGGAGGTTCGTTGACGCAAAGCACGACGCTGAGCTCAATGCTACGGAGTGGTGCGGAGGTCGCTGGTGTGGAGCTCGTCGGTGGCACGGACCTCGGCACGGGCCTGCGGCAGGCGGATAGAGTGCGGCCACAAAGGGAGGCGCAAGTACGTGCGAAGGCAGCAGGGGAGGGCGAGATCCATCCTACGAGCAGGGGCGGCGCGGAGGAGGGGGGATCCGTCCCCCAAGTAGGGGCGCTTAGCGTGTAGACGCCGCAGAGCGAGCAGGCGATGCGGACGGGGGCGGCGCGAAAGGGTCCGTTCCGCGAGCGGGTGATGCGGGCGTGGTCAGTTCCGAGACCGAGCAACACAGGCGGAGTCCGTCCAGACAGAAGACCGAAGAGGAGCATTATCGTTACCATTACGGTAGATGCACGCTCTCTGGGGCAAGTTTTGTTTGGAAAGAGGCTTCCAGCATCCTAGGCATTCTCTGCCAGTCAAATCCATCCTGGCATCACACCTCACGTGTTCAAAATGGAGCAAGGTGACGCTAGCAGCTACACATGGGCATGCAGCCCGAGCCCGTCAGCCCGGCACGAGGCCCATTTTTTTGCCTGGCCCAAGCACGACCTAGCCCGGTGGCTAGCGGACCCGGGTTGGCACGGCCCGAGGGAGCAGGCTGTGCCTGGGCCTTGCCCCAGGCACGCAGGCTGGTACGGCCCGGCCCGTAAAATGGCCAAATGCCCGGTGAGGAAAATGGCCAAAGGCCCAACAACAGCCCAGCAGGCCAGCCCTCATCTCTTAACCTAACCCCACCGCCTACCCTCTCCCCCCCGCGCCGCTGCACTCTGCTCTCGCCCAGTCGCTCACCTCGCCTCCTTCCCGCTCTCGCTCGCTCCCTCTCTTCACCGCGACTCACCGGCGGGGTGCGCCGCCGTGGGCTCCTCTCCTCCTGCCGCCACCTCCCGCCTCCACTCCAACCCGCCGACGCATGCTAGCAGAGTATGACGGCGGCTCCCTTCCTGCCTCGGAGCAACGGCGGCAGCACACCTCGCTCCTCCTCGCCCTTGCCCCCGCACCACCAGTAGACAAGCACGGCCCCTCACGGCGCGCGCCCGGCCTCCTCCACGCCTCCACCACGCCGGATCTGGGGGCAAGCAAGGCGTTGACCTCCTCTGCGGCCTCTGTTGCTCGCCAGGAATCGGCCTCGACCCGCGGGATCCCCTCCTCCGCCAGTGCCACCTTGGCGGCGTTGAGCGCGACAACGGCGGCTTCGTCATCCACAGATCCAGCCTACCCATCCCTCGCCGGCTTGTCCTTTTGGCAGATCCAGCCATCCCTCACCTCCGCGCTTGGCTCGCGGATGCCGGACACGAGGGCGCCCGCCACCGTAGACGCCGGCCCTGCTCGGCCCCACCACCTGCGGCTCAGTCCCCGCCTCCCCTTCCCTCTCTTAGTGGGCCTCGGGCTGGCCCGGCCTGCCTGGCAAGCCGTGCTTGTCGGGCCAGCACGGCACGAAAAAAAAGGCCCAGCAGGCCGTGCCTGGGCAGAAGGCCAAGCCCGCGTGCCTGATAGGCACGGCCCGCAGGGCACGACGTGCCTTGTCAGCCTGACCCCATCGGGCCGGTCCGTTGCCGTGCCGGGCCGGCCTGTTGCCAATCTATTAGTAGCAGCTCTCCTAAACGTCCAATTTTGGACGCTTGAGGGCTGAGGCTGTGAGGGATGCCTAACCCCATTCGCATAGGAGACGGGCAGATAATTGAAGGCTCCATCCAAATGGCCCTGATTGCATAAGACCAATAGATGCCCATGGTCTCGAACCAAACCGGCAACGTTAGGTACTTAGGTACATATAAAAGGCGCACACTTGCAATAGTCAGAAATTGGACAGTACTGAACATGGCGATGCATTATTCCAACCCAATCATGCGTCCATGCTACAGACGAGACGTCTTACCCACACCACTTACAACGACTGATCAGGTGAACCGGTGGTATCAACAAGGCACGAGCACGAGAGGGACAGGGGCTTACGCGGGCACCGTGGCCACCCATCCCGCAATCAGGTGCTCCTTGGTTGGCTTATTAGTCTTGAAAGATTCGCGGCTGAACAGAGCCTGCGGCAACAACAAACGCGCGGCCTCGATTATTCTATCCTGATATGAGATTGTAAGACTAAGCAAGGCCCGCACGACAAGGCGCCTTGTCGAAACGAATTTTTTTTGCAATATGTCATATCCAAACAGATTAGGTGAGATGTGTGTGTGTGGTAATATACCCGGATACCCTCATGGCTATACATGGCCGCACCATCTGAGATAGTCTAGCCTAAAAGGTATTTTTACATATTTGTCATCCTTACGAGGGGAGTGGCAGGCCTCATGCCACTGTCAGTGACTCATGTGGCTCCACATGTCAGTGACACATGTTTTGGTGTCCTCCGTAAGGATGGCAAATATGTAAATGCCCCAGCCTAAAAGATCAAAGCGTGCACCGCAAAGCTACAAGGTACTAGATATTATAACCCTCCTCCAGAGTATATAAGGAGAGGAAGGGGTCCCCTAAAGGACAGGTCATACATCTTATTACACCTCTCCATACAGAGCAATACAATCTGACGCAGGATGTAGATATTACGCCCTCACGGCAGCCGAACCTGGATAAATCCTTGTGTTTGTCTTGCGTCACCATCTAGTTCATACTTGTGCACCTGTCTACCGACAATCTACTACCTTCATCTTGTTCAGCTGGCTGGTGGCTGGTGCTGATTTGTTGTGAGAGAAAAATACTGCTGGCTGGCTGGTGGCTGATGCTGAAATGATGTGAGAGAAAAACACTGCTGGCTGGCTGGCACCTAGCCAGCCGAACGAGGCCCTTGGGCATACCTCTCGGTAGACTGCCGATCATATCTCGTTGATAGTGGCGCGTCAGGTAGGGGATGTGCGTACAGCTTCCCAGGCGAGCAAGATGAGATTCTCTACTAAAAACCAGATTGATTTTTCTGCATGTAACGACATCTCCCTCGTTCGCGATCTACTTCGCTAACATCATCCTAGAACTCGCTGGGATTAATATCGAGAATTAACTCGACAACGACGGACTCGGCGGCTTCAACGGCAGGAGAGCAGTTCCAACATGCTCCGACTACGACCACGACCTCTTGCCCTGACCACCTACCACGTCACACTAATAATCGCCGCAAGGAAAGACGCTACGACAACTGCGACGCCATCGTCATGACGGATCGGAAAGCTTAAGAGCCGAACAATTTCATCATCACCGACCAGACAACGTCTCGACTAAAGCTAAGTACACTTTCAATATTTATATTTAATACAATTTTCGCTACGACGTTTCTTCACAATGTCCTCGTCATGTTTTTGTTACGACGTTTCTCCACAACGTCCTCATCATGTTTTCACTACGACGTTTCTCCACAACGCCCTCGTCATGATTATTCTTCAAATAACGTTTGTCCATGTATACCGTCTTAAAGATGACATACATCTATGCTTAACGCAAATCCTTGACCAGTCACGTTGACGCTCGATGTCTCTAGAGACGGCCCTGTCTTCGGCTTCTCCTCACACGTGCACGAGCGTCTGCCCTCTGCGTTACGGGTGGTCGGCAGCGGCTCCTTAGCGACGCCATCCACACGTACACAGGCTCTGCGCTCAGCGTAACGTGGGCAAGCTAGGGCTGGAAACTCAGTTACATACTAACTGGTCGGACGATTTATGCTAAGTGCAAACACAAACCTCACATCAACACTGATGTTTACAAAGCACCGGTTGCTTTTATCACATCATGCTCATTTGCAACTGACTGCTGAGCGTCATATACTATTTCATCATTACTGATTCTCTCCGGAGTTCATATATTCCTACATCACATACTACCGCTCTACATGTTTATATTACAGGATCTTCACCGAGCTCTTGTCGCTGCTTGTCAGGATCGTCGCCGAGCTCTTGTCGCTCGACCACGTCTCCGGCCACGCTGGGGACTCCTTGCCGAGCTCTCGTCGCTCCTCGTCAGGCTCGTCGCCGAGCTCTCGCCACTCGACCACGTCTCCGGCCACACTGGGGACTCCTCGCCGAGTTCTCGTCGCTCCTTGTTAGGATCGTCGTCGAGCTCTCGTCGCTCGACCACGTCTCCGGTCATGCTGGGGATTCCTCGCCGAGCTCTCGTCGCTCCTCGTCAGGCTCGTTGCCGAGCTCTCGCCGCTCGACCACGTCTCCGGTCACGTTGGGGACTCCTCGTCGAACTCTCGTCGCTCGACCACGTCTCCGGCCACGCTGGGGACTTCTCGCCAAGCTCTCGCCGCTCCTCGTCAGGCTCGTCGCCGAGCTCTCGTAGCTCGACCACGTCTCTGGCCACACTGGGGACTCCTCGCCGAGCTCTCGTCGCTCCTTGTCAGGATCGTCACCGAGCTCTCTTCGCTCGACCATGTCTTCGACCACACTGGGGACTCCTTGCCGAGCTCTCGTCGCCGAGCTCTCGCCACTCGACCACGTCTCCGATCACGCTGGGGACTCCTCGTCGAGCTCTCGTCACAAAGTCTCATCAGTGCGCTATCAATCTACTACATGCTATTCAGATCAGGGTGCTGATCTTGGGTACATCAGGGGGGCTTGATGCGTACATCGCTGGTGACGTTGGCTAGCAAGCTTTTGAATTTATTTTCTTTAGACCCTGGCACCACGTGTCTACGTCACCTACTATCAGGTTTGGGGACTAAGTGGTTACACTTCACCTCGCGGTGAATGTAGTGCTTTTCTTCTAGCTTACGCTCCTTATCGACCAAGGAGTCTAAGTGGCTACACTTCCTAGGAAGGAAATCTTTTTCTTTTTCTTAAGAGCACCATGCATTATTTGAACAACCAACTTCTTCGGTAAATCTAGTCGGCTGATGTCACGACAGGTCGAAGACCGTCAACAACTGCTTGGATGGTATGTTCAGTGGTCGAAGACTCTAGAAGCTGAAGCCTCACTGGTTGGAAGAAGGTCATCGGCGTGTTGCTTCATAATACATGGCGCTAGGGGACTAGCTGTGGGGGATATACCTCCGGATACCCTCATGGCTATACATGGGCCGCACCATCTGAGGTGGTCTGGCCCAAAAGATCAAGGCGTGCACTGTAAGGCTACAAGGTGTACTAGACATTGTAATAGTACCAAATCAGATATTTTACTTGTAACCCTCCTCCTCCAGAGTATATAAGGAGAGGAAGGGGTCCCCTATAGGACAGGTCATACATCTTATTACATCTCATCATACACAGCAATACAAATCAGACGCATGACATAGGTATTACGCCCTCACGGCGGCCGAACCTGGATAAAAACCTCGTGTCTGTCTTGTGTCACCATCTAGTTCGTAGCTTACGCACCTGTCTATCGATAAATCACTACCTTGGGAATACCCCTCGGTAGACTGCCGACCATATTTCGTCGACAACGTGTGTGAAGTGTCTATTCCCTTGCTGAAAGCAGCAGCCATATCAAACATAAAGAGGTCAAGCATTTATTTATACTCCCTCCGTATCGGATTTAGAAGTCGTTTAGGGCAGCGACACGGTCTCCAAAACATAACTTTGACCTCTTGTTTTTATAAAAAATATTTATAAAAAAAGTGATATATGTATACTTTTATGAAAGTATTTTTCAAGACAAATCTATTCATATAATTTTTACATTTGTAAACTCAACAACTTAAAAGTTATTAATGATTTATATTCCTAATATTTGACCCAAACCTTGTCAAAACGACTTCTAAATCCGATACGGAGGGAGTAACTTATTACGTGAGCTTTGAGATGCTCCTCCAGTGCCTGCGGCTCATACAGAAGTGCCTTTTCTGAACCATCACTATCCATCCTTGCTCATCAGGAACTTGACAAAGGATGGGAAAAATCTTTGATCCCCTGTCATCACAACTGTATCGAATCATCAGGCCTAAGCAATAAGACAGTTACTGAAGCTCAAAACTGAAAATGTACAGCAACACAAGAACCCAGAGCAACACTAGATGGCAATCTTGCAATTTACAAGTATTTTGCATGCTAAAAATAAATCGATTTTGCGGCAGATCGTACAGCTGATTCCCACATAAACTTATGATGATCTGAATATACCTGAGAAACACATTACTTCTTTATTCATTTAGAAGGTATCGCCTATAAAATATTACAAGTACAAGGTTCTAACCTAAAATGCTGCTAGACTTGTGATACATCAGGCACTTGAATTATGAACTGACAACTATTTGAACACAAGACACCTCAGAGATGAATGTCGGTTTTACTGAGCCCTCAAGGTAGGAGTAACTATATAGCAAGGATCTTCAAAAACAACAACGGTTGAACTTATTTGGAACATGCGGACTTCACATTAAAATTTTAACTTCCCTAGGATTAAGAATATTAACTTTCGTGTCAATCAAATTAACTGTCCTCCTACCTATTTTAGAGATATACCAACAAAAAGAGAGAGACAGAAACAGAGTCACTTGTTAGAGTGCAACTACTATTTCAATGTTTTGCAACACATTGCTAACTGAAACTATTGGCTAGCACTGGACACAGAACAAGAGCTAGCGTGTGGGCATTGATGCTACTATTGCTACTGAACACAAATCTACAGAAAGTGTAACTATACATAGAACCAGTCAAACCACAAATGGAAAGGAAATGGTAGCAAGCATAAGGAGTGAAATCAAATTTCAAGTTTCAGTGTTTCAGAAAACTCACAATATTCAGCCCCAAAAGAATATCCAGCTACTGATAGAGAAGATAGATTTGCAAGAAAATACACTCTTTCTTTATCATTTTAATTTATCTGCCAAGAGCGATGGACTAAATTACACTGCAGTTCAGCCCTATGGATAGTAATATCAGCTTATCTGGGCATTATCCTTTTGGTTGTAGTTCTTATTGATAAAATGATAAGATACGAAGAACCAATGTTGTCTAATCTAATATATCACCACAGCATGCATACTTTTTTCAGTTCAGCACCTAGACTTCATAAGAAAGTAGTATCATGTTAGAAGCTCGCGATGCAAAATTGTGCCCATTTTTAGTGAATATCCAAAGGAAATAATACTAAGAGAACAAAGTTGTAGTGTATGATTAAAAGCTAAACATGTGTCTGTTGTTTGCAAAAGATAAAATATTCACGGCTGAAAAGAGCCTGCGCAAAGAATGAAACCAGCAAACATAAAAGCAACTGAAGGTAAGACAGCAGAAAGGTTCTCTGTCTCGTATGCTGTTGCCACTCCAACACCAGTCTACCACACTGAACCTCTGAAAAATGAAGTCAAGACAGCAGAGCAATATCTGCCCCCAAAACAATTGGAGCGAAAAGAAAATAAGACACCATCTGAGTAGCACTTTGCCAATCAGTAGTCAGGCACTGCAGAATGCGAGAAGGGGTCTACCACACCGAACCTCTGAAAACTAAGTCAAGACAAAAGAGAAATTTCTTGCCCAAAACAATTGGATTGTAGAAAAAAAAAGGACCTGAACAGAGTAGCACTTTGACAATCACTCTTCAGACATTGTTGAATACTGCACCAAACATTTTCATTAACACGTGCTTCAAAAAAAATCCAGGACAGAAATATGTCCATATATAGAAGATAACCTGATGCTCAGGCTATCACCAATTCACCACATGAGAACAGAAAATCATGAAAGCAAGGCACAACAGAATACACACCACAAACATAAAAGCAGTTCCATTATTTGGTACCCAAATTACAGTAGATGCACGCTCTCATAGCATAGGATCAAGAGATGCCCATGGCCTCGAATGAAACCAGCAACTGAAGGTAAGACGCACAATTGCAACAGCAAGAACTGAGTACTTGAGACACGGCACTGCATTATTCCAACTGAATCATGCGTCTAGTCTACAGATGCGACACCTATCCACACCACTGACAACAACTGATCGGATAAATGGATGGAGTCCACCAGGTAGCACCAAAGCACAAGGCGCTTATGCGTTCACCTTGGGTGCCCATCCCGCAATCACATGCTCCTCGGATGGCTTAGTCTTGACAAAAGATTCACGGCTGAAAAGAGCCTGCGCAAAGAAAAAGGTGAGCTCGATTATTCGATTCTGTAGTACAGGTTATGGAGCTGATAGCAAAATGCAATCACTTGAACACTTGTGTACCTTGGTGTAGGCGTGGACATTGGTTAGGTTTTCTGGGATCTTCCATCCTTTGAAATGCTCCAGTGCGACCTGGAGGTGGAAGAGCTTTGGCGCCAGGCTAAGATCAGCCGCTGACACGTTCTCCCCGTTGATGTAGGGGCCCTGCAAACACCAGAGTATTGATAATGACGTTAGGAAAGGCATGGTTCAATCAGATTTGATGGTAGCAATACCAGAGCACCAAGTCATCAAATCAAATAATAAATGATTTGTGTCATATCCAAACAGGTTAAGTGCACAGAAGAATGTGTTGTGTCTATTTCCCTGCAGAAAGCAACAGCCATATCAAACAGTAAGAGGTCAAGCATTTAACTTACATGAGCTTTGAGATGCTCATCCAGTGCCTGCAGCTCATCCAGAAGCGCCTTCTCTGAACCATCACTAGCATCCTTGCTCTTCAAGAACTTGACAAAGGCTGGGAAAATCTTTGATCCCCTGTCATTACAACCATATCAGGTCACATAGCATAAGCACTAGGACAATTGCTAAAGCTCAAAATTGAAATGTACACGGCAACACAATAACCCAAAATAATGCTTCAGAAGAAACTTAAGTGGAGATAGCAATCTTGCAAGTTACAAGTATTTCACAAGCTATAAATCAAACGCTTGACAGATCCTATTGCAGCTGCTTCTCATACTGAACCTCGTGACCAGTATGCCTGAGAAATATATTACTTCCTTTTTCTTTAGTATAGGTATTGCCTGTGAAAATTACGAGTAAAACGCTGCTAGATTGTGATTCTTCATGTGTATGAATTATGAACTGCCAGCTATTTGAACATAATATACCTCTGAAATGAAAGCAGATACAACTAAGATCTCACCCTTTTAAATAATAATAATAATAACTGCAGAACTTACGGTCCATTCAGAACATGGGGGGTTTCAAGTCAAACTGTTTAACGCCCTAGGAATTAAGAGAAAAAGAGAATCTCCCATGTTCAAACATAGACTTAACTACTTCCCTAACAAGATGGATGTGAGCAGGACAACTTACACTGATGCATATTCTGGAGGGGTGACCAGAGATGGAGTTGGGAACTTCTCCTCAATGACTTGGGTGATTACATCAGAATCAGCAATGCATTTACCATCACCACCTTTGAGCACAGGCACCTTACCCTCTGGGTTAATCTCCAGAAACCTGAAAGAGCCATTACAGTAGGTTGGATGTAACGATTACAAAAAAACAAAAAAAAACAAGTCTAAATGGACTTAATTACACCCTTGGATCATTGAAAAAAATATAAGCTGCAAAATCCTCTTCAATCTTCAAATTAAAGAGTAACGATGAACTCATATGAAAGGGGTGCATAATTCCAAGTGTGCCATTGCCAGTACAGATTTGAGAAGCACATTTTGCCAATTCCAATATTTCCACAAATTGATGGTTTGTATAGTGAAAAACCTCAAGCCTTCTCTAGTGTGCATAAGCTGGCTGTAATCCAAGGATACCATATAACTCTAATTTCTCAGGGAAGACATGCAACTGTACCAGACAAGATACAGAGTATTGGCTGTTGAACAAAGTTCTGGGGTTTATGTCCTGATAGCTTTAAGTTCTCCAAAACAAAAACAAAAACATAAGAATTCCCAGGACTTACTAACCAGTGTCATACTCATACAGTAAAAAATAGGAGCAGTGTTAAGCTACAGCTACAGATCGTTCCTGAAAATTAGAGAGAGAAAAAATCACCGGAGAAAGGACACAGGGGGGTTGAATAGTACAGATTCATGACTAAAAGTTGTGTGGATTTTTCCAGTACCAGTTACAGGCTGCAAGTCAGTGAGATCAAGGAAATCTACCACATCCATCAAATGCACTAGACTAAAATATCATCCACTAGTAGTAGAGTTCTAGACTCGCCAAAGCAAACAAGGAGACAGCGCAAGGATTCCCTGTCTCAAATCCTGTTCCCAGAGTTTAAAAAAAAAATTACTGTTCCCAGTCTACCACGGTGAGGTGACCGAACCTCTGGTCTCTGGAAATGAAGTCAAGACAGCAGAGAAGATGTTTAAGACACGGCCTGAGCGGTGCTTTGGCAATCGGTATTCGGTCGTGACTCGTGAGACACCGCGCGCGGCGGAAAGGGAACAGAGGGAGAGAGACGGACGGACCATTCGGGCTTGTTGCCGAGGTCGATGAGCTTGACCTCGTAGGGGACCTTCTTCTCCTCCAGCGTGAGCAGCACCCTCTGCGAGAACGGACCTGCAAGCAGCAGGTTCCATCCAGACCAGACCAGGTCAGCGAGAGCAGTTAGGGTTCCGGGCGGAATCGAACGCGGGAGACGGGGGACGCGGGGGAGCACTCACAGTCGCCGAGCGTGTCGGGCTTCCCCGCGGCCGCCTTCACGCACACCTCCACCGGCTCCACGGCGGCCATGGCGACGGGCGGCGATCCGGTTCGCTTCTGCTTCCTTCCTTCCTTCCTCGCGGAGTCGCGGTCGATCTGACGAGGCGAGGTGTTGTGGTTGCGGTGAGCCGGTGAGGAGGCCGACTGGCAGTTATAGCAGGAGAGAGCAGAGGGATCGCGCCGGACAGAGACGAGGAGTACAGGACGGGCGCCCGCGGGTCGCTGACGTGTGTGTGGGGCCAGTGAGGGTCCCTTCCGTGGGCCCGCTTCTGGAGCCTTCGGGAACCGGGACTTGTTTGTGGCCTTGTGAAGTGGTGGGTACCACGTTGTCGCTCTCTCTCCCTCTCGTGCGCTTTTGAGAAAGGGTGAGCGTCTGAACGAGACGAGACAAAAAAAAAAAACTCCGGTGCGCGCTGCTGCTCCTTTTGCCAACGACGTGGCCTTCTCTCTTTTTTTAGTTGTAGAGATGAATGGAGACGGAGAATGGTGCTTCCTCCGTTGCCGCCGACAGTGTCATTTTCACTTTCCAAGAATTTAAACATCTTTAAATTTAATGATGTATATATAAATATTAATATTTATAGTGTATAATTAGTATTATTAGTTAAATCGTTAAATATATCTTCATAATTAACTGATTTGGAAATTTGGAAATACAAATGTTGATAATATCTTTTATATATCTAGTTAAACTTAAGGAAATTTAATCGGCTTGAATTCCACGGTAACACTCTTTTTTTCGGCTTGCCACCTCCGAAGATTGTTGCTGAGACAATGTTTTGTAAACTATATGGTAGACGTAGACTAATCCCCTCTCCCAAAAAAACAAGGTAACATGTGGATGCCTAATTCCTCTTTTTTTTTATATTTATTGGTTGAGTTCATAAATATTTTATTTGGAGTTGAGTTCAAAACCTCTTCCCTTGCATAGTTCGTATTCTACTTGAATGTTCTTTAGATTCATAACCTGAAGTTAATTTTTGGTGGTCAACCTTAGATATAAGGACAAGGGCTCAAAGTTGAGGCGAAGGTTTGTCTTGCTTCTTGTGTTTTTATATTCATTCATAACCTAAAGTAACATGATTCAAGTTTGAAGTTTTTAGATCAAATTGAAAGACCTAAAACTGTCCACAGCATTGGTTTTGAGCGATGCTCAAATCGGAGAGAGATAGCGTCCAGGCATCGGGGTGCAACGTTGCTGGGAATGATGTCGAAACTGAAAAAGGTCTACCCGAGTCATGTAGGTTCCCCGATGCCTAAAGAATAAAAAATTCTATCCCAACCGGCCTCTGTCGGAAACAGACAATCCATGTTCTGACACATGTTGCAGTAGACCTCGGTGCCCACGCTGTGCAAACAGATGAAATTCTGGCATCGGTACATGTGGCAGAACAATTTTTTTAAGCATCGACTACGCTGTGGACAGTCTAAAAATTTTGAGTCAATAAAAATATTAAGCTCGATGTTAAAAAAAATCTAAAGATTGGAGTTTTAAGTTCAACGTTATCTTAATCCAAATTCGGATTCAAGTTGTTGATTTTGAGTTTAAACTTGCCTTTCATACCTTTTATTGATGACCAGGTGAGTCAAGAATGTGTTGTCCATTCGAAACATTTGAAATTGGGTTCTGTGAATTCAATATCTTTGTTACTCTGTACCATATTCTATAATGATTGGATAAAAATGGTTCTGTAGAAACTATCTATCGGGACCATGGTTTCTATATGTAGTATCTGTATAAATTAATAGGTATACATGTAGTTTTTAGCATTGAGACTGCCTTGATCTACAGAGGTTATTAATTGTAGGAGATAGAAAGATTGGTTTTTGAAAAGAAAGATGTCACGTAAGTTATTACAAGAGATATAAAAGAGACATTTTCTCAAAAATAAAAAGAAAGAAAATGAAAAGACAAAATGTCAAACAAGCTCTAAGATACCTTATAAACCATTCATTATATCGACAATTAATAGCTAAGCATATCTACGTGACATCTTTCTATCAATGACTAGCCGAAGGCACCAGATTTCCCAAATCCCTACCGCGAGCACGCCTCCATTTCGCCTATAAATACACGGTACACCCTCGATGGAGTCCACGCTCCACGAACAGCGCCGCAGAGGATCCATGGCCCCAACACAGCGGCAGTGAGCGGTCTTCTCCCTCGGATGCTCTCGCCACGCCACGGTGAGGGAGAAGAGAGTCTCTGAGAACCGGGTCCCATCTCCGCCCTGGGCTTTCGCGCCTCGTGCTCCACCCCAACCTTTTCGAACTCGCTCCTCACCCACGCGGTCGTGCCCCACCAGCCCCTCGCACGCGCCCTCCGCCGCGGCAGCAGCACTCTCACTGACACCATGCCCCGCCTCGCCCTGTGGCCCAGGTGCAGGGAGGTGCACGTGGCGGCCCTCGCGGGGCCCGCGCCTCCCGCGGCGCCCACCGCACTTTCACGTGGGCCCCCACCGCCCCTGTGCTGCCCCACAGTTCAAAATCTGAGTCTGGAGGAAGAGGAGGAGAGAGGAGAAGCGGAGGCGGAGGCGGAAGCGATGCTGCGAGGCGGCGGGTCACGAGCTCCGGCGAAGCCACGGCGCCCCCACTCTCACTCCCACTCCCGCCAGCGGGCGCCGTCCCCGCCCACCCCGTCGCGCCGAGGTGAGCGAGCACGGGCCGAGCTCGCCTCTCCGTTTCCGCATTTATTCCCGTAATCTAACCAGAGAGGCTCTTTTTGGTTTGGTTTTCTCCGTGCCGTGATTGCGCAGGGAGCGGGCCTGCCGCATCGGCTGCCCCCGAGTCGAAGGAGCCGGCGGCGTTGGAGGCTCCGGTGGTGTCTTCCATGGAGGAGACATCGGTGAGTAGACCACCAGCACCAGTCCCCATCTCTTCCTGTTACTTTTCGAGAACCAAGGTTTTTGATTATTACAGCTGCTGCTCATATTGTACCACTGCATGTTTAAATCGCATTTCCAAGTTTGAAACGTATGCACTTGTTGATTGTGCTTCGTGGGTTTTGAGAAAGAGAATATTTAATTATTTATACTTGGGCTGGAGTTTTTAATAAAAAATTAAAACTTCTTTCAATTTTAAAAAACCCCCCGAGATTCACTTCTTTGTTTTGGCACGATTTGTCTACCTCGATTTGCTAGTAATTGCAACTGTTATATGATCGCATCAGTTCACATTTGAATTCAAGCGGGGGTTCGAAAGGGCAAAGAAGGCAATGCTGCCGCCGCCGGTGGATGCGCCGAGAGGTGAAGACAATTCAAGAGAGGTACATGATGCAGCACACTTCTGTCCAATGCATTTCGACACAGTTAAAATACTTCTGATTAGCGAACTGCGTGCTGAAAGCCTTTGTCCGTGCTCTCTTTCTCGGTTTGCAGGGCTTCCGCAGCAAGTCAAACGCTGTCCCTGTGAAGAAAGATGCGCCGAAGCAGGTGGAGTTCACCCATTGCTCGCCTGGTATTGTTGCCAGGCTGATGGGCCTCGACACCGTGCCTCGCCCCAAGAAACCTCTTGACCGGTGCCAGAGTGACACCCGGGCTAACCTGCAGCGGCACTTGTCTGGAGTTGTTCAAGATGTGGACAGTGTCTCGTCTGGAGATCAGACATGTAACATCGGTTCTGATGAGCTGCCAGCACTGAAGGATGTTTTTGAGGTAACAGAGATGGAGAACATGGCGACGCATGAGCTGCTGCAGCCTGGAAATCAGGAGCCGTATCTGACAAACATTGAGGCTGATCTGGAATTTGTGAGGCAAAAGTTCTTGGATGCCAAGCGCCTTGCCACTGGCGAAGGGAATATGAATTCAAAGGAGTTCAGCGAAGCACTTGAGCTACTCCACTCCAAAAGGGATGTTTTCCTTGAAATCCTTCAGGAGAACAGGACTGCAGTGTCAGGATTCTCAGGACACATCCTTAGCCACAGTGGGCTGCAGTGCTCTTCTCATACAAGCAATGCTGCTGCTGCACAATTGTTTGAGAAAGAAATCCCTTGTCGCATGGAAGGGGATCCCATGGAAGGTGGGTGTGACGGGATGCATGACATACCAAAGGAGTTTGAGAAACCCATTCCTAGCATGCCGCTCAGAGAAACTTCAGTTACACCAGTGGCGCCGTTGGCACCAAATGAGGGCAAGAGTAAAGGTTCATGCCGTCGCTCTCAAATCGTTGTTCTGAAGCCAAACCTGCAAAGGAAAAGTTTCACACCTGTTCTATCGAGCCAAGAAGCACCACAGTATAAACAGAGGAATGGGACACAACATTCGAAGCATCCACACCATAGTAAACAATTTTCTGTGCCACGAAACAATGAAGTTCTTGAAGGAGAAAGGGGTTCAACACTACAGAAGGTTAGAAAACAAACACCTAAAAGCGGTAGCAGGAGGAGACCATCCCAGGAGGAATATAATCTTGAAGTGGATACTGAGAAGGCAAAAGTTAGTTCTACCTCTTATGATGACACCATGCCCTTTTATTCAAGTATTCATTCTGCTGGACCATCAGTAAGTAGAAAGGCCAGAAAGCACCTCTCGGAACGATGGCAAATGGCTTGCCAATCTGGTTCAGAAAGTTCAATTCCTAAAGGCATAAAAACACTAGGTCAAATGCTCGGACTGTCCGATAGAGATGCACCAAAAGAAACCCCCCAAAGGGGAGGATCAGATCCAAACTTCAACCCCTATAATGTGAGGGAGGTGCCAGGCAGCCCTCTTGGCATTAGCAGTAAAGATGGGTGGAAGACAGGGATTTACTCTGAAGATGATTCAAGAGCTGGTGTATCAAGGAATTTTCCCAGGTCCAAATCTCTTCCAGCCTCATCTACCACTTCTGCAAAATTGTCGGGCAGGAGGCAGTCTGCACCAACCCGTAGGTTGCCCATTCTGAAAGATATATTGAATGCACCCACTGATGAATCCGAAACTGCACATATCAGGAAGAGATCACCAATCAGAAATGCAAAACAGAAAAATGGAAAATCAACTGTTCATCTAGGAAAGGAAAATATGCTACCTGAAAAAGAGATTCATGTAGCTTCGGAAAAAGCTAGGCACAGCATCTGCATTTCTGATCTTTCTCGGGCAAGCAATATACATACTGAAAAGTGCCCTGATGATGCTATCAGAACTGAGGATCAAGAAGAATCTGATTCTGCTCTTCAACACGATTACATGAAAAAAACACAAGGTTTTATGGGATGCACATACCAGACACTAGCAACATCATCTCCAGAGACAAAAGAAGTTTTATCAATTCAGAATCGGGATAGCATAGAATTGAAGGTATGTTCCAACAGTGTTATTATCAAGTAGTTTTACATTTACCTTGTCAATGTTAGTTGGTCAACATGCACCAACAGTTGCTATGATTGCTAAGAAATAGAGTTAGCCTCATTTCTGCTAAGGAAGAAACACACAGGACTTGAGTTGGGTGGGTTAGGCATTAGGGGGTGGACAGTCAACTTATGGTGGGTTAGGCGTTAGGGGGTGGACAGTCAACTTATTTTGCTGTTCTAAATAAAAATTTTAGTAGTTATTTATTTTTAGTTGTACAATTTCTGAATATGCAAATCACACCATCTCGAAGTCATTTTAGTTTTGTTGTGAAAATTTTTGGCTCCAGTGGAATAATTGCATTCTGCTTATTAAGATTTAACATACATTTTATTCTAGGAGGAAAGGAAACCATCAAGGGAGATTGAAGTTGATGAAGTTGACACTCTAGCCACTGAATCAGCAAGTATTGCAAGTGCTGAAAGTTCTAACTGCTCAAGTCCAACTGCTTTATCGCAACACAGTTCTGGTGAAGAGACTTATTATGGAATCTATAAAAGCATCAATGTTGGTATTCAAGGTTAGTATATCAAAGGAAATCAGTTTTCCTTCACTTACTATGGTTAAATTACTGAATACAATTGATGTATCTTCTAAAAAAAAATGCAGAACTCAGAGAGCAACTGAAGATGCTGAAGATGGAAGACCAAGATCTTTGTGAAGACTATTCTGGTACATTGTCAAGCGACGAGTTCGGCAGTATGAACATCTCAACGTACCAAGCGATGGAAGAGCAGTTATCTATGTTTAAGGATGAGGCGGACAGGGATTTCTCTTATGTACAGGACATGCTTCGTAGCGTGTGCGACTTACCAGATCACCCAGAAGATTGGCAAGTGAGCTCAGATGTGTTCCTGTGTCTTGAAAACAAGTATGGCAAGCTGGTTCTGTGGTCGAGATCAGACAGGAAACTTCTGTTTGATTTTGTGAACTCCATCTTGGCTGACATGACCATTCCAGACAACGGCTTGCATTCAAAGATCATGATGAAGTGCTGGCCTGAAATAGATCGCGCACAGTTAGCTGAAAATGTCTGGCAAATGGTGCAGAAGCGAAGTAACAACGGACACTTCTTTTTGGAGGATGTTCAGCCTTTGCCTTTGGACCATCGTTCTGAGGTAGACCTGGTTGGAATGAATATTGCCAGGATGATCCATGATGACATCATAAGAGATTGTATCATCGAGTTCTTGTCACAAGAGAACTACCTTGTTACCAACTAGTGTTTAGGGCTGTAGTGGTTAAGCTATATTGTTAGGCAGATGAGTCACATAACCTTGTGCAAATCACTGGTTTGCGAAATGGTTTCTACTGGTAGGCTGGTGGTACCATTTGATTGGCATGATGTGTAACCTTGTATAATGCATGGACCTATGGTTAAAATACATCTCGTCTTGTCGCAGTGCCTCCTTTTCAAGGAATGCATACTTTTGCTGCATTGCAAATGGATCATGGTGCAAGCAGTTTTGTGATTGCGATAGTGATAACTTCAGCTTGTTGCATGGAAGGGATCTTGGATTGTGATCTGTATTCAGACTCTGACAAGGAATTGATCATGTGGGTATGGAACCAAATGCTTGTTGGATTACCTCTCTCGATATTCTGTTTTGTTGCCGGTTATGTGTGGTGCAGCGCTTTCAGTTGTGCTGCTGTCTAGTGGATATTGTTTTAGTATTTTGTTCTCTGGGAGGAGCTCTTTCGAGCAAACTCTTGCCTTGTTGCTTCAATTGTTCCTTGGTCAGTTCTGAGCAATTAACAAGCTGCTAATTGTCATTACGCATTACGGACTATGCTAGATGACCATGACGGAATGAAAGGAGCAGTTGTGTTGACTGCCTTGCCGGAGACGAGGAATATTCAGGAGTGAGGTACATAATCTTCTTCCAAGTTAAGGTGAGTTTTTTTTTTGGCGTGTGACTTAAGTTAAGGTGAGTTCAGAGAGGGACTTTGCACTGCTTGGAATGTTGGGGGCCCCTCCCGTGTTGCCTTGCGGTTGACTTGACCATGACCAAGTTACGTAGACTGCATGCGTTGGAATCTTGGGAAACTTCACTGATAGTCCTGCTAGTAGCCTAGTAGGGCCTTGTTTAGATTCCAGAATTCACCCCCAAATTCCACTATGCAAAAAGAAGATTCCCCATCACATCAAAATATCGGCACATATATGGAGGACTAAATGTAGATGAAATCAAAAACTAATTGCACAGTTTTGTTGTACTTTACGAGATGAACATTTTAAGTCTAATTAATTAAGATTTGGACAATTATTAGCACAAAACAACAAAAATGCTACAGTGTCGGGGGTGGCACTGTGCCGAATCGGCCACCCCCGACTCTGGTAACTAAACAAGGCGTAGGCATGACTATACCAGCGCTGCATGGGCCAGCTGGTGGTTGACTTGACTTGACGGAGACTAGATCTAACCAACTGCTGTCCAAGAATCCTCCCCGTCCGGCCGTGATCCGTCAGCTTGCAGTCCTAGTCGCGTCCATGGAGTTCACACCCTGTGCATTGTGCAACCTTTTTCTGTTTCTATATATGCACGGCATCAGCATACTCCTTTCCATCACAAGCCAAACCACAGCTAGATACTCCTTTCCATCTGCGACCGTGGCTTTCTCTTCTCCATGCCCGATGCCTCCTCTCCTCTACACACTACTCGGCAGCCTCCTGCTCTTATGTTCCCTGCAGCACGCTCCTTTGCATTCCGTCATCGTTGCCGCCGCGGCGAATGGCGACACTCTCGCGGCAGGCCAGACACTTGCCGCCGGCGACAAGCTCATCTCAAGAAACGGCAAGTTTGCGCTCGGCTTCTTCCAGTTCCAGCCACCAGTACCGTCGTCCAGCATCAGTAAGTCCACTGATGTCACCACCACCTCCTCTCCCGGCTGGTACCTTGGCATATGGTTCAACAAGATCCCAGTTTTCACCCCTGTCTGGGTTGCCAACAGGGAG
Source organism: Saccharum spontaneum (assembly GCA_022457205.1). Classification (NCBI taxonomy): domain Eukaryota; kingdom Viridiplantae; phylum Streptophyta; class Magnoliopsida; order Poales; family Poaceae; genus Saccharum; species Saccharum spontaneum. Next base: position 5,021,539 of record CM039611.1, read on the forward strand.
AAGCCCATCACTGACGCTGAGCTCAAGCTAACTCAGCTCAAAATCTTACAAGATGGCAATCTTGCCATCATCCTCTCAGGCAATGCCACCACTACTGAATCCATAATCTGGTCCACTACTACCCACTTCATCAATAGGTCGACAGAAACCAGCACAAACACTACTAGTGCCGCTCTCAGAAACAATGGAAACCTTGCCCTCGTAGCACATAAATACCCATCTTCTGGTTCTAATGAAGTTCTACCATTGTGGCAGAGCTTCGACTATCCAACAGATGTTGGAATTCCTGGCTCCAAGATAGGTTGGAACAAGGTCACTGGTTTTAAATGGATGTACATCTCAAAGAAGAACCTGATAGATCCCGGTCTTGGCTCATACAGCCTTGAAATAGACACCAATGGAGTGCTGTTCCTTGGGCGCCGCAATCCCCCTCTTGTAGCAACTTGGTCTTGGCCACCCGGAAACTTAGCAGATAAACTTCTAACAGTTCTCAATGGGTTGCTAGATTCAGATCTACGGACTAAAGGTCTGTTCAAACCTTCTTATGTCAACAATAATGAAGAGCAGTATTTCACGTACACCTCACTGAACGAGTCATCTTCCTCATTTGCCTCATTAGATATCTCTGGTCAGGTTAAGCTGAATGTTTGGTCGCAAGCTAATCAGTCTTGGGAAACCATATATGCTCAGCCTTCTGATTTCTGTAATACATATGCTGTCTGTGGGCCTTTCACGGTCTGCAACGGAAATTCAGGTCCATTCTGTGAGTGCATGGAGACCTTCTCTCCGAATTCGCCTCAGGATTGGGGCCTTGGTGATCGAACCAGAGGGTGTGCCAGAAATACTCCCTTGGACTGCACAACTAGTAACAAGAATGTGACAAGCTCAACAGATGTGTTCCAGCCCATATCTCGTGTCACATTGCCCTATGATCCTCGCAGCATAGAATCTGCTACCACTCAAAGCCAATGCGCGGAAGCTTGCCTTAGCAACTGCTCCTGCACTGCTTATTCCTTTAACAATAGCAAATGCTCTATTTGGCATGGAGAGTTGCTTAATGTGAACCTGGACGATGGCAATGCTATTATTTCTGAAGATACTCTTTACCTTCGCCTTGTTGCCACCAAAGATTTCCAAATTTTCAAGAAAAACGACAAGATAAAACCTAGAGCTGTTATTGTTGCAAGCATTGCTAGTTTTGGGTCACTGGTTCTTGTTATATTGTTAATGATTTGGAGGAATAAATTCAAGTGTTGTGCTGCAACATTACAAGAAATTCAAGTTAGTGGTGGTGGAATTATAGCCTTCAGATATATTGATTTAGGTCATGCTACTAAAAATTTCTCTGAAAGGCTAGGAGGAGGTGGTTTTGGTTCTGTGTTCAAGGGAGTTTTAGACAACCAGACTATTATAGCAGTGAAAAGGCTTGATGGAGTTCGTCAGGGAGAGAAGCAGTTCAGAGCTGAGGTGAGCTCAATTGGACTGATCCAACACATAAACTTAGTGAAATTGATTGGTTTTTGCTGCGAAGGTGATAAGAGGATACTTGTGTATGAACACATGCCAAATGGGTCTCTTGATGCCCATCTCTTTCAGAGCAAGGTTGCTGTCCTGAGTTGGAGCACTAGATATCAAATAGCCATAGGAATTGCTAGAGGATTGTGCTATTTGCATCAGAGTTGTCGTGAATGCATCATACATTGCGACATTAAGCCTGAAAACATACTTCTTGATGCATCTTTTGCTCCCAAGATTGCAGACTTTGGAATGGCAGTGTTCGTAGGCAGGGATTTCAGCAGAGTTCTGACTACATTCAGAGGAACTGCAGGGTATCTAGCTCCGGAGTGGCTTAGCGGTGTTGCTATTACACCGAAAGTTGATGTCTACAGTTTTGGTATGGTACTGTTGGAAATCATATCAGGAAGAAGAAATGCGCCAGAAGTATCTGATAGCAACAATTGCCACGTTGCTTATTTTCCGGTGCAAGCTATCAGCAAGCTTCATGAGGGAGACATGCAGAGTTTGGTGGATCCAAAACTGCAAGGTGACTTCGATTTAGCTGAGGCTGAAAGGGTATGCAAAGTTGCATGTTGGTGCATTCAAGATAATGAGGTTCACCGACCGACAATGGGTGAAGTCGTCCGGTGTCTTGAGGGTCTCCAAGAGCTTCATATGCCCCCAATGCCAAGACTTCTTGAAGCTATAACAGAAAGCTGTGATGTGGCTTCAGTGTAATGAATCATAAATCCTTCATACTTGATGTTTGTTTATGTTTTTGGTTGAGCATATTTGAATGTTGTAACGTGGAGCTAAAGTAATAAAGGAAGGGCACTTAACTGTGTTCTATGTGGTGCATCCAGATATTTATGATCGAAGAAATTGTTATAACCTTGATAGCAAAACAAGAGCCATATTACTAGCGAAGAAAAGATTAAAGAAAGAAATATATTTCTTAACAGTTTGATGTGTAATCCTATATTTTGTTGTTCTCAGGAGCGGCCCTGTCTTCAGGGCCTTTAAGGCTGATTGTACTGGTCTAGGTTTACTTCTGCCTACAATAAAACCGGGGAGAGGTCTTCTCTGGCCGGTTTAGTTTTTTTTTTTTCGTCAGAATTTTGTACTAGGTGGTACAAGCGCTGTCTGTTAGGAGTTGGGACAATGAGGTCTTGCTCGGCTTGAATCAAGCATGCATGGAAAGGGGCCTGGAGTGTGATCACTGAACACCGATCAGTCTGCAGTCGTGCTCAGGAACTGTAACAGTTCTGTCTGATTAACGAAACACTTGTTGCTCTGCTAGTGCTAGATGATGAGAAGGATAGAGTCCAAGAGGGCATGATCATCATATTCAGCTGCACGCTACACCAGCACTGCAATGTTTGGAACATAGGCATCGCCATTTCACTACTACGTAAATTTTTTTTTGAGGTGGCTAAAATGGGTTACCTTTACTTGTGTGTCTCTAGAAATCAACCATTTCTAAAGGCAGGTCAAAACTTAGCCGCCCTTAGGGCTAATTTGGAAACTCAAATCCTCTTGGGATCCCTAACTGAAAGAATAGTGAACAATGGTATGAATGGATGGATGGTATTGCATGGGGACCCTTGGCCGGTACATCTAGAGTGCCGAAGCACTTGCATGCCTATATGCTTGGGGATCACTTACTCAGTCATAGGGTTACAGGTAGGAGCCAGTGGCTGAGAACTAGTCTATCTATGGTGAGTACCAAATATAATCTAACATCCCCCCACAGTCACAGCGGGAACGCCATAGACGGTGAGTACCATTTGATTGGCATGATGTGTAACCTTGTATAATGCATGGACCTATGGTTAAAATACATCTCGTCTTGTCGCAGTGCCTCCTTTTCAAGGAATGCATACTTTTGCTGCATTGCAAATGGATCATGGTGCAAGCAGTTTTGTGATTGCGATAGTGATAACTTCAGCTTGTTTTTTTCTCGAATACGCAAGAGCATTGCGTATCATTTCATTAAGAAGGAGTAGAGTTCAACAGCACAGCCCGGAGACAAAGAAAAACAATAACAAGAACCGACCACAAGAAACTACGGTGAAGACCCAGGAGAGCAGGCCCTACTCTCCCGAAACAAGCACTCCTAAGTTTTTAGCACCCGCTCTGATCCACCGGTCTGCCTCCGCGCGGATAACGAGCAGCAGGTCTATCACCGACGTCGTCGCACTCCGGAAGCAGCGGGCATTCCTCTCCTTCCACACTTGCCAAGACACCAAAGCAAAGAGGGAGTCGAAACCTTTTCGCTGGCAGCCATGCCATTCCCTGCGAAGCTGCCTCCAAGCTGATAGCACTGAGTGGTTCGGTTGGGGGAGGTGCTTCCCAAGCGCCGTGCAAATGTGAAACCATAGCTCACGAGTGAACGGGCAGCAACTCAGCATGTGGTTAATGGATTCCGGCGCCTGGTCGCAGAGGAAGCACTCTTCGTGTGCCTGAAGGCCGTGTCTGGCCCGACGATCGTTGGTCCAATGCTTCCTCTTGAATGCAAGCCATAGGAAAATTTTCACCCTCAGCGGCGCCCAGATTTTCCAAATTAGTGTGTGGCCACGGAAGGTGATGGCGCCCGTGTGCAGCTTATTGTATGCCGATTTAGCTGTGAATTGCCCATCAGGGGTCCATCGCCACACAATCTTGTCGGGTTGATCCAGGAGTGACACGTTCTCAGTAGCGTCCCAGAGGTCAAAGAACTCGGCGATGAGCATGTCGGTGAGAGCACCAGTAATGAAGCGTGTCCAGTCCCTGTTGCTTAGTCCTTGGCGAACGGAGAGACTCCGCCTGATTGCACTAGGCACCTGCTTCACAAGGTTTGGAGCGAGCTCAGCTACATCCGCTCCGTTGAGCCATCTATCCTCCCAGAACAATGATGTGTTACCGTCTCCCAGTACGGTGTACGTCGAAGCGCGGAAGAAGGCCAGCACCTCCCGCTCAACTCGTAGCGGCAATTGGCTCCAGGCTCTGGAGCTGTCGGCCTTCTGCAACCACAACCACTTGGTTTGTAGAGCATATCCCTGCAGCTTCAAATTGGGGATCCCGAGCCCGCCAAGTTCAGTCGGTCGGCAGCAAGTGTCCCAGGCGACCATGCATTTCCCTGTTATTACTGCATCCTTGCCAACCCATAGGAACTTTTTGCAGATGGCGTCGATCTCCTTTCTAGCCCAAGGCGGCAGGCTGTCCGCCATCATTGCGTAGATGGGAATTGCCCGGAGCACGGACTTGGTCCAGACCAGGCGTCCGCTCCTCGCCATGAGCGAACCGTGGCAAGCTGGCATCTTCCTTGCGACAGCCTCCACAATCGTGTGTACTTCAGCCTTCGGGATCTTCTTCGTGCTCAATGGTAGCCCCAAGTAGCGTACTGGAAATTGCTTGACTTCGCAGCCTAGGATCTGGACAATTTCATCCAGTGTGTCCTCGCCCCCGTAAATTGGCGTGATTGAACACTTGGCCAGATTTGTGCGCAGCCCGGTGGCTTCCCCGAAGATCGTGAGTAACTCCTTGATAGCAACAGCTTCCTGTGATGTTGGGCGGATGAATAAAATCACGTCGTCCGCGTACAAGCTGCACCTGAAGCTGACGCCCTGCGGCTCTATGGGGCGTAGGAGGCCGTCGGTGCAAGCTTGGGTGATAAGCCTGTGGAGGACGTCCATGGCCAGGATGAAAAGCATTGGAGATAGAGAATCTCCCTGTCGGACCCCTCTGAGACGGATCGGGGGACCTTGATGGCCATTGAGGAGGATCCTAGAGGTTGCTGTGGACAGCAAGGCGGAGATCCACTGGCACCATCTGTAACACCTCGGTGTTACGCAAGCATTAACATTGCAAATCATGAGCATAACATGTCATATCATTCATAATCATATGTAGTAAGATTATACCTTTAGTGAAATAAAAGCTTGGAAAATAGTATTCATAACATGATGTGACAATGTGCTAATTACATTCATCAAATTTGTGCAACTATAAATTTTATATCACTTAGAATTATAGGTGAAATTTTTGGAGCAATTAAATTACTCAAAGTTTTGTCAAAAACTTGTTTAAAAAATGTTATTTGAAAATATTTAAAAATCCTCCCTAAATTAGCTTTTATTCTACAATTCAAAATCTATAAGAGTTTTGAGGTTGGCCCCTTAATCAAAGTTGTAGAGAATTAAATTCTAAGTAACTTTTATTTTTGAGCCATTTTCAGAAAAAGGTCCTTTTTTTTGCTCAAAATGAGGTTTGAAAACTGTATTTGAAATTTATTTGAAAATAGAAAATGGAAAATCAAATTCTAATCTAAACAAGCCGCCGCCTCGTTTCCGGCCCGCTGCTGGAAGCGGCCCAGCTCCGCGCGCGCGCCCGCGCTCGCGCCCCATCTCGGCCCGGCCCAGTCCGGCCGTCTTCTCCCTCCCGCACGCCCGCGCTCGCTGGCGCCCGCGGCAGACTGCGCTCGTCGCGTGGCGGCCGCATGCCGGCGACGCCCTCCGCGTGGCCGCCCGTGGCCCCCGCGCACTCCACCTCAAAGCACCGCGCGCACTCGGCCTCCATCAATTCGCCCGCTCGCTCGCTCCCTTCCTCCTTCCTCCGGAGAACCCGAGCGGGAGAGCCGCTCGCCACCGCGCGCCATCGCCGGACACGCGCGTTCCTGCAGCCCCAGCTCACCGCAAGCCGCTCCATCTTGTCCCAAGCTTCTCCTCCCTCGGGCGAACCCTGCACACACCGGAATTGGCCGTGGTAAGCCTTCTCTCCGCGTGAATTGCTCGCTGGAGCACCGACCGAGCTCACCGGACTTGCCCGCGCCATGGAGCTACTTCATCGTAGTAATATTGATGAAACACTTAGATAGTTATGTGAAAGATGACATGATACTATTGTTAATGATTATTGGTAATCCTTACTTGCTTAATTACATGTTACTCTAGCATAGGTGCAAACATAGTTGACAGGGTAATAAAGATTAAATTACTACATGCTTTTGGAAAGGAATTGTTAAGTTGAAAATGCTTTTCTTGCAAATGAGTCAACTACCCCACCAGAAAGCCTATCATGATCCTTGGTGTCATTTTATTTTTGGTTCTGTCGGGTAAGTCTAGCTGAGTACCTTCTCGTACTCAGGGCTTTGTTCCCACTTGTTGCAGATGGGCAGATGTATTACGGCTACTGTATCAACTGCCTCTATCCTGCGATGGGCGAAGCTTAGGACCATGGGCAATGGTCATTCGCTATTTCTCGTCTGATGCTTTTGCCGGAGATGATCATAAGCTGACACTTTATTTCAAACACTGTGTGTGTGCGTGATTTGAACTACTGCTTTCGCTACTTTTATTCGAAACTAGTTTGTAATAACTATGTTTAAACTCCGATGTATTTTGTGCCGAGAACTTTTATATAACTTATGATGGTGACCGCTAAACTTAGTACGATCTTGGCTATTATATGAAATGGTTTGAAATCCGTCGGGATTTCACGGACTACCGGGTTATACGGGCTTAAGTTTGTTAAATTGTTCACTCGTTGGATGATTTTCCTACTTAATCTCGTATAATTGGGCGGTTCTGTTACAGCTGGCATCGGAGCATGGTTTAGCGTGATTACTGTTCATAAGTGTATTTAAAACAAAATTTTGTTTAAAAAGTGTGATTTTCAAACTAAAAGTGTGCCAGTGGTCATATCCTGTGTGTCCAGTTAAGGACTCTAGGTGGCTATTTAAGTACTAACTTGGGGTTCTTGCACCATATTTCTCTTTTCGTTGCTCATACGGCGTGCTATTGTATGAGTGCCACTTAATTGAGTGGTAATGTATGGATCAGTTACCTCTACGCTTCGGTAAGTGTGAGCTGTGAGAGCATGATCGGATACACCGCCGATCTAGGGAGAGTGCTTATATGATACTAGAATAATTACATGTTCTACACATGTTTTTATGAAAGTATCGCATGTGTGGTTGTTCCGTCCGTTGAGGCGATGCCGTCAATAGGACGATGTGATGGGTAGTTACTACCATTGTACACGCATCTAGGGATTCGTGTAGAGCGTGTAGGCAAGTTTACTGCTTTCATGCATTCATGGGGAATTGAGCTGAAATGAGTTTTCTACAAGTACATAACAACGCTTATCGTGTAGAACGTATTAGTCACGTATGAGAGATCGTTTGTATGCCACCGAATTCATCGTTAGATGTCCTTATTTTCTAAGTTTGTGAGAACGTAAGACTCGCGCATGCATCATATTGCCTGTGCATTTCATTCATAACAATGCATTCCTCCCCTTATAAAAGGATTATCCCATTTTGATAAAAGTGATATCAACTTAAAATATGTTCTCACCGGATAATTAAAACTTGTGCTACAGATGGTCCGCACGAAGCAGACTGCCCGTAAGTCCACTGGCGGAAGAGCACTCCATTGCTAGATGGCCCCACGGGAACGCCGCAGCACGGGCACTTTTCTAAGCGAGTTTGGCATGCCCACCTTGCTTTGGAGAGTGCTCCATGATGTGGGGTACCCGGAGGGTCAAGAGCCGGTGTACTCTTAGAGTGAGAGCCAGCTAGCTGAGGATGGACTTGCAGTAGTGGAAATCACCGTCCCTGCTCTTGGTGATGCGCTAGAATGGGATGGTTGGCATTTGGAGTTTGAGGGACGCACTCCAGTTGAGGGTGCAGAGGGCGCAGCCTTTCGTGTCATCCGAGACATAATGAGCAGGTTTCCTAATGAGTTGACAGCAGCTTTGGCTGGTACTTTTCCGAGAGATGATCCTCGTGATGCCATTTGGGTGCAACCGCAAGGAAGTGCCCTGGTTAGAGGCCCAAGTGAAGGACGGGCTAGTGACAACCACGCTATGAGTGCCATGTATGCAGCCATCAGAGCATACCAGGGTCTTGAGAGTACCTATTGGACCTTGACTGGTCTGCGTGGTGATGACCGGCTTGAAGCAAGGAAGCAGAAGAAGAAGCAAGCACGTGCTATAGTTAGCTTGCAGGAGCAGTTGGCCGACATGAGCTTGCAGCGAGACCGGGCTCTCGAGAGAGGTGAGAGTGCCATGCAACGAGTGCAGACGTTGACTCAGGCCAACAGAAATGCCGACCACATGATGGGACAGCTAGTTCAGGAAAGGAATGAAGCCTGGAACGAGAGGGACCTTCTGAGGCAGAGGGTCGAGGAGCTAGAAGAGTATAATTGCAACTTGCATGAAGAGTTTCATGCCCTCTACAACGGGGTGGGCCCATATGCTCCTCCGGACGCCACCCATATGGACATCGACGACGACGCCGCTTCTGATGGTAGCAATGGTGACGCCTCCGACCTCGACGACGGCCCCGAAGAGTAGGCTAGTGCCCTGCGTTAGTAGCTAGGCTCTATCGCGATGGCCTTCTTTTGGTTTCCATGTATCGTGTTGTATCCTGTTCGATCTTGAGACTGGTGATCTTTTGGAACTCGGTTGTGTATGCGATGCCCGAACGCATAAAAGTCTAGTGTATGTATGCTGGCAACATGGTTGTGTTGGACGCGATGTGGTATTCGAAGTAACGTGATTAGTGATGTTGTTTTAATTGGAATGTGATTATTGTGCCTCTGTTTTATTGTATGACTTGTTCTCTCCAATGAATTCAGTATGGCATGATTGTTCATTCAAATACAATTACTACAACTTCACTCAATTATTACTTGTTGCTGGAATATGCAGATGGCAAACACTCGCCGTGCCACGTATGAGGCCGCTGAAACTGGTGGTAACGGTGCAGGGGCTGGTGGGAGTGGTGCAAACAACGTCAACCACCATGAGCCACAGCCAGAGCCACAATTGCCCCCTCCTCCACCGCTCACTGCAGAGGTATTCTTCGCGCAGTTCCTTGGAAGCCAGCGCAATTCCGAGCAATCGCAGAAGAATATGGAAGATTTTCTGCGTACCATCGCCGAAAATGTTCAGAGAGGTAATAATCAAGGTGGTGGCCATGGGGTGAACCAGTACAGTAACTTCAAGGACTTCATGGATACTAGGCCACCTATTTTTAAGGAAGCAGCAGAGCCACTCGACGCGGAAGAATGGATCAACACCATGGAAGATAAGTTCCGCGTGTTGAGGCTGACAGAAGTTCTAAAAACAGAATATGCTGCACATCAGCTACAGGGACCAACAGGGATGTGGTGGAAGCATCACCGCACCACCTTTCCTCCCAATGCCCAGATTACTTGGAGAGAGTTCACTAAAGCATTTAGGGGAGTTTACATTCCACCAGGGCTGGTTGAAATGAAGTTAGGAGAGTTCTTGGCTTTAAATCAGGGTACCAAGACTGTGACGCAGTATTTGCATGCCTTCAACAACTTGTGCCGTTATGCTCCAGACATGGTCGACATAGATGCAAAGAGAATTGCTAGTTTCAAGAGAGGGTTAAGTCCGAAGATGATGAAGCATGTGGGTACCAATACCCACGCTAGATTCAATGACTTTGTCAGTGATTGTCTGAAACAAGAAAAGAACAACAACGCCTACACTGCATCCAAGAATCGCAAGAGGGTGTTTGAGTCAGGACCATCATAGTCCAGAGTTCTCACTGCAAATCATTCTTCTTATCATCCGTTCGCTCCAGGTGCAAGGTTCAGGCCGCCACAGCATAAGACCCAGAACTACAAGGGACCACAGAAGCCGTACAAGATGGCCGTGCCGCCAGCAAAGATCACCGCAGCTGCAGAACAGAACAATTCAAAGGGAGCTATAGGATCTGCTGATACAGTGAAGGGGCCCTGCTACAATTGTGGTCAGCCAGGCCACTTTTCAAAGTTCTGCCCTTATCCGCCTAAAAAGAAGCAACAGACTTACACTGCTCGTGTACACCACACCACCGTGGATGAGATTCCTGAGGGAGAGCCTGTAACTGACGGTAAGTTCCTTGTTAACCATCACCCTACAGTTGTTCTATTTGATTCTAGATCCTCACATTCTTTTATGAGTCAAGCATTTGCACGGAAGCATGAACAACTATGCACAGAATTGAATTATGGTTATCGCATAAGTTCAGCAGGGGCTGATGTGTTAACCAATCAGATGGTTAGAGGGGCAACCCTTGAGTTAGGTAGTCGAAAGTTACGAGTAAACCTGGTAGTTATGCCTGGACTAGTTTTGGATGTAATAATAGGAATAAACTGGATGAAGAACTGGGGAGCAATCATAGATATAAGCAGTCGGATACTTACCCTTAAGGATCCCCAGATAGATGGTACTTTTTAGGTGCCATTACCCAGGCGAACGGACCTTGTAAGTATAATCTGTGCCATGGAAGTCATTCCTATTCACCAGATCCCGGTAGTGTGTAAGTTCCTGGATGTGTTTCCAGACGAGTTACCTGGCCTTCCTCCAGATAGAGATGTTGAGTTTGGAATTGAGTTGATCTCCGGGACAGCTCCTATTTCAAGGAGACCCTATCGGATGCCTCCGGATGAGTTAGCTGAGCTGAAGAAGCAACTAGAGAAATTATTAAAGAAGGGGTTTATCCAACCTAGTAAGTCTGAATGGGGATGTCCTGCATTGTTCGTGAAGAAAAAGAAAGAGGGTACTCTGAGAATGTGTGTGGATTATCGACCTCTTAATGCTGTAACTATCAAGAATAAGTATCCTTTGCCTCATATCGACGTTTTGTTTGATTAGTTGGCTAAAGCCAGAGTGTTCTCCAAGATAGACCTAAGATTAGGGTATCATCAGATAAAGATTAGGCCGCAAGATGTCCCGAAAACCGCCTTTTCTACCAGATACGGGTTGTACGAGTATCTTGTTATGTCTTTTGGCTTAACAAATGCTCCTGCCTATTTCATGTATCTGATGAATACGGTTTTCATGTCAGAGTTGGACAAGTTTGTAGTTGTCTTCATTGATGATATTCTAGTATACTCTGAGAATGAGAAAGATCACGAAGAGCATCTGAGAATTGTCTTGACCAGACTGAGAGATCATAAGTTGTATGCTAAGTTCAGCAAATGTGAATTTTGGTTGAAGAAAGTTCCTTTCCTTGGTCATATTCTATCTGGGAATGGAGTTTCGGTAGATCCGAGCAAAGTGCAAGAGGTTATTGATTGGAAAACTCAAACCACAGTGTCGGAAGTCAGGAGTTTCCTAGGGTTAGTGTTGACGGTCCTTAAGTACCAAATATAGTTATCAAATAAATAAAGAAAAGGATCCAAATGCAACCAACACCTAGACTTAGGGTTTTATCTGACAGAATTTCACGAGTTTTGGTGTTTGTCTGTTTCTGCAGGGGGTTATCAGAAAATACGGAGGAAAGGCCCACACGTCGGGTTTACATAGAGATAATAACGTGTTCACCTATTTTCTATCATCTAGAAGACTCTAGAAGCCACGAGATTGAACGGGAGGCCGAACGGGCCCGGAGGCAGGGCGCCCGCCCTGCTCCCTAGGGCGCCCGCCCTGGCCTGAGAGCCAATCAGGCTCCGTCTCGCGGATTATGCTCCACCGACCTAAGGGATCAAGGAAAACCGTGTGATTAATGTCGGTTTGATCCGACGGCCCACGTTCACTTGAGGGGGCTATATAAGCAGGACCCCTGGCCCCTGGAGGAGGCACTCCCTCATTCTCATTCTTCAAACCCTAATCTCAGGAGGAGAGTCTCTGATCAAGCCCTAGAGCCACCACATCAACTAGATCTCTAGTATAGCATAGCTACATAGGATTAGAACTAGAAGGAGTCAATCTTCGATTGGTTTCCGGATCTGTCAAGAGGATTCTTGGTAATTCCTTTACTGTTCTTCATTGTTCATCTTTGTTCTTCAATATTATGAATACAACTTTGTTCTATTTTAATATATTGATTATGACTATGCTCTACTTGTTTATGTTTGCGATTATATTGTTCTTAGTTTATCGTAGTTATACGCTTGGCTTAGTTAGATTGGAATTATATACATGTTTAGGATCGTATAGCGTTTATCCATCGGATCCATGGGTAAATGATAAATATTGTGTAGGCGTGGTGCTTAGACCATATTTATCTGCGATTGCACCTTATATGCCGGATCGTGGGGTGGTCCGCGATGGTGACAGCTTCGTTGGTTCTTATATAGTCCCCCTCCCGTGTGTAAGGCAGGCAGAGCAACACTATTACGGGGGAGTGATTGCTATGTTTCTCATCTTCCTTGATAATATCACTATGCATGGGCGTAGTCCTTTCTCGCAATGATTGCCAAGTGTACTTGCACTAACTATGATATGCTAGACTTTATAGTTAAGAATAACTTAGGAAATATCCTTGTAATTCGTCCTAATACCATGCTAATGACTTGCTAGAATATCTGTTGAGGTGCTTATCATTATTATATGTGGCTAGCTGATCAGATTAATTATCTTTGTCACCATTCATACTTTATCTATATTTTATGTGACACTTACCCCTGTATGAAAGAGATAGATGAATGCTCTCACTTATACATGCAATGATTGATACTCATTCCTATATTCTATTTCATAATCAACATTGATGTTAGTAATCCCTTCCCAGTGGTAAAAATATAAATAACGATACCTGGAATACTTTCCGGTTAAAATGCTACATCGGTATTAATCTGTGCGCTTGCAGATCTTATTTATTATTTATTTAGAAGAGCAGTTGCATATTTCAATACCGCGTCTCTCATGTCATGCTGGGGATGACAACTTGGCTTAAGTGGCATGAGGGATAGGTTCGGCATTTTTGGCGCCGTTATCAGAATTAGAAAACTAAGTCTACTTTTGGTAATGACGTTAAGAATGCCCAACAGTTAGCTGGATACTATCGCCGATTTATACTAGACTTCTCAAAGATTGCCAAAGCAATGACAAGTCTGTTACAGAAAGATCACAAGTTTGTGTGGACAGGGGAGTGTGAGACAGCTTTCCACGCCTTGCGGAAACTGTTAACCACTGCTCCAGTTCTTGCGCAGCCCGACTTCGAGAAGCCTTTTGATGTGTTCTGCGACGCATCAAAAACAGAATTAGGCTGTGTTCTAATGCAAGAAGGAAGAGTCATTGCTTATGCCTCCCGTCAGTTGAGAAAACATGAAATCAATTATCCGACACATGATCTTGAGCTTGCCGCTGTAGTGCATGCCTTAAAGATTTGGAGGCACTATTTACTTGGTAATGTATGTAATATTTTCACCGATCACAAGAGTTTCAAGTACATTTTTACCCAACCAAAATTGAACATGAGACAGCAAAGATGGTTAGAACTAATCAAAGATTACAACTTGAATGTACAGTATCACCCTGGGAAAGCCAATGTAGTAGCGGATGCTTTGAGTAGAAAGTCACATTGCTTGAATATGCAACCCTTACTCGAGGATGGTTTTAATCTAATGCACCCTACCGTGTTACATAGTATTCAGATCAGTTGCTTCTTGGAGAGTAAGATAATAGAAGGCCAGAAAGCAGACAAAAGGATATTCCACATCAAAAAGAAAATTAGAGAAGAACCCTCAAAACACTTCAGAGTGGACGAACGGGACGTGTTGTGGTTCGACAACCGTCTTGTTGTTCCAAAGGATAGAGAGCTTAAGAATAAAATTATGGATGAATCTCATCTCTCTAAGTTGTCCATTCATCCTAGCAGTAGTAAAATGTACCAAGAACTAAGACCTCGCTATTGGTGGACAAAGATGAAGAAAGAAATTGCAGCTTATGTAGCCAGATGTGACACATGTTGTAGGGTGAAAGCTATTCACATGAAACCTGCCGGATTGTTACAACCTTTGTCAGTACCTAGTTGGAAGTGGGATGATATAAGTATGGATTTCATCACAGGTTTGCCCACTACTCAGAAAGACCATGATTCGATTTGGGTAATCGTGGATCGTCTTACTAAGACAATCCACTTTTTGCCTGTCAAGACAGATTATAGACCACCTCAATATGCTGAGAAGTATATTGCTGAGATTGTGAGATTGCATGGAATACCGAAGACTATAGTGTCTGACAGAGGGTCACAGTTCACTGCTCACTTTTGGGAGCACTTGCATAAAGGTTTGGGAACTAGTTTGATTCGTAGTACTGCCTATCATCCTCAAACAGATGGTCAGACTGAAAGAGTTAACGCTGTTTTAGAAGATATGTTAAGAGCTTGTGTGTTGTCTTTCAGAGGTTCATGGGAGTCATGGTTACCCTTAACAGAGTTCGCATATAATAATAGCTATCAAGAAAGTATCAAAATGGCACCTTTTGAGGCTCTGTATGGCCGAAAGTGTCGAACACCTCTAAACTGGATTGAGCCAGGGGAAAGAAGGTATTACGGTATTGACTTCGTGGAAGAAGCCGAAAAGAAAGTTCATATTATTCAGCAAAATATGAGAGCAGCTCAGTCACGTCAGAAAAGTTATGTGGATAAGAGGAGGAGACCACTTGTGTTCGAAGTTGGTGACTATGTTTATCTAAAAGTCACGCCCATGAAGAAGAAGCAGTTTGGAGTACGTAGAAAGCTTGCCACCAGATTTGTAGGACCCTACAAAATTTTGGAAAGAAAGGGTCCAGTGGCTTACAAATTAGAATTACCTGAAGCAATGGGTGCTATATTCCCAGTTTTTCACGTATCACATCTCAAGAAGTGTTTGCGCGTTCCAGAGGAAAGAATTGAATCTCGAGGCATAAAACTTAAGTCAGATCTGGTGTATCGTGAGCAGCCAATTCGAGTTTTGGATTCCAAGGAGAGGGCTACTCAAAACAGTGTGGTGAAAACGTATAAGATACAGTGGAGTCATCATGATGAAGGGGATGCATCTTGGAAAACGGGTGAATACCTACAAAAAGCATACGAAGATTTTTATAATAAATGGTTCGTAACTCAAATCTCGGGACGATATTTTTATAAGGAGGGAGGGCTGTAACACCTCGGTGTTACGCAAGCATTAACATTGCAAATCATGAGCATAACATGTCATATCATTCATAATCATATGTAGTAAGATTATACCTTTAATGAAATAAAAGCTTGGAAAATAGTATTCATAACATGATGTGACAATGTGCTAATTACATTCATCAAATTTGTGCAACTATAAATTTTATATCACTTAGAATTATAGGTGAAATTTTTGGAGCAACTAAATTACTCAAAGTTTTGTCAAAAACTTGTTTCAAAAATGTTATTTGAAAATATTAAAAAAATCCTCCCTAAATTAGCTTTTATTCTACAATTCAAAATCTATAAGAGTTTTGAGGTTGGCCCCTTAATCAAAGTTGTATAGAATTAAATTCTAAGCAACTTTTATTTTTGGGCTATTTTCAAAAAAGGTCCTTTTCTTGCTCAAAATGAGGTTTGAAAACTGTATTTGAAATTTGTTTGAAAATAGAAAATAGAAAATCAAATTCTAACCTAAATAGGCCGCCGCCTCGTTTCCGGCCCGCTGCTGGAAGCGGCCCAGCTCCGCGCGCGCACGCCCGCGCTCGCGCCCTGTCTCGGCCCGGCCCAGTCCGGCCGTCTTCTCCCTCCCGCGCGCCCGCGCTCGCTGGCGCCCGCGGCAGACTGCGCTCGCCGCGTGGCGGCGCATGCTGGTGACGCCTTCCGCGTGGCTGCCCGTGGCCCCCGCGCACTCCACCTCAAAGCACCGCGCGCGCTCGGCCTCCATCCATTCGCCCGCTCGTTCGCTCCCTTCCTCCTTCCTCCAGAGAACCCGAGCGGGAGAGCCGCTCGCCACCGCGCGCCATCGCCGGACACGCGCGTTTCGGCAGCTCCAGCTCACCGCAAGCCGCTCCATCTTGCCCCAAGCTTCTCCTCCCTCGGGCGAACCCTGCACACACCGGAATCGGCCGTGGTAAGCCTTCTCTCCGCGTGAATTGCTCGCCGGAGCACCGACCGAGCTCACCGGACTTGCCCGCTCCATGGAGCACCTCTCTCCGCTCCACCTTACTCCCTTCCAGCGCGCGCATCGTGCTCGCCTTGGCTCACCGGTGCTCGAGCACTTTTTCTTGCCCTGTTTCTTGGCCGAAGCTGGCTGGCCGGCGGTTCACCGCGCCACCGTTCCACCATGAACGGCAGTGACCGGTCCCCCGAGCTCCGCTGGCTACCCCGCGTGCACCACTGAGTTCGCAACCTTGCGGTGGGTCACGTGGTGCCTCTGGCTTGGCCGTAGACTTCGCCGCCGGCGAGCTGTGGACGCCGAAGTTCCCTCTTTGTTCTCTGCGATTGACGAGTGGGGTCACGGGCCCACCTGTCGGTCTCGTGGATTGTCTCTATGTTCAATTTCTGGGTGCACGTAGCATTAGTCAGCCGGTTTTCAAAAAGAGATTTAATTAATTGTTTTCCAGAAAATGTAAAAGGGTTTCAAAAATCCATAACTTGCTCATTTTAGCTCCAAAAATTGTGAAATAAATTTCTATGGACTCTTTGGAACCAGATCTACAATATAAAAATATTGCATGTCAATATTGCATTACTTTTCTGTAGTGTTTTATTTAATCCTTGAAATTGGTGTTTTATTGAAAAATTGATAATAAATTATAGAAAAATCAGAAAAATGTGGTTCTAAGTATTTAATCTTTTTGTGCAATGTTCTTGCTAGAAAAATTATGTATCATGTCTGTTCTGTAGAAAAATTTTTATGTGTAGTTCAAATGCTTTTTATTACTAATATTTGTTATTTTTGTTAATTAAATAAATGTGAATAAAACATGCAAGTAATAATTTTTCTACAGTGATTGTTTACTATGTAGAAAGTAGGAAAATTGCTAAATCTGTTGTTTGATACTTTTCATAATACAAAGTATTTTCATGCTTGTTTTTAGGCCTTAGCTTGTTATTTTTGTATAGACAGTTCTAGTAATCCAAATGCAATGAAATTTTTGTGGCATGCTAGAATTGATGATAATAATCCACTGTAATTTTCTAAGATTTTTCTGTGCTACCAAAATAGGTGTTGCTGTTCAAGCCTAGTGCTAACTAGGGTTTACATTCAATCTTTGATGCAAGATTAGTTAGTAAACTATGCTTTGGTGTATCTTTGAAGCATCTTAAGTGTCAAGGTGCCTTTGCATGATAGAGCATAGTGGTGATAGTTTATGAGTACATGTTCTTGGATGATGTAGACTACCTTGTAGAAGAGTCGTAAGTTCCACGTAATTCAAACAAAATAACATGCTCATCTACATCTCATTCATCATCATCATCTTATGTCATCCCTGCAATCCACCTAGACATAAGCACTTATAATTCTGCATCATACAGGATCGCAGGAAGTGACCCCGGTAGCAGTTCCCGAGGACCCGGAAGAGCAGTCCGAGGTGCAAGAGCAGGAGGCGACCGAAGCCGAAGAGGAGGTCGGTGAAGATCTTCCAGAGTGCCCCGACCACCGTCCGAGCTCCTTTGAGAGAGGCAAGCCCCGGAGCATTTCTCTCCCGGTTTGCAAATAATTTATTATTAGTTTTACCTAATTGATGCATTACGTTTAGGAGTTGTTTGCAACCGTTGCTGCATTACACCTTGTTTCACCTTGCTTTACCCGATCCTTGTTACCTTGGTGTCCGCGGTCAATAATTACTTAGTTTGCTTAGACCGATAGAAGTTGGGTGATTGCCTGTCATCCGCGAGCTCTAGGAGATTACTTGGATCTATGTAAAAGATATGTCATTGAGAATAACTAAGTGTCGAACGGGATTTGAGACCGGGCGGAGACTTGCAGGGTTTCGAACTGTAGTGTTCTCCGTCTGAGTCGATTAAGGACCGACCGTTGTTGGGCCTCGAGTCATGTTGAACGCATGCCTCATATTTAGCTGGCCGAATAATGTACCTTTCGACCGCGAAGCTGGGAGATTATTCGGACCGAGTGGATTGCCCGTAACGCACTGTACCGGAGCAGTAGTGGCAGGATACGGGGGCGCGATGATAAGGCCAAAGAGCAGTCGGACGGCCCCCGGGTACATGTGGTTCTTGGCAAGCTCGCGACTTTACCTGAATAGTTGACTCGGTGACCAATACCTCACTTTAGCGGGTGAGTGAGGTTTGTGTGAGGAATAAATTACCAGCTGGTTAATAATCGATTTGAATCGCCATCGTTCACTGGATAGTGAACACTTGACTTGAGCTACTTCATCGTAGTAATATTGATAAAATACTTGGATAGTTATGTGAAAGATGACATGATACTATTGTTAATGATCATTGGTAATCCTTACTTGCTTAATTACATGTTACTCTAGCACAGGTGCAAACATAGTTGACAGGGTAATAAAGATTAAATTACTGCATGCTTTTGGAAAGGAATTGTTAAGTTGAAAATGCTTTTCTTGCAAATGAGTCAGCTACCCCACCAGAAAGCCTATCATGATCCTTGGTGTCATTTTATTTTTGGTTCTGTCGGGTAAGTCTAGCTGAGTACCTTCTCATACTCAGGGCTTTTTTCCCACTTGTTGCAGATGGGCAGATGTATTACGACTACTGTATCAACTGCCTCTATCCTGCGATGGGCGAAGCTTAGGACCATGGACAATGGTCATTCATTATTTCTCGTCTGATGCTTTTGCCGGAGATGATCATAAGCTGGCACTTTATTTCAAATACTGTGTGTGTGCGTGATTTGAACTACTGCTTCCGCTACTTTTATTCGAACCTGGTTTGTAATAACTATGTTTAAACTCCGATGTATTTTATGCCGAGAACTTTTATGTAACTTATGATGGTGACCGCTAAACTTAGTACGATCTTGGCTGTTATATGAAATGGTTTGAAATCCGTCGGGATTTCACGGACTACCGGGTTATACGGGCTTAAGTTTGTTAAATTGTCCGCTCGTTGGATGATTTTCCTACTTAATCTCGTATAATTGGGCGGTTCTGTTACACCATCTCTGGCCGAAGCCTCTGGCGTGCAGTAACTCGATCAAGAACGGCCAAGAGAGGGTGTCGAACGCTTTGGAGATGTCCAATTTGAGTAACAGCATGGGGACCTTGCTCTTCCGTATCAGCACTGCGGCTCGCTGGACATACTTAAAGTTATCTTGGATAGACCTTGCTCGGATGAAGGCGTTCTGGTTTTTGCCAACTAGCTGGTCCAGCTTTGGTGCTAGTCTTAGCGCTAGTACCTTGGAGATTAGCTTTGCGAAGCTGTGTATCATTGTTATCGGGCGAAAATCTCCGGGTGCCGACGCACCGACTTTCTTTGGCAGGAGGACAATAAGGGCGTTGTTTAGCTTCTCCAACCCTCTGAAGTCACACTTGTTGATGGCTTGAACTGCAGCCATTACCTCTGTGAAAGCTCTATGTTTGGTGTTGGTAATTAGTGACAATGCCTAAGTACTAATCCTATGTCTAAGTTGTATGTAGCATATGAGGATTAGTACACTCCAAGGTTGGTGGCAAGATGGACATGGTGATCATGATGGCCACACTTGGATTTGGACGCAACCCTACGCGATCAAGGCAAAGGTATATGCTTAAGGGTTGTGTTTTAGTAACCAAGACACCTAGTGGGTGTGGTTACATTATAGGATAGATAGCCGTACTATAAAGAGGGGAATGACGCGGCTATTGAACTCCTAAGTGCCCCTAGATGTGCATTTCATGATCATATGCATTTGGATAGAACTAATAACGCCTCGAAAAATGATTGTGAAAATGCTAACACATTCGCACATGACATGATCACTTGGTGGTGTTAGCACGTTTGTGACGGCGTTGGAGTTTGAGCGGTAGAGAGGGTTTGGGGGTCCTCTCTCCCTCCCGCCGAGCGTGCGAGCGCGGGATTCAGGCGATTTCGGGGAAATGAAATGCCTATTTTCCACTACGCCGGAAGTCGGAAATCGAACGGAAGCGAACGGAGGTCACAGTGGCACCGGACGCTGCACCGGACGCTGCACCGGACGCGGTCACTGTGCGACCGGCGCGTCCGGTCAGTGTCCAGTGACTGCGCGGTTTTTCGGTTGTTTCTTCGGACGCGTGGCGCGTCCGGTCACAGGCCACCGGACGCGTCCGGTCGTCCAGGGAGCTTACTGGACTCCCACCGGACGCGGTCACTGTGGCGTCCGGTCGGTTTACCAGCGCGTCCGGTCGTTGGTTTGTTTTGCGCGACTCAGAGTTCACCGGCACGTCCGGTGAGTCACGGGACCGGCGCGTCCGGTGGTGACCAGCGCGTCCGGTCGTTACGACCGGCGCGTCCGGTCAGTGTTTCGAAATTTAGCCGTTGCGGCACCGGCGCGTCCGGTCAGTTGGACCAGCGCGTCCGGTGAGCGCGACTGCTGCTGATTTCAGTTTCTAACGGCTATATTCGAAGGGGTACGTCTATATATACTCGTTGGCCGGCTCAAGGCTCTCCCTCTTGGACATTTGACATACTTGTGAGCACTTTGAGCTAAGCAACTCCCCTCCCACTCATCTCTCTTGCTTCTTTGCATATTCGAAGTGAGATTGAGTGATCCAAGTGCATTTGCATCGTGAGATAGCATCTAGTTGGCACTTGGTGGTTGATTTGCTGCGGGATTCTTGTTTCTCTTGGTGGTTGCCGCCACCTAGACGGTTTGGAGCAGCTTGGAGGCATTGGCAAGAGTTGGTGTTTGTTCTTGGCCACCTCCGGTGATTGTAAGAGGTTTGTGCCTACCTCGGCGGAGCGCCAAAGGCAACATTAGTGGATTGCTCGTGTCATTGCAACCTTTTTGCCATTTGGTAGGTTCTTGTGGTGCCTTTTGAGAGGCTCGGTGTGAGACCGATTAGCCACCGAACCACGTGGTGAAGAGGGACACAACGGGGACTAGCGTGCCGGCAAGCACGTGAACCTCGGGATAAATCTTTGTGTCATCACTTTCATATTGTTATTGATTGATCCCGGTGTTCGGTTATCTTGGTATTCATTGTTAATCATATTGGTTGGCTCAATACTTCGCCCCTCGGTGATACCCTCCTAACCCTCACTTGTATTACTTTCTTAGTTATCTTTGCTAGCTAGTTAGCTTTGCTAGAGTAGCTCTTTTGTGTAGCTTGCTAGTTGTTGTTGTAGTTTCCTTCTCGGTTTAACTTGTGCGGTTGAGTGCCCATATACTAGAATTGTGAATTGGATAGGTGGCTTGCAAACACCCCGTAGGCTAAGCAAAACTCGCATCTCGCTATTTGTTATATTGATAAACTTGTTTAGCTTGTCTTTGTAGAAAGTTTTAAAAGGCTATTCACCCCCCTCTAGCCATCTAGACCTTTCAAGTGGTATCGGAGCCGTGGTCACCGTTTGCAAGGCTTAACAACCTCGGTGCAAGATGGCTCAAGTTATGTTCAATCATGTTAATGGCAAGCCTCCATTCTTTGATGGTGTCTCTTCCTTTGATCATTGGAAAAGGAAGATGAAGCAATATCTAGGCAATATACATGAGAAGGTTTGGGATGTGACCAATGAAGGATACATTATTCTTGATGAAGAAAATCTCACTCCAAATGACCGTATCAACAAACAATGCAACACGGCGGCACTTGACACAATCTACCGTGCCATTGATGACAAAGTATTTGAGCAAATCAAAGATCTTGAAAAGGCAAATGAGCTTTGGATAAGGCTTGAAGAAACATATGAAGGCACTTCAACGGTAAAAAGTGCCAAGCTATATATGCTCAAGGACAAGTTCTCCACTTTCAAGATGAAGGATGATGAATCCATCCCGGAGATGTTCTATAGGCTCCAAGTCATTGTCAATGATCTCAAGGGGCTTGGAGAGAAGGTTGAGGACAAGGACTTCTCACACAAGTTCTTGATGTGCTTACCCAAGAAGTTTGCCACCTTGAGAAGAATGATCTTTAGAGAGGGATTGGACAAGGTCAAACCAACCAATGTGCTTGGAGATATAATGACCGATGCTCAATACAATGATGATGAAGATGAGGTAGAAGAGAAGAAGGAGACCAAGGTCAAGCAAGAGAAGAACATTGCATTCAAGGCTTCATCTTCTAAGGGCAAGAGCAAGGTGGAGAGTGATGATGATGATCCATTCGATGATGAGACCATGGCCCTCCTAGTGCACAAGATGGGGAGGTTCATGAAGAAGAAAGGATATGGGGCAAGGAAGAGAAGGGATTTCATGAAGGCAAAGGAGGTGCTTTGCTACAATTGCAATAGCCCCGATCATATAGTGGCAAAGTGCCCCTATGAAGATAAAAGATATCATGATGGGGAGTTGAAGTTGAAGAAGAACAAGAAGGACAAGAAGGAGAAGAAAGAGAAGAAGAGCTTCACTATCAACAAGAAGAAGAAGGGTGGTGGTTATGTGGTCACTTGGGATAGTGACAACTCCGATAATGATGATGATGAAAGCTCTAGTGATGATGAGAGGACCACTCGACGAGCCATTGCAAACATCGCTCTCTCCAACAAGTCATCCATCTTCGACACTACATCGACATGCCTTATGGCCAAGCCTACCAAGGTAAAATATGATGATAGTGATGATGATTCTTGTGCTAGTGATGATTGTAGGAGTGATGATGAGGAGGATGAGGACTACTCCAAGGATGATCTATTGGGCATAATAGATCAAATGAGCAAAGGCTACAAGAGGACAACCAAAAAATACAAAATCTTGGAACAAGAGCTCATTGCCAAGAGCAATGAAAATGATGCCTTGATGGAGGAGCTTGTTACTCTCAAAAAGAGTAAGGAGTGCAAAGGAATTGAACAAGAGCTTAAAGCTCTTAGGAAATCCTTTGATGAGCTAGAGGCCTCTCGTGAGTGTCTAAAGGAAGACCACGAGGACCTTGAAGTTGCTCACACTAGGCTTAAGGAAGCCCACTCCTCTCTACTTGAGCTCATCAAGGAAAAGGACCTCAAGTTGGAGAAGCTCATGAAGGAAGCTAAGGAGGAGCAAGTGATTATCACTTGTGATATTGGACTAACATGTGATATTATTGATGATTCTTTATATGTTGGTCCTACTAATGCTTCATGTAGCTCATCATCATCCACCACAACCAACTCTACCTCTACTACTAGTGATTCATCACTTGTGGTTGAGAATGAGACTCTCAAGAGAGAGGTGGGTGATCTCACCCGCGCATTAGGCAATGCCTATGGTGGGGATGCCCGCTTGCTAAAATGCTTGGGTAGCCAAAGGTTCTCTCTTAACAAAGAGGGTTTGGGCTATACTCCCAAGAAGGGCAAGGCGGCCTTTGCTACTCCAAAGTCTCGCTTTGTGAAGAACAATGGTCGTTATTGCAATAGATGCAAGCAAGTTGGGCATCTAGAGATTAATTGTAATAAAATGAACAAGAACAACAACAAGTCTCATGCTAAAATGGATTACATTCCTTTCGATTCTTGTTACGTGCTTACCAAGGGTGTGAAAGGTGTGCATGCTAAGTTTGTCGGTACACCAATTGTGGGTCCAAAGAAGAAGGCCATTTGGGTACCAAAGAGCTTAGTTACTAACCTCCAAGGACCCAAACAAGTATGGGTACCTAAGAAACATTAATTTATTTTGTAGGTAAATTACAAGGCTGGAGGAAGGCATTGGGTGCTTGATAGTGGGTGCTCTCAACATATGACCGGTGATTCAAGAATGTTCAACTCTCTCAAATCAAATGATAGTGGCATTGATAGTATCACATTTGGTGATAATAGCAAGGGTGATGTGAAGGCTCTTGGAAGGATTGCAATCTCAAATGATCATAGCATTTCCAATGTGCTCTTAGTTGAAAAGTTGAATTTCAATCTTCTCTCGGTTGCTCAATTGTGTGATCTCGGTTTCAAGTGCATATTTGGTGTTGATGATGTGGAGATAATTAGTGTTGATGGCTCTAATTTGATCTTCAAAGGCTTTAGATATGAGAATCTATACTTGGTTGATTTCAATGCTAGTGACACTCAACTCTCAACATGCTTGCTCACCAAATCAAGTATGGGTTGGTTATGGCATAGAAGACTTGGTCATGTTGGCATGAAGCAATTGAACAAGTTAGTGAAGCATGACTTAGAGGCTTGAAGGATGTCACATTTGAGAAAGATAAGCTATGTAGTGCATGTCAAGCCGGAAAGCAAGTAGGCAACACTCATCCATTGAAAAGCATCATGAGTACTTCCAAGGCTTTTGAGTTGTTGCACATGGATCTATTTGGACCAACTACATACACAAGCATTGGTGGCAATAAGTATGGGTTTGTGATTGTGGATGATTTCACTAGATACACATGGGTATTCTTTCTTGGGGACAAGAGTGATGTATTTGACATATTCAAGAAGTTCATCAAGAGAGTGCAAAATGAGTTTGAGACCACAATCAAGAAAGTGAGAAGTGACAATGGAAGTGAGTTTAGAAATACAAGAATTGATGAGCTATGTGAGGAGCTTGGAATCAAACATCAATTCTCGGCCAAGTATACACCTCAATCTAATGGCCTAGTTGAGAGGAAGAATAGAACTTTGATTGATATGGCGAGATCAATGTTGAATGAGTATAATGTGAGTCATTCATTTTGGGCCGAAGCAATCAACACGGCTTGCTTCTATAGCAACCGCCTCTATTGCCACAAGTTTCTAGAGAAGACACCATATGAGATCTTAAATGGAAGAAAGCCCAACATTGCATACTTTCGGGTATTTGGTTGCAAATGCTATATCTTGAAGAAGGGCACTAGATTGAGCAAGTTTGAAAAGAAATGTGATGAAGGATTCTTACTTGGTTACTCCACTACTAGCAAAGCTTATAGAGTTTGGAATTTGGCTAGTGGCTTACTTGAGGAAGTTCATGATGTTGAGTTTGATGAAACAAATGGCTCTCAAGATGAAGAAAATAACTTGGATGATGTGAGAGGAACTCAATTGACCAATGCTATGAAAGAAATGGATATTGGTGATATTAGGCCAAAGCAAGTGATTGATGTGGATGACAACAAAGATCAAGTGCTCCAAAGTCCAATTACACAAGCTAGTGGGTCTCTAATGCAAAATCAAGCTAGTACATCATCTCAAGTGCAACAAGATCAACAAGTGGCTAGTTCATCATCTCCAACTCATGATCAACATCAACATCCAAGCAATCAAGTGCAAGTGCTTCAACCAACCAACATTGCTAGAGATCATCCATTAGATTCCATCATTGGTGACATACAAAGGGGAGTTCAAACTAGATCAAGATTGGCATCATTTTGTGCTCACTCTTCTTTTGTGTCAATGGAAGAACCCAAGGACATTGATAAAGCATTGAGAGATCCGGATTGGGTAAATGCAATGCATGAAGAACTCAACAACTTCAAGAGAAATGAAGTATGGGAACTAGTTGAAAGGCCTAAGAATCATAATGTCATTGGAACAAGATGGGTCTTTCGCAACAAGCAAGATCAAGATGGAATAGTAGTAAGGAACAAAGCAAGACTAGTGGCTCAAGGTTACACACAAATAGAGGGTCTTGACTTTGGTGAAACTTATGCCCCGGTTGCAAGATTGGAAGCAATTAGGATCTTACTTGCCTATGCTTGTGCTCACAATATCAAGCTATATCAAATGGATGTGAAGAGTGCATTTCTAAATGGGTACATTCAAGAGGAGGTGTATGTGAAGCAACCTCCCGGCTTTGAAGATGACAAGAAACCCAACCATGTATACAAGCTAAGGAAAGCTTTGTATGGATTGAAGCAAGCACCTAGAGCATGGTATGAAAGATTGAGGGACTTCTTGCTATCTAAAGGATTTGTCATGGGCAAAGTGGATACTACTCTATTCACCAAGAAGATTGGGAAAGACTTGTTTGTATTGCAAATATATGTTGATGATATCATCTTCGGTTCAACCAATCAAGATTATTGTGATGAGTTTGGGAAAATGATGGCAAAGGAATTTGAAATGTCAATGATCGGTGAACTTAGTTTCTTTCTTGGACTTCAAATCAAACAAATGAAGGAAGGAACATTTGTGAGCCAAACCAAGTACATCAAAGATATGCTCAAAAAATTTGGCATGGAAGATGCAAAGGGCATTACAACTCCAATGGGCACTAGTGGAAGTTTGGATAGTGACAAGAGTGGCAACATGGTGGATCAAAAGCTATATAGATCAATGATTGGTAGTCTACTCTATGTGACGGCATCAAGGCCCGATGTGATGTTTAGTGTATGTATGTGTGCAAGATTTCAAGCCTCACCAAGAGAAAGTCATTTGAAGGCAACAAAGAGAATATTGAGGTATTTGAAGCATACACAAGATGTTGGATTATGGTATCCCAAAGGTGCAAGCTTTGAGCTAGTTGGATATTCGGATTCCGACTATGCCGGTGACAAAGTGGAGAGAAAGAGCACTTCCGGGACTTGTCAATTGTTGGGAAGATCACTTGTCTCATGGTCATCCAAGAAGCAAAATAGCATTGCACTATCTACCGCCGAAGCCGAATACATCGCCGCGGGTAGTTGTTGTGCACAAATCTTGTGGATGAAGGCAACATTGAAGGATTTTGGAATCAATTTCAAGAATGTGCCATTGCTATGTGATAATGAAAGTGCCGTAAAGCTAACCAACAATCCGGTTCAACATCAAAGAACAAAGCATATTGATGTTCGTCATCATTTCATTAGAAATCACCAACAAAAGGGTGACATTGCTATTGAGAGTGTGGGCACCGAAGATCAACTAGCCGATCTATTCACCAAGCCACTTGATGAGAAGAGATTTCACAAGCTAAAGAATGAGTTGAACATAATTGACTTCTCCAACATGAGTTGATGCACCCCATATATGACATGCCTCTCCTTCGAGCCCCAAGGTACAATTGGTTGACATATCATACATTCTATGCTAAGGACTTGTTTAGTGCATAATTTACATGTTCTAGGCTCATTCATGAAAATCAAATGACTTTGAAGTTTATATGGTGCCACTATTGTTTCCATGACTTGTATGATCTAGTGGTAGCATATAACTTGTTTGAGTAGCTTGTGATCCTAAGTGTTTAATCTAGATCACTTGTCTAAATATTTGCTTCAACATGGTGCATGATAACCCTTCTAGTGAGGTGTGAAGAAGCTTGCCCTTGGATCAAACCGAAGCATTTCATTTGTGCAAGCAATCTAGGTTGAATCACAAACTTGATCCTCACCCCATAATTCAACATGATAATCTATCTAAAATTGGTCCCTTGTGGTCATTGGTGCCAAAGGGGGAGAAAAAGTTGTTCACAAAGATAGCACTCAAAAGGGGAGAAGCACAAAGGGGGAGACAAATGTTGTTCACAAAAATAGATTCTAAAAGGGGAGAATTGATAAAGGAAGGGGATCAACTAAAATTTTTGAACACACAAGTAGGGGGAGCAAGCTCTTAAACATGAATGTTGCATTTCTTTGTGCACTTCATATGTATGATGCATAGTTATGCATTTCTTTTTCTCCGATACATTGCTTGTGTGGTGTTTTGCTAGTATACAATTGAATGGTGTATTGAAGTACTAGCATGAATAGGAAGTAGTTAGATTTTTCTTGCTTCATATCTTTCTAAGTGGTACTAGAACCTTGCTTATAATGTTGATCTCACGAGGTTTCTAGTTATGTTTGTGCTTTTCCAAGTGATATCTAACTACACAAGGTGCTAAGATGGTGTTTATCGCTACTCCGATGGTATCACGCTTCAAAGGTCTATAATCTAAAACACTTAGCACCTATTGGTAGTCAATGCTCCTAATCTTTCCTATCTAACATGTATGCTTCCAAAATCCAAACATATAGCATACATGTAGGGGGAGCCATTGCTATCAATTTGAATTCATGTTCACTTGTCCATAATTCTTACACATGGTAATATACTTGGACAATGTGACATGGGTTCAATCTAAATTTTATCATAATATCTTTGTGAAAGGGTTGTCACCAATTACCAACAAGGGGGAGATTGAAAGCTCTATGTTTGGTGTTGGTAATTAGTGACAATGCCTAAGTACTAATCCTATGTCTAAGTTGTATGTAGCATATGAGGATTAGTACACTCCAAGGTTGGTGGCAAGATGGACATGGTGATCATGATGGCCACACTTGGATTTGGACGCAACCCTACGCGATCAAGGCAAAGGTATATGCTTAAGGGTTGTGTTTTAGTAACCAAGACACCTAGTGGGTGTGGTTACATTATAGGATAGATAGCCGTACTATAAAGAGGGGAATGACGCGGCTATTGAACTCCTAAGTGCCCCTAGATGTGCATTTCATGATCATATGCATTTGGATAGAACTAATAACGCCTCGAAAAATGATTGTGAAAATGCTAACACATTCGCACATGACATGATCACTTGGTGGTGTTAGCACGTTTGTGACGGCGTTGGAGTTTGAGCGGTAGAGAGGGTTTGGGGGTCCTCTCTCCCTCCCGCCGAGCGTGCGAGCGCGGGATTCAGGCGATTTCGGGGAAATGAAATGCCTATTTTCCACTACGCCGGAAGTCGGAAATCGAACGGAAGCGAACGGAGGTCACAGTGGCACCGGACGCTGCACCGGACGCTGCACCGGACGCGGTCACTGTGCGACCGGCGCGTCCGGTCAGTGTCCAGTGACTGCGCGGTTTTTCGGTTGTTTCTTCGGACGCGTGGCGCGTCCGGTCACAGGCCACCGGACGCGTCCGGTCGTCCAGGGAGCTTACTGGACTCCCACCGGACGCGGGCACTGTGGCGTCCGGTCGGTTTACCAGCGCGTCCGGTCGTTGGTTTGTTTTGCGCGACTCAGAGTTCACCGGCGCGTCCGGTGAGTCACGGGACCGGCGCGTCCGGTGGTGACCAGCGCGTCCGATCGTTACGACCGGCGCGTCCGGTCAGTGTTTCGAAATTTAGCCGTTGCGGCACCGGCGCGTCCGGTCAGTTGGACCAGCGCGTCCGGTGAGCGCGACTGCTGCTGATTTCAGTTTCTAACGGCTATATTCGAAGGGGTACGTCTATATATACTCGTTGGCCGGCTCAAGGCTCTCCCTCTTGGACATTTGACATACTTGTGAGCACTTTGAGCTAAGCAACTCCCCTCCCACTCATCTCTCTTGCTTCTTTGCATATTCGAAGTGAGATTGAGTGATCCAAGTGCATTTGCATCGTGAGATAGCATCTAGTTGGCACTTGGTGGTTGATTTGCTGCGGGATTCTTGTTTCTCTTGGTGGTTGCCGCCACCTAGACGGTTTGGAGCAGCTTGGAGGCATTGGCAAGAGTTGGTGTTTGTTCTTGGCCACCTCCGGTGATTGTAAGAGGTTTGTGCCTACCTCGGCGGAGCGCCAAAGGCAACATTAGTGGATTGCTCGTGTCATTGCAACCTTTTTGCCATTTGGTAGGTTCTTGTGGTGCCTTTTGAGAGGCTCGGTGTGAGACCGATTAGCCACCGAACCACGTGGTGAAGAGGGACACAACGGGGACTAGCGTGCCGGCAAGCACGTGAACCTCGGGATAAATCTTTGTGTCATCACTTTCATATTGTTATTGATTGATCCCGGTGTTCGGTTATCTTGGTATTCATTGTTAATCATATTGGTTGGCTCAATACTTCGCCCCTCGGTGATACCCTCCTAACCCTCACTTGTATTACTTTCTTAGTTATCTTTGCTAGCTAGTTAGCTTTGCTAGAGTAGCTCTTTTGTGTAGCTTGCTAGTTGTTGTTGTAGTTTCCTTCTCGGTTTAACTTGTGCGGTTGAGTGCCCATATACTAGAATTGTGAATTGGATAGGTGGCTTGCAAACACCCCGTAGGCTAAGCAAAACTCGCATCTCGCTATTTGTTATATTGATAAACTTGTTTAGCTTGTCTTTGTAGAAAGTTTTAAAAGGCTATTCACCCCCCCTCTAGCCATCTAGACCTTTCACTCTGCCCTGATGATATTCCACGAGGATTTGTAGAACATCCCGGTGAACCTGTCCGGACCCAGCGCTCGGGCAGCCGGTAACTCCTTTATGGCAGCAGTGATCTCCGTCTCCGTGATCTCCATGTCTAAGTCGTCGAGCGTCAACGGCTCGATACCGAGCTCGGCGAAGTTGAGCGACACGCCCCCGTTCAACACCGTACCGAAGACAGAGGCGAAGTGATCGAGGAACGCCAGCTCCATGGCAATGTGGTCCATAATGACATGCCCCTGGACGTTCAGGGAAGGTATGTAATTTCTTCTTTTTCTTCCGCGGGCGACGAGGTGGAAATATGCCGTGTTGGCGTCTCCTTCAGCGATGTGTCTGATCCAGGACCGTTGCCTGGCCAGCGTTCTCTCGAGCGACGCGAGGCCGAGGCAGCGCATCTTCATGCGTTTTTGAAGCGCGTTCTCCGGATCACAGGCTAGAGCGGGTCAATAGGCTGGCTAAATTGGGCCGCGAGAAAGGCCAGATCACCTGGTAGATAGAAATATACGGTGAAAACTAAAAAGTGTGCAGCAATTTTCATAATTTATGGTAAAAACTAAAAAAGTATGTAGAAATTTTCACAATTTATTATTAAAATAAGATATAGATATAGATAAATCCAGGGTACGGATGCGGACTCCGTTGATCGCGGGATCAGCTGAGCTCACGTCAGGGTAGGTAAACTGGCGCTGTATTTATTTATCTGCCGTCATCAGTTCATTATTATGGAGTACAGTACAGTATTATACTGCTGCTAGTGTCACCAGTTCATCACAAGGCACATGCGTGTAACTGCTTGGGAAAAAGACGTTAGTATTTTATTCGCGGAATCGTCCCTGTTCAATTTGTCGGTATGCATGGAAGGGATCTTGGATTGTGATCTGTATTCAGACTCTGACAAGGAATTGATCATGTGGGTATGGAACCAAGGCCGCGTTCACTTCCTACAGGAACCCAAAATATTTCCTCTTTCACCCATCACATCAAATCTTTAAACGTATGTATGAAACATTAAATGTAGGTAAAAAAAAACTAATTACATAGTTTGTCTGTAAAGTTCGAGACGAATCTTTTAAGTCTAATTAATCCATGGTTGGACAAATTTTACCAAATAACAACAAAAAGTGCTACAGTAACTTTTCACCCCAACTTTTTCATCTAAACACACCCCAAATGCTTGTTGGATTACCTCTCGATATTCTGTTTTGTTGCCGGTTATGTGTGGTGCAGCGCTCTCAGTTGTGCTGCTGTCTAGTGGATATTCTTTTAGTATTTTGTTCTCTGGGGGGAGCTCTTTCGAGCAAACTCTTGCCTTGTTGCTTCAATTGTTCCTTGGTCAGTTCTGAGCAATTAACAAGCTGCAAATTGTCATTACGCATTACGGACTATGCTAGATGACCATGACGGAATGAAAGGAGCAGTTGTGTTGATTGCCTTGCCGGAGACGAGGAATATTCAGGAGTGAGGTACATAATCTTCTTCCAAGTCTGTGTTTAGATGGCGATTTTTTTGCAAAATGCTACTGTAACACTTTTCGTTGTTATTTAGCAATTAGTGTCCAATCATGGACTAATTAAACTTAAAAGATTCGTCTCATGAATTATGGCTAAACTGTGTAATTAGTTTTATTTTTTTATCTATATTTAATGCTTCATGCATGTGTCTAAAGATTCGATGTGATAGAGAATCTTGAAAAATTTTGCAAAATTTTCTAAAACTAAACTGGGCCCAAGTTAAGGTGAGTTTTTTTTGGTGTGACTTAAGTTAAGGTGAGTTCAGAGAGGGACTTTGCACTGCTTGGAATGTTGGGGGCCCCTCCTGTGTTGCCTTGCGGTTGACTTGACCATGACCAAGTTACATAGACTGCATGCGTTGGAATCTTGGGAAACTTCACTGATAGTCCTGCTAGTAGCGTAGTAGGCATTACTATACCAGCGCTGCATGGGCCAGCTGGTGGTTGACTTGACTTGACGGAGACTAGAACTAACCAACTGCTGTCCTAATCAAGAATCCTCCCCGTCCGGCCGTGATCCGTCAGCTTGCAGTCCTAGTCGCGTCCATGGAGTTCACACCCTGTGCATTGTGCAACCTTTTTCTGTTTCTATATATGCGCTTCTTCTCCTACCAGTAGGGCATCAGCATACTCCTTTCCATCACAAGCCAAACCACAGCTAGATACTCCTTTCCATCTGCGACCGTGGCTTTCTCTTCTCCATGCCCGATGCCTCCTCTCCTCTACACACTACTCGGCAGCCTCCTGCTCTTATCTTCCCTGCCGCACGCTCCTTTGCATTCCGTCATCGTTGCCGCCGCGGCGAATGGCGACACTCTCGCGGCAGGCCAGACACTTGCCGCCGGCGACAAACTCGTCTCAAGAAACGGCAAGTTTGCGCTCGGCTTCTTCCAGTTCCAGCCACCAGTACCGTCGTCCAGCATCAGTAAGTCCACTGATGTCACCACCACCTCCTCTCCCGGCTGGTACCTTGGCATATGGTTCAACAAGATCCCAGTTTTCACCCCTGTCTGGGTTGCCAACAGGGAGAAACCCATCACTGACCCTGAGCTCAAGCTAACACAGCTCAAGTTCTTGCAAGATGGCAATCTTGCCATCCTCCTCTCAGAGAATGCCACCACCGAATCCATAATCTGGTCCACTACTCACTTCATCAATAGGTCGACAGAAACCAGCACAAACACTACTAGTGCCATTCTCAGGAACAATGGAAACCTTGCCCTCGCAGCACATAGCAACCCATCTTCTGATTCTAATGAAGCACCATTATGGCAGAGCTTTGACCATCCAACAGATGTTGGAATTCCTGGTGCCAAGTTGGGTTGGAACAAGGTCACTGGTGTTAAATGGCAGTACATCTCAAAGAAGAACCTCATAGATCCCGGTCTTGGCTCATACAGCCTTGAAATAGGCAGCAACGGGATCCTGCGCCTCGGGCGCCGGAACCCCCCTCTTGTAGCAACTTGGTCTTGGCCATCCGGAAAATTAGCTACACTTCTACCTGTGCTCAGTGGCCTGCTAGAATCAGATCCACGGACCAAAGGCTTGTTTAAACCCACATACATCGACAACGATGAAGAGGAGTACTTCACGTACACCTCACTGAATGAGTCATCTTCCTCATTCGTCTCACTAGACATCTCTGGTCAGGTTAAGCTGAATGTTTGGTCAGAATCAAGTCAGTCTTGGAAGACCATATATTCCCAGCCTGCTGATTTCTGCACTACGTATGCTATCTGTGGACCTTTCACGGTCTGCAATGGCAATTTGGGTCCAAACTTTTGTGACTGTATGGAGACCTTCTCCCAAAAGTCACCTCGGGACTGGGAGCTTGGTGATCACACTGGAGGATGTGTCAGGAACACTCCTTTAGATTGCACAGCTAGTGACAAGAACACAACAAGGTCAACAGATGTGTTCCACCCCATAGCTCGTGTTACATTGCCCAATCTTCCCCGGAGCATAGAGGACGCTGCAGCTCAGAGCGATTGTGCAGAAGCTTGTCTCAGTGACTGCTCCTGCACAGCTTATTCCTTTAACAACAGCAGATGTTCTGTCTGGAATGGGGAATTGCTTGATGTGAAACAGAATGATGGCCTTGATAACACTTCAGAAGACGTTGTTTATCTTCGCCTTGCTGCCAAAGATTTGGAAAGCTGGAGAACAAGAAACAAAAGGAAACCAAGCGTTGGAGTTATTGTCATTGCTTCAAGCATTAT
This sequence comes from Saccharum spontaneum, assembly GCA_022457205.1. NCBI lineage: Eukaryota > Viridiplantae > Streptophyta > Magnoliopsida > Poales > Poaceae > Saccharum > Saccharum spontaneum. The sequence goes on from CM039611.1 coordinate 5,055,540, forward strand.
TGTTATTCTTGTGATACTAATGCCCCTGCTATTGTTTATGATTTGGAAGAAAAAATTCAACTGGTGTTGCATGCCGTTACACGGTATTGAAGGTAGTGGTGGTGGAATTATAGCCTTTAGATACACTGATATAAGTCATGCTACTAAAGGTTTCTCAGAAAGGCTGGGAGCTGGAGGTTTTGGTTCTGTGTTCAAAGGAATGTTAGACGACCAGACTATCATAGCAGTGAAAAAGCTTGATGGTGTTCGTCAGGGAGAGAAGCAATTCAGAGCCGAGGTGAGCTCGATTGGATTGATCCAACATATAAACCTAGTGAAATTGATTGGTTTCTGCTGTGAAGGTGATAACAGGATGCTTGTGTATGAACACATGACGAATGGGTCTCTTGATGCCCATCTATTTCAAAGCAATGCTGTCGTCCTTAAATGGAGCATCAGATATCAAATAGCCATTGGAATTGCTAGAGGATTGTGCTACTTGCATCAGAGTTGCCGTGACTGCATCATACACTGTGATATTAAGCCAGAAAACATACTTCTTGATGCATTATTTGTCCCCAAGATTGCGGACTTTGGGATGGCAGTGTTTGTTGGAAGAGATTTCAGCCGAGTTCTGACTACATTCAGAGGAACCGCAGGGTATCTTGCCCCAGAGTGGCTTAGTGGAGTTGCTATTACACCAAAGGCTGATGTTTACAGCTTTGGTATGGTACTGATGGAAATCATATCTGGAAGAAGGAACTCGCCAGAAGTCGTACACACTAGCGACAATAATCCCCATGCTGCTTATTTTCCGGTGCATGCCGTTGGCAAGCTTCATGAGGGAGATGTGTGGAGTTTGGTGGACCCACGTCTACAAGGTGAGTTCGATGTAGCAGAGGCTGAAAGGGTTTGCAAACTTGCATGTTGGTGCATCCAGGAAGATGAGAATCAGCGTCCGACGATGGGTGAAGTTGTCAGGTGTCTTGAGGGTCTCCAAGAGCTTGATATGCCACCAATGCCTAGACTACTTGCAGCTATAACAAAGTCCGCAGACATGGCTTTAGTGTAATAATTCATAAATGATGTGTAGTTGATGTTTATGTTATTTTGGGTTTCAGCAAATTTGAAAAGTTGTAATAATTCAAAATCTAGATCCATGATGTCATAGAAAAGGATGCAAGAGACAGCTGATATAAATTAAACCTATGTTCTGAATAAATACATATTGAAAGTCCACAGAAGTGAAATGCAAATGATAACATCACATATCTTAATATTATGAACCAAATGGAGCATCACATGGAGAGCCCTGGACTCTGGCAGAAACTGCAAGATCGTCTAAACGCCTGCTGGATATCTCTATAAGTATAGTATACTCCTACACAATATGGCTAGATTCTGCACACCGTACCCTTTTGCATTGCTCTGCTCAGGTAGATAGAATGATAGATGACGATGATGAGGGCAAGCCAAGCCATGATATTTGAGCTGATGCACAGCAGCACAGCACAGGACATGCCCATTCACTGCACTGTATGGAATGTGGGGGCTCCTGCCTGGCCTCGGTCTTGGCTAGACCATGCATGATCAGCTGAAATTGTATTGGAAACTTCATTGGTAGCCCTGCTCCCAGCGCTGCCCGCTATGGTATCATCCTGGTCCTGAACCTGGAGGTAGCGATGTAGCGTGGTTGGTTGCCGTGTCATCAACGTCCATCAGCTGGATCGACATGAATGCGTGCAGTGCTAGTCGGCAGTCGCGTCCATGGAGTTCAAATCTGCAATTTTCTGTATGAAAATTTCTAGGATACTCCAAAATGAAATTAAACTGTACATTTAGTTTAATCTTAACAGTTAGATGAGATACTAATCTGTGGGCTCCTTCTCTTCTCTTCCCTGTGTGAAAGTGGGTGTAACGTGATTCCTTATCAGGCTCACAGCTTCGTGCCAATATAACTAGAAAAAGCCCCTAGCGTGGCACTTACATCATGTACAGCAAGTACATGTACATGCATGAACTAACTTACAAGACAAGAAGATATGCAAGATTACAACAAACTAGAGATTATCTAGATATATGGATAGGAGTCATAACAACACGCCTCGATAAGCAATCCACCAACAATACCATGACTAGCACCTGTCACATGTATTTCCAACACCCCCGACAATCACAATGCACCTGCCAAGTTGAGATTGTTCCTGAATGACACCAATTGTTGTGCAGGTAGTGCCTTTGTAAATCTGTCAACAACCTAATATGCAGAACTAATAAAATGGATGTCCAGCCGCTTGGTTGCAACTTGTTCTCTTACAAAATGATAGTCTATCTCAATGTGCTTTGTTCGAGCATAAAACACAGGGTTAACTGACACCAAAGACAGGCTGCAAGAGGATGTGAGATCTTCAACTTGAATCTTTGCAGTTGCATTGGCCAAAGCTTTATACTTAGCTTCCATGCTTGACCTGGAAACCGTCGCCTATTTCCTATAATCATGCAAATCTATATCTATACCTATATATCTATATCTATACCTAATAATAAACAGACAAAATTTCTGACCAGTTTTTTGGTTCGTCGTCTCCTAACTAACTAAGTGAATGTGGAAGTTATCTATATCCATATTTACAACTCTCTTGATTTATATGACAACGGCTTGGTACAAGTTCTTAAAATAGCTTGGATAGCTAGGAATCCTTTTTCCAAATATATTCTTCGATCCTAAGTAATAAGTTGAATAGGAATCCACATCGTAATTCACATAGAAAAGGAAAAAAGTAGAAATTAGTCAAACTTATCTTATTATTTTTGGTCTTTTTATTTTTATTTTTATCTTTATCTTTCTCTGTTTTTTCCACGTGAATGTTGCAGTTTCTGTTAGGAGCAAGAGAGAGTTATCCGTCACGCACTGGGTACCATCCATTGTCTATATATGCTATTTCTTCGGATGTCTTCTTTTTGCTAAATTTCGTTGCTTTTTTTCTCCTGTTCCAAACCTGTTCAACTAAATATAAATAAAAAAATAACTGATACACAAGCTGAGGCAGATTTGTTGTACGCTAAGAAAGACGACGGCCATTGAGCCGCTGTCAATGAAGCTGCTAGCACGCAATAGAGACTTACCCGTACATGACTACTCTGGTGAAGGTGAACGACTAAATAGTTTGTTTGTAGGTGTATATATATTGTCATCAACGAATGCAAAGATAGAACTGTGAGAAAGATGTTAACATCTTAATAAGAGTGAAAATAACTATCCATTGTAACGCACGGGTATTTTTACTAGTGTATATATATATATATATATATATATATATATATATATATATATATATATATATATAATTAATTGTCAGTGTCTAGAAACCGGGGGTCTAGACAGAGCGATGAGTGAATTTGTATCTGCGCGTTTAGGCCCGGATGGTGTGCAAAGCGGACACAAGGGTGTATACTGGTTCGGGTAAGAACGACCCTACGTCTAGTGGATTCAACTGCTGCTCGTGTTGCCTTGCACCAGAGTGCTCGTAGTAGGGTTACAAGCTTTCGAGAGAGGGAACGTATCCTATGTCTCTTTTGAGGGGTGATGTGTGTATTGTCTTAGCGAGGAGTGTGTCCGTCGCTTCTGTGTTCGTCCGTCGTGCTCCCTTCGCGAGGTGTGTCCCCCTGTCTCCCCTTTTATAGTTTCCAAGGAGGGGCTCGAGTTACATTTGTGGTAAAAAGGTGAAATGAGAAAAAGACGAAAGAGAAAAACAAAAAATGTGGCCTCGGATGCGGCCGTCCTCCTCCTTATCCGGTGGGAGCAGTTTCCCCTATAGCGCAGAGATGCAATGGACGTTGATCTTTTGGCCTCTCCGTCCGCTGGTGCAGCATGCTATGACTATGCTTCATCCTGTGTGCTTCTGTGCCATCGAGGATGGGCGGTACGGGCGCTCAAATTTGCGTAGAGAGGGGGGTAGGTGGTACAATTGCCGTTACCCCTGTCGGTGTAGAGGAATAAATGTTGTCGTGGTTGAATGACCAGGGTCATGTTGGGTCAGAGCGCTGTTCCCACGTTCCTGTTCACTGTGCACAGTTATGTTCGTCCCATCGTGAAAGCCCAAGTTTGGTTTTGGTAATTAATGACACCAAGTTGTTAATGCCATGTGTTAAGTGTTTTGAGTTAGGCATAAGCAACACATGTGATGAAGGTGTACGTGGCAAGGAGTGGTGGCCACAAGATCACAAAGAAATGGTGCATGGACATGAAAGGACGATCATGGTGGAGATGCACATAATATGATGGACATGATGATCAAGTGGAAGAGAAGGATCTAAGAGCGCAAGGCAAAGGTATAACCATAGGGTTTTTCTTTTGCCGGTCTAAGATGAGTAGAGAAGTGATTGACCGGGTTTAGGATACATAGCCGACTATCAAGAGGGGCAATCACGGTTAGCTCGGGAATCAAGTGCCACTAGATCAATGTCTTGAGCATATGCATTAGGATCTAGTAGAGAGCTAACATAACGCCTTAAAAATGTTTGTGAAAATGCTAACACTCATGCACATGGTGTTTTTCACTTGATGGTGTTGGCACATTTACGAAGGCGGTGGTGTTTGAGCGGTAGTAAGGGGTTTGGGGTTCGCTCTCCCTCCCGCCGAGCTTGCGAGCGCGGGATTCAGGCGTTTTCGAGGAAATAAAATGTCTATTTTCTATTGCGCCGGAGGCGAGAAAAGGTGGCGAAAGTCTGAAATGTTTATCACTGAAAATACAGTGACCGGACGCGGGTGGCGCGTCCGGTCAGTTCAAACCACAGACAGACGCGCGTGTGAGAAGGGTCGCGGACCGGCGCGTCCGGTCCCTCGCGGAACCGGCGCGTCCTGTCACGCACCCAGGAGTTCAGCACGAAGAGCAGATGCGATCGGACGCGGTGGCGCGTCCGGTCACGTGCGATCGGACGCGGTGGCGCGTCCGGTCACGTGCGATCGGACGCGTCCGGTCTCGACGGGAGCTTACTGGACCGCGATCGGACGCTGACACTGTCGCGTCCGGTCACAGCAACGGCTAGTTGACGCGCACTGTTCACGCTTGTCCTGTAGTGACCGGATGCATCCGGTCACCCTGACCGGAGCGTCCGATCAGCGCGATTTTAACTGCGTCGTCTGGTAACAGCTAACTGCGTACCCCTTCGCTATAAATAGAAGTTGGCCGGGGTTTGAGGGTAACTCTTGCACATTTTGAGACCTAGAGACATCCTTTGAGCTAGAGAACAACCCCTCCACTCATCTCTTTGCTTGGTTGCACATCTTGAGTGAGATTCAAGTGCATTGCTTGAGAGTTGCATTCTAGAGGCACTTGATCTTCGAGTTGCTGCGGATTTCTTGTTACTCTTCCGTGTTTCCCGACATGGTAGACGGCTTGGAGCAGCGGAGGTGATTGAGCTCACAATTGGAGATTGTTGGAGCCCTCGCCAAGTGTTGTAAGGGGTTCTTGATCCTTCCCCGTGGGAGTTCGCAAATTGGATACTCTAGTGGAGCTCATGGCTTGGAGGATCCCCATCTTGTGTGCGGTTGTGCGGCGCCCGCCGAGGGCTCAACTCTTGATAGTTGATTAGCTCGCGAACCGACAAGTGGGTGCATCGCCACAACGAGGAGTAGCTTGCCGGGAAGCAAGTGAACCTCGGTAAAAATCTTGTGTCATCTCTTTGCCGAGGATTTCTCTTGTAGTTGATCATTGTGATTGATTCTTCTAGTGCATTACTTCTCTACATCGTTGGTATAAGAATCAAGTCACTTGCTCTTTACTTTCTTGTACTAGTCCTTGTGTAGTTTGCTTAGTGTAGCTTTTATCATATAGGAGTAAGTAGCTTAGTGACTTAGTTTTGTTGGTGTGTATTAGAGATCATAGCCTTGCTTCACTAGAATTGTATAGGTGGCTTGCTTAGTGTAGTTGAGCTAGTGCTAGAATTAGCTTAGCCATCTTTTATACTAACGTGGTTGTTTAGCGAAGCTTGTAGATTTTTAAATAGGCTATTCACCCCCCTCTAGCCATTTGGACCTTACACATCGGCGGGAATGGGTGCCGTGGTGAGGGCCCCTGTGGCTCCCCGCCTCGCCAGAGGGCTCCACGTGTCCCTCGGGCGAGGCAAAAGTATGCCAAGGGGGTCAGGCGCTCCCGTGCTTACGTTGCAAGGGTCGGGCGAGGCGAAAATCGTTCTCGACAGGGTGCAGGGGTTGGGGCGCTTTGATGACGTCATGGGGCTCGAGCGATGTGGAAGGCGTTCCTAAGCCTCAGACGATTTAGTAGCTAACACGCTATTAACACCCTTGGTTGGGTATGCCTACTATTGATACTCGATAGTAGCCCCTAATTTTGTGAAGGAGTGGAGCACTCCTTCAGAGGCTTGAGGACGAGTGCCCATGGGTAGTTGTGGTTTGTTTGTTTTAAAGGAAGCTGTCTGGTGTAGCCCCTGAGGCCTTGGAGGGATGAGTTATCCCTTCAAGGGCTTTGAATCGAGTGGACCTGCCTAGGGAAGATGAGGCATCGCGCTGGGTAGCAGTTATTGTGATGCTTCACGTCCCGGTGCGTGGGAAGGTGGGGGAGGTGCTTGGGTTTTCACGTACGTGGGGAGTTGGGCAACAGGCGCCCGGTCAGTTGCCCTGTATGATGTTATAAATACAAGTACAGGCGGGGCGTAGGAGCCCATATGTTCTTCTTAGTTCTTTGTAGCAGCCTGCGATCTCTTTGCTCCCCTCTTGTCGTGGTGTTCTCCCTCCGCTTTTGCTATGGATCCAGGTAAACGCCCTGCCGGCGGTGCGTCCGGTGGCGAGCGGTCCATGCGGTGCCGCGTGACGTGGGTGGGGTCATCCTCCGGTGGTGGACACGGGAGGCGCTTGCCTCTGGCCGTGACCGCGGAGCCAACGCAACCGTTGGATGTTGCGCTGACCGCGGCGACGTTGATGGAGGTGGAGTGACTCAGGAGATACCTGGAGGTCTCCCAGGCCGCGCTTGAGGTGGTGGAACAGGAGATGCAGGTCGTCCAAGACCAGCAGGTGGTTGCGGACAATCGGGTGGTCGGTGAGTTCTTCGTTCATTATTTCGATTTGAAGGATTGCATTCGTTTTTCGCACTCATTGTGTCCATGTGTTGAGCAGAGCTAGAGGCGGAGCTGCTGGGGATCCAGGAGGCTATGGACGCTATGATGGGGTACGTCCATGCCCGCAGTGTGAACAGGAGGAGTGCCTCCTGGATCTCCCCAACCGCGGTGGAGCTCGGCATCCATCATGGGGCGGCGGTGGCCCTGATGGTGGTGCAAGTGCACTCGAGGCACGTGCTCCACCACCTAGTAGGGCTTCTGGAGGGCCAGGAGCTGGCTGACCACGACGGGTCCCGGGAGGACTTCGACGAGGCAGCCGACGCCGTGGTCGACCTGGTCCTTGCCGAGGGGATCGTGGAGGAGGCCACCGGGCACCTGGGACCCTGAGCGGTGGCCAACATCAAGGTTGAGCCCTACTGGCCAGTGTTCCTTGCCCAATTCCAAGGATGTCATCACCGAGGCCATCTTGATCCCCGCTTAGGATAGGCATTTCGCATTTCGCGTTAGAAGCATTCTTGTAAAAAGACTCGTCATCGTTTAATGAATCGTATCTTTCATTGATGTGAGTTCTCATGTGGTTTTAGAAGCGTTGTGGGGGTGACCGTTCATTGGGTCATTCATAACTCCTGAGCCCTTGGTTGACACAAGGTCGTGGCCGTTTGTTGGGTCAGGACGCGAGTGCAGCCCCCGAGCCCTTGCTCGATGCAGGGGTCCGATCGGGAGGCCACCTGTCTTTGATTCGATCCCTCACGCATTTCTTCATGGAACGGAGAGGGTGAGCCGAACCATGCTATCCTCGTTGGATGAACCATGGCGCTCGGTGGGCTATTAGCGGGTAGGTCTGAGTGGAGTCTCAGCCCTATTCGCTGGGTGCCGGCTAGTGGTCAAGCTAGTGACGCCTCGCCTCGTGCCCTGCCGAGCTTCCTCTCACCTAGGGTTTGCCCTAACTTGCTGATCGAAGGTGAAATTGTGCTCCTTCTTGTTTTCAATCTTTCAAATCCTTCGTTTAGGGCTTACCTTCATCGTCGTTACTTGACTTGATCTTTCCAGTGCTCGTCCGGCGTATTCGGGAAGTCTCGCGAACTAGGTCATCTTACCTTTCACCGTCTTCTCGTCCACCCGAGGTAGCTATCGCGTTTCGATTCATATCTTACCCTATTTGCTTGCTATCTCTAGGGTTCCATACCTTTTAGATTATATATGTTGCTTATAGTAGATCCATCTATTCCGTCTTTTCAGCGAGTTTGTCGGTGTGTCGGGTGACTGTTGTTCAGTTGTTGAATCCGAGGCCAAGCTTGTGGATACGGATTGAGGCCAAGCCTCTTGAGTGTCAGTACACCATCTTACAGAGGATTTCCGACAGTTTGACAGCATGGTTCGTTGCAAGAACGCCGGTGGTGCTCCTAGTGACGGGGACGACAGTCCTCCTCGTCTGTCCGAGGTTGTGCATGGCAAGCGTATAAAGGTAATGGCCAGAAAGAAGAAGAAGACCCTTACAGATGCAGAGATAGCTCAGGCAGTTGCAGATGCAGCAGAGCAGGCAGAGAGGGGAGGCAGAAGCAGTGGTATTCGTATTGGCGAGCGTCGCTTTCATCTTGAAGGTCGACAGCTTGGTACAGAGGCTACTGAGGCCACAGAGGGCACAGAGGGCACAGAGGATGCAGATGCTATGTCAGTTAATCCACCTGCAGAGGCTCCAGAGGGGACAGAGGAGCAGCCAGCTCAGACTCCACCGCGTCGCCGCTCCACACGCACACGAGCTCAGGTGACTCCTAGGCCAGAGGGCCAGCGTCGTGGAGGACGCCCTCCTCCCAGGGCTAGAGGTTCACCCCCAGTCGAGCACTTTGACTTGAGGGGTGCTACAGCACGTCAGGTGCAAGGGTTGAGATTTGTTGAGGTCAGCCGGTGGTTCCCACCTCAGAGGGACTCCAGAGCTTCAGAGGGTTTCTATACTCCTCTACAGGAGGATTTTTACAGAGCTTATATTGACAGTGGCATTGCCTTTCGACCACAGAGGGTCTGTCGCATTGAGTCACTTGTTGAGGTTGTGGGTGAGCAGCTTTGTCCGCACCTGTCCTTTCTACCGGGCTTGTCAGATTTTTTTGGACGGACAGGTGCATACTGCGGCACTTGGGTTAGGGAGTTCTATGCTTAATTATGGATTGATCCGGCCCATGAGTTCATACACTTTGCTTTCCGAGGCCGCGACCGCAGACTGTACAGCACCAGAGTGCGGGAGATTCTCAGACTCCCAGCTTCAGAGACGAAGTTACATCAGCTTTGCTATGGTCAGACAGCTCCACCGAGACGCCCTCACGGCGGGACAGTGCCCCCTACAGATTTGATTCGACCCTGCTTCTGTGAGCCTTTTGGCGAAGGGTCTCGTCACACTCCTGCCAGTTTGACACCACTTGCCCGAGTCCTGGATGCTATTGTCAGGCGCACACTTCTTCCCAGGCTTGGTTACAGAGAGGGATTGACCAGGATGCAGCTATGGGTTGTTCACCACCTCCTCTCACAGACACCTTTTGACATTTGGGATCTTATGCTTAGTGAGATGGAGGATACCCTGCAGAGGGCTTCAAGGGACATCGTCAGCTGCCCTATGCTCATTGGATTTGCTTCATCATCAGATCTGCACTTGAGCTTCCTGCAGAGATTAGAGCTGAGATATCTGATACTATCACTGCTTTTCCTGAGTATGATATCCGTCAGCTATGGGCTTCAGTTACGAGAGAGCAGGCCCCAGTGCCAGGACAGAGAGAGAGACCTGAGGTGCCTGAGACAGCGGCTGAGCAGGACGCGACCGTACAGGGTCTTGCTGAGGCAGAGCTTGTAGATCTAGATGCTCAGCCCGCTGATATAGCTGAGGATGAGGCCTCTGACAGCACTGACGAGGATTATCAGCCCATCCCCAGGTATCGGTCTCCTCGGCCTCACGACCACGAGGCCGGTGGCTCTGGTTTAGCCTCCCGCTCAGACCTAGCCATGGTGGCTATTCTTGAGAGGCTGACCCAGGCACAGAAGCGACAGGAGCTTTAGCTACAGAGACAGGCTCAGGACACAGCTGCCGCGTTTGCACAGATACAGGCTCGACAGGACGAGTTCCAGAGACAGCAGCTAGAGATACAACGTCAGCAGGTCGAGATGCAGCGTCAGCAGTTTGAGATGCAGCGACAGAGTGCAGCTAGCCAGCAGCAGTATTTAGAGCTTCTGCGCCACTTGGTCACAGTTGGGGTTCCTTCACCTGCATCTGTCCTGACTCCAGCCTTACAGTCTAGTGGACCGTCGAGTCAGGGACAGCTGAGCTTTCAGTTCACCTCTCCACAGCAGCAGGTTCCCCAGTCGTTTCAGTCCCCGAGCTACACGCCTATTCAGACGGGGTTTACTCCTTCAGACCAGCCTCGCCCTCACCTACTGACAGGCACACCATTCGTTGATTTCAGTGCCACATACAGCGAGTTGACTGGTCAGCCGACGCCCTCGCACACTACTTTTGCTACTTCGTCAGGGTCGTCCGCTTCAGAGGCAGCTGTTCCTCCTGTGACAGGGACAGGCACTACTGAGACTGTTCCTTCATCAGTTGCCTCGACAGATCCCCCAGCTGTTGGCTCACTTCAGGCACAGGTCACAGAGACTGCTCCACTTGTTACTACTACATCAGCACCTGTTCCTGTTGTTTAGACCCAGACCGCTTCACAGCCACGTGCTTCTTCAGAGGGTCAGCCTGACAGCTCCGAGTCCGAGGAAGACACTTCGCAGTTCGTGATTACTCCGCGCTCCTCGGCAGCCGACTCGACTCCGTCTGTTCCCCCGTCAGATCCCTAGATTAGTTTTTGGCGGTTGATGCCAAAGGGGGAGAGAGTAGATTTAGGGGGAGTTTTGATAGAGGTTTTTCGCTTTTATTTGTGTGCTACTTTCATGCATCTTGTTTACTTTACAGTACTTGCATTCTTGTAACATGTGGTCGTGTGAGATACTTTGAGTCTATATGGTTTATCTAGTCTCAGTTTTAAATCATGTCACTTGTTTGATTATAGCTCTAAGGTTGTGCTTCCGTGCCTTACTCTGATTTCTTTTGAGCTATATCTTTATGTGTACTAACGCTTTATGTCTTATCTTATGAGTACACTCTTTTGGCTTGGGGCACATAAGCAATTCCTAACCCCTTGTGCTTCTTGCTTTTTGCTTATATGAACCAAGCATGTTCAAAAACCTCAACTCCTATCTTTTGAATCTTAGTGTTGTCATCAATCACCAAAAAGGGGGAGATTGAAAGCATCTAGGCCCCGAGAGTTGGTTTCGACAATTGATGACAACGCTCTATTACCATGACTAACGTGTGTTTTGCAGAAACTTTGGTAAGTTAGATCATGGAGGTGATAACTGCTTTGGGCACCATGGTATTCATGCCCCTTAATGGAAATCGTTTCGGTTTTCAAAGGAGTGACGTCAAGATTAAGGACGATTAGTTCCGGATGTCAAGGTGTTGAGTTTCATTCGGAATAGTCGTTAGGATCTTCGTTTTCTCTTTTGGCCGTACTATAAAGGGGAGCATGAGCGGGTAGCTTGACCTAGGTGAGTCCTATGTTTAGGTGTGGTGCACACTTGTTAAATTTAGCACTAGGCAGCTCTAGAATAGCTCAAAGTTCAGTTGGAAGCAACTTGGTTCAAGTTGCGTCGCGTTTTGGAGTGTTTAGAGGGTTTTTTCCTTGACCGGACGCGGTTCTCGGCTTGACCGGACGCGTCCAGTCAGTTCAAAACCATGACTGTGTTTCGACGCTGACGACCGGACGCGGCCCTTGCGAGGACCGGACGTGGTGGTCAGGCCGACACATGTCATTTGAGGGAAACCATCTAATCGGACGTGACCTGGGTGTGATCGGCGCGTCCGGCCACGTTCCAGTAAGGTCCTTGGATGACCGGACGCGCCCGGTCATCACCGATCGGACGCGGTCGCGCGTCCGGTCTCGTTACAATAAGCTCCCTGCACGATCGGACGCGTCCGGTCACCCTTGACCGGCGCGTCCGGTCACTCAGCTAAAATTTCAGAATTTCGACCGTTACGAGCGACCGGCGCGTTCGGTCACCCCGTATTTTGCTGAGTTGGCAGGTAACGGTTCGTTTCGACTGTGGGGTGTATAAATATATCCCCACCACCTCTTTTAGAGGTCTCTTGCTCATTTGTTCAGCTGAGAATCACCTTTGGAGTGCAAGGGAGTGCAAGAGCTCTAGTGGGGATTGTGTTTTGAGAATCAAAGCTTGAGAGTTCCTCACTAGTGATTAGAGAGTAGCAAGTGTGCATCCACCTTCTTATTAGGCTCGTTGTGGTCAAGTGAGAGTTCTAGCTTGTTACTCTTGGTGATCGCCATCACCTAGACGGCTTGGTGGTGATTGGGAGTTTGGTGATCATCCGGCGGAGCTTGTGGATGACTCAACTCATCTTGTGAGCGGTTTTGGACGATTCACCGCGACGGAGTGTCGAAGAATCAGCCCATAGAGAGCACTTGATCCTTGCGTGGATCAAGGGGGAGCTACACCCTTGCGCGGGTGCTCCAACGAGGACTAGTGGGGAGTGGCGACTCTCCGATACCTCGGAAAAACATCGCCGTGTTCCTTGCCCTTACTTTCAAGCATTTATTTTCTCGTATTTACTTTCATTGCTTGATTTACTTTCCTAGAATTGCCATGCTAGACTAGAATTGGAAACTAGGGTGCAAAACTTTTACCGGTAGAATCTCTAAGAACACAAGTAGGCACTAGGGGTGAATTCCGGCTCGTAGGATTTAATTCTTGCAATTAATTTTTAGAAAAGCCCAATTCACCCCTCCTCTTGGGCATCTTGATCCTTTCAATTGGTACTAGGTAGCATGCCCGTGCGTTGCTACGGGTAATAAAACTTTTGTACTAAAACCACATGAATTGCATGATAAGATAACAGTACTGTGAAATTAAATACCAATATTAAAGTAACATTCAATCTAAAAGGCAAAGTTCGTGAAATTAACATAGTCAAAGAGTGCGGCGTAGGCTCACCAACCCTACGGTATAGATAACGTGCCAGTGCTAATGCTACAGTAAAATACAAAATAAGATAAAATTTGTAAAAAAAATAAACAATCATATTCATTAAGATTCATGTCTCATATATTGTACAACCAAATATTTTTGTCACATAATGAATGGGCCTAGCAAATTTTGGTGTATTATATAAGGGTACTCGTGTGTTGCAACGCGAACAAAATAATATCCGATCACATCAGCATGGCCCAGCAGTTGCCCTAGTCGAGATCAACAGACATGAAGACCAAAACTTCGTCCATTGCCAAGCATAAATGGTCGATCTTATTATTAGAGCAAACAACCTTGACCAGTGCAAATTTAGCACTAATCACTAATGCACTACGATATTATTACTATTTGATGTTACACCTGGAGGCTGCCTACTAATATATACTCTTCTATGCTTGGCAAGGTAGAGAGAGCAGGAACATCGACCTCTGCAGAATGCCGAAGAAAGGGCAAAGTGAACCTTTATCATGGTTTGCTTCCAGTGAGGACTGCCTGCGTGGTGAAGAACGACTCTGGCAACAGCTTGCCACACTGGATGCAGAACAGAGCACAAGAGCGTGGATGCCCAGCACCAACCTAGTGGAAAGAAAAAATCTAGTTGACATTGTTAGCACCAACCTGATATGTTCCAAGTCACAAAAAAAAAACCCTGATATGTTCCAATCCCTTGTGTTATACCACCACCAGCAGCTTCAGATGCCAACACATGTAAGGAACTTGGGTTAGATCAATAATTGCTAGAGAACAGGAATTTTATTCAAAAGACATAAAAAAAACTTAACTTCAATATATCTTTAAAATCAGATGCTATAATCTTCGATACATATAAGGGTCATCAGAAATATACCATATGATTTCACCACCAAGCCCCAATGAAGCCAAAAAATAAGGCAATGTCAATGTACAAAGGACAATCGTCAGCTGCTTGACCGGATTCCACATGCATAGCATCCAACTCAAACTAACACAGTCTCCATAGACAAATCAAGCATAAAAAAAATAACAAACTGTTCCACCTTCATGTCTACTTCTAGTTCACAAGCTCTCTTCCGAATATCACACCGGACGAAAGATCATTAGCATACTTAAGTTTCAGATCCACCTCGGCACCAGAACCTAGTCCGATAATATCAACCTGTTTTAGGTGCACCTTTTTTTTGATTCAAACTTGTATCTGTTGTCCTCATACAAACCCAGCACGGTTCCTGTGATTCAGACTGGCAGAAAATTCAGCATCAATCCACTACCCTCCATAACCATCACAACAGAAAAGAAAAAGAAGCATGTGCAGGAGAATCAACTTACAAGAATAAATCAACAAAAATTAGCAATACAAAAAAGCAAAAGTAATCTGAATGGTCACTATTTCTCGACAACAGGGTATGTTGTCTGCAAAGAGTTTTTTGTTTGTTATTAGCATGTATTAGCCTACACAACAATAACAGTTCTAGTAGTAGATGTGTGGTTTCCGGTTAAAAAACAAAAGAAGGGTGGGTTGGGTTGAGAGTGGGGGTATTAAGAGCTTAGCTTACTTCTGGATCCCCAAACGGTACATCTTCTCTGCATCATTGGATCTCTTGTGCTTCTCATAATATAGTGCATAAGCCATATAGGATGAAGCTCTTTTGAGGCATATTTCATTCATCTTCATTTTCTTGAGCAATGGCTTTGTATCCATCACGTAGTCCATCTACAGGATCATGCCCTCCATTTGAATTCTTAATATGTCAATGTAAGAGACAGGCCATACATCATACATAGACCCTCCCAGCAGCCTCCATGATAGCCCTGTTAACCTGCAATGTGGCAACCAAAAATCACACGCTTGTAAGTGTTAGCAATTACCATCTAATTCACATTTTCGTGCTATACAACTATGGCAGCTGTAACAGACAACTAAAAAACATCTAATTCACGACCATAGCAGCAAAATAACAAATTTTATCGTGTGTCGTTGTTATCGTTGGTCATTGTACATTTAGATCGGCGAAATTGGTCCAAGGTATATCCAACTTGTCCAATACGTCAACCAGACGGTTTGCACAAGTCTGTATGATGTTCTTGACCCACTTTGTGCTGGCATCATCTGCATTAATCTGTATGACATCTGAATTCTTCATGTTGAAAATTGTATGGCACGCAGACGCTAGACCTTTTAATATACAAAGTATTTGCAAACCATCGCATACTAACAGCAGCATCCAGTAACTGAAAATAAGACTCACCATCATCCGTAACTGAGAAGAAGGCCTATGATCATTCAGTCTCCTCGGCAGCAGTCTTCATGGTAGCATCATGCACACAGTAGGGAAAAACATACGATGTTCAGTTTACAGCTAGGTAGATAAGCTAAGTTCAGTCACATGCATTCCAGTGAAAGCACATACCAAATTAGATAATTTCAGTGAAAAGAGTCTTCCTAGAACATTTCACATAATTTCAATCACAAGATACAAGTTCAATGACCGATGACGAAAAGACTAAGCGAGTTGCTGCATGTCCTGTTCCATCTGAGAAAGCTTGAGCTTACATCTCTCAAGCTGCTGAATGGCCTATGGCGCAATGACAAAAACTAACTGTCAGGAACTTGGGAAAGTCACCGCTGATGCTCAGACCAACACCTTCTTTCGCAGCTGGCTTTTTCCTGCAGCTTCGTGATTCTGAGCCAACCTTCTGATTATCTGTTGACACTATGTTGATTAGTAAGCCTGAGCATAATTACACAGTAGGAGAGAAATCAATTAACAACATTGTTGTTCATCCGTCCATGTCAGCTACACTAATTTATGGAAAACGAAAAAGGCAGGTATAATTCCACCCCTTCAGTGTGTACTGGAGGATGGTCTGATAAAGTGGATAAATAGCATTTCTTGCAGATCATCAGATACTCTGTTAATGGGTAGCCATCAACCAACTTCCAATTTGTTAATGGGTTTCAAGGCACTGTTTATGCTCTTCAGGTAATTCAGAGATAATTCTGCTACCTCTTCGTTCAAAAACGCACAACAGGAACAATACATTTAGAATAGTGTTCTTACCATGGAGGAAGCTCGCCCTTGTTGAACTCCCTGCCTACGGCGTCGTTGGCTACCATGTCCTCCCCCAAGGGAAGCATCTCTTGTCCTCGACACACAACCATCAGATCCAGCCTTCACCTTAGTTGTGGTCGACAGGGCAACCTCCTTCGTGGATCTGGCCTAGAGCACCAGGTCCTCCAGCGCCATTGTGTGTTGCCACCAGTCGCCTCCATCTTGCCTTGGCGACGGAGTAGGTGGAGTAGTGTCGCCGGTGACGAAGCCACGGAGGTGGACGGGGATTAGGGCAACGGAAGTCTAGATCGGGGCTGGGCGGGGGCTTCCAGGGTGCTTCCACAGGGATCAGAGGGAGACAGACCACGGAAAGCAAGAGGAAGGGAGCAGGCGCCGCGATAGGGAGAAGGGCCATGGCCGTCGCTCTGTGGGGGCAGGGTGCGGGGATGGGGAGCGGCGCGCGTGGCGGTAGGCCGCACTGCCGCACCGTCGGGCTGGGGTGCGTTCGCGCCGCCGCACCGCTGGGGTGCGTGCTCGCCCCGCGCCGCTGCACCACCGCGCCTGGAGGCCACCCGGGCCGTGGTTACCGCACCGGAGCCCGCCCGTTGCAAGCACGGAAGGTCACGCGCCGCGCGAAAGGAATCGGGCTGGGGCTGCGCCGGCTCGAGCAGGTCCCACAGAGAAGACCTCGATGGGGAGGGAGCTTGTGCCGGCCATGGAGGAGGGGAGGTCGCACGAGCGCAGCGGCGTGGCCCCTGGCCCCTTGCGGGCTCACGTGCTGGGACTGGCGGAGGAAGAAAAGGCGGAGGCGGCGACGTGTGGGGGGAGAGAGGAGAGGATGCTGGCGCACATGTTGGCGCGGTAAAATTATAGAGATCGCAGGTTTGGGCAGGCAGACGGACGAAGCAATCGTCGCACGAAAAAAAAGTCCATCTTTTATTCTTTTTAGTTGTAGGAGATTAGAGCCGAGTTGCTCCCATTTTAGGCTTTACCGCCTAGAGCAAGATGTCTAACGGGGAAGGACCACCTCCCACCTTTGAGGGGGATGATTTTCCATATTGGAAAATCCGAATGGAGGCGTACCTCGAAGCCATCGACGTTGGGTGTCTTAGAGCCGTAACCCAAGGGCTTCCCGCCATTAGGGATCCCGCTAGCCCAAGTGGTGACGAGGAGAAGTACGACCGGTGGAATGCAAAGGCCAAAAATACACTCTACCGGGGCTTAGACAAGGATATCCGACAATAATAATAATAATAATAATAATAATAGTAATAGTAATAATAATAATAATAATAATAATAATAATAATAATAATAATAATAATAATAATAATAATAATAATAATAATAATAATAAAGAGGCAAAATTTCTAGCTATTTTTTCGTCCATCCATTTTTTTCGTCCACCTCTCCCTAGCTACCAGGAGTTGAGAGTTTCTTTCGTCTAGACTTATATGACCCCAGATATTTAGGATAAATAGATCTCTCCAAGCCTGAATAAACTGAATAGAAATAGGAATCCTAATCCAAACAGACTGAATAAACTAAATAGGAATAGGAATCCTAATTCAAATAAAAAATAAATTAAATAAAATTTTATTTTTACTTCTATATAGCAAAACGTCCTTTTCAATCTGGTTTTTTACTTCCCATAACATAATACGTTATTATGTTGCATTAATTCCCGCAATCTGAAGTTTGTGTCCAGCAAAGAGATCAGTCCTGTCACGATGCGTTGGCGTTGCCCAAGAGACCAAGTCCTCTACCAGGTGCATTAGCTTGCAAGCTCACTGAGTCCCAACCCGAACCAAACCGTACCTGTGAAGCCTCACCGACCTCGGAGGGTCGTTGTACGGGTGCAGCCGACGGCAGCGCGTAGAGGCCTGCGCTGCACGGAACCGCAGAGGACGTCGCCAGGCCGGCGGCCGGCAAGGAGCATGCGGCCATGCGCAGAGGCGCAAAGGAAGTCCGGCCGCGGGCGATGGCGCGCTGAGACTGCCGACCGGCGCAGAGCCGCGAAGGGAGTCTGGCGGCCGGAAGTGACGCACGGTGGCAGGATAGAGCCTGGGGAGCACGTTGAGTAGGCCTGGATGCGTGTGTTTGGGCTGTGCGTGCGTGCGTCAGTTGGCTGAGTGTGCGTGGGTGAGTTGGGTGTTTACAACTTTAGTATTTTTTTCTTCAATTTTAACGGCAACTTAACAGAAATGTTAGAGACTTTTCCATGCTATTTTTCTGAGCTTCATATCTTTTACGGTAATGATATATCACGGGCGTCCGACCGCGTCCGACGCTCCTACCCACTCGCTCGCTCGGTCGGACGCTCCCCACCCACTCGCTCGACTCCCGTCTCTTCACTTCTTCCTCGCTCGCCACGCCTCTCCACTCCCGCTCGCCTCTCGCACCTCCGCGCCCCTCGCTGCTCGCGCTCCCGCGCCATCGTCGGGATGGCCCGCACCACGCGCCGCGCCCCAGTGAGCTCGCTGCGCGCCCGCGACGCGTCGTGCTTCCTCCCCCTTCTCCCCTCACTCACACCGCGCCCTCCCACACACCTCCGTTTCCTCTGGGACCCGGCTCTACCACCTCACCGGAGATGAGGGTGACGGTGATAGCTCCGACGAGGTAGGTGGCGGAGAGATCTAGATCTGGAGCCTCCTCTCCTCCCTTCCTCTCTCTTGATCTGGATCTCCTCTCCTTCCTTCCTCTCTCTTGATCTGGATCTCCTCTCCTCCCTTCCTCTCTCTGGATCCGGATTTGAGATTTTCCCCCTCCCTCCTCCTCCTCCTCCCCCTCCACCTCCTCCTCCTCCTCCCCCCTCTGGATCTAAGGTTTGATGGCGGCTAGGGTTTGTGGCGAGTCAGATCTAAGCAACATGGCAACAGATGATGTGAAATGTTTGTACGATTCTCTGATGTTGCAGTTCTTTTTGAGATGTTTCAATAGCTTTTCCCCTTGTTTGCAGCATCATCCCCATGTTTCCCGACGTTTCATTAGTATCGCTTCTGATGTTGCAGTAGCTTCTTCTCCTTTGTTGCAGTAGATTCTTCTCTTCGTTGCAGTAGCTTATTCTCCTTGTTTGCAGCAGCTTTCTTCTCCTTTTTGTTGCAATAGCTTCTTATCCTTTGTTGCAGTAGGTTCTTCTCCGTGTTGCAGTAGGTTCTTCTTCTTTTGTTGCAGAAGCTTTCTTCTCCTTGTTGCAGCAGCTTCTCCTTGTTCCATTAGTTGTTTTTCGATGTTTCAACAGTTTTTTGGTTTTGTTTCACCAATTTTTTCTACTTGTTTCATTATGTGTTTTCCCGACGTTTCAACAGTTTTTTTCGTTTGTTTCACCAGTTCTCTTCTGTTTGTTTCATTAGGAGTCCTTCTTTGTTGCAATAGCATTATACCTCTGCTGCACGTGGGAGGGTGGAGCATGGTGGTGAGTTGGTGGCGGGGCTCCGTGCAGGGGCGGGAAGGGGGTTCGCGGGTTTCCGTGCGGGAGCGGGGTGGGGGTCGCATTTTCCGTTTTTATTTTCGTGGGGGCGGGGCGGGGCGGGTTGTTGCGTGCGGGGCGGGACGGGCGGGAGGCGCTGGCAGGGTTGGGGAGCGTCCGGACGCCCCCTGGAGCCGGGCGTTCGGACGCTAGCAGTTCCCTATCTTTTAATGCTACAGATATAATTTTCTCCAAAAAAGGAAACAAACGAACGTCCAAACGATATAGTTTTATATTTTAATAAGAAAAAAACCAATTGGATAATTATTGAGAAGCTAGATTACTAGCTATTAAAGAGAAAATAGATGTAGTTTGCTGCGGATATTGTAAATTTGTAAATGTAATAAAAATTTATGCAATTCAAAATGAAAAGTCTGTCATAATTCATACAAAGAGTGTAATGAAAAAATAATTAATAAATTACAACCTAACCGGAATCTTGGCAGATTATTATCTAATGAAAGCTAAACAAATGTATTTATGTAATTCTTGACGAGGACTGTTGTGTGAAAATTCAAGAGAAGTCTTAATCATTGGTGGACAGACCAATCCTTAACAAATTGATAAAAAAATTTGGAAGGTTGATATGATGCATAAAAAAAGATACAAAGGTCGATATTGAGTTATAGAAACACATGCGTATTATGAAAAATTAAAGTTATAATATATTTATAGTTAAATAATTATGCACTTTGCAATAGAAGGAAAAAAATACCAAGGTGTATTTTAATTTGATACAAGTTAAATAAGACATTGTTATTTATTGTCAGCATTAACTTATATTATGGATGTCACGGTCATAGTAAATAAATTATGAAAGGATAAAACATAAGTAGATATGTATCATTCATGTTATCGTTTTACATGAATGCTTGATAGTTTTTCTCTCTCGTTACAACGCACGGACATATTTGCTAGTCTTATTAAAATAAAGACAGACACGCTACTCTAGTCAAAAATCCAACTCATGCACCAATTCCTACCCCGATTTTCAACAGCACGTTACAACTTTCCAAACATATATTAATACATAACTCAAAATAAAGACGTACAAGTGCAACTCCATACTCCAACTCAAAATCCAACTACGCACCACTCCTACTCTAACATTCAACACACACGTTATAACTTTCCGATTTTATGAAACAGATACTAATATATAACTTGACAACAATGTGCTTATGAACTATATATTACATTCAAGCCGCATGAGAAGGTTCAGTTATAGCTGCAAGTAATCTTGGCATTGGGGGCATATCAAGCCCCCGGAGACCCTCAAGAGCCCGAACCATTTCACCCATTGTCGGACGATCAAACTCATTATCTTGAATACACCAAAATGCAACTTTGAAAACCCTTTCAACCTCTTCCAAATCAAAGTCACCTTGCAACCGTGGATCCACCAAGCTTCCTATGTCTCCTGCGTGGAGCTTGCCGATTGCTTGAACTGGGAAATATGCAACATGACAACTGTTGCTGCTATATACTTCTGGTGAATTCCTCCTTCCTGATATAATTTCAAGCAGTACCATACCGAAGCTGTAGACATCAACCTTTGGTGTAATAGCAACTCCACTAAGCCACTCTGGGGCAAGATACCCTGCGGTTCCTCTGAATGTGGTTAGAACTCTGCTAAAATCCCTTCCTATAATTGCTGCCATCCCAAAGTCTGCAATCTTAGGAACCAATGATGCGTCTAGAAGTATGTTTTCTGGCTTAATATCACAGTGTATGATGCATTCGTGGCAACTTTGATGCAAGTAGCACAATCCTCTAGCAACTCCTATGGCTATTTTATACCTAGTGCTCCAATTTATGACAGAAGCATTGCTCTTAAATAGATGGGAATCGAGAGACCCTTTTGACATGTGTTCATACACAAGTAGCCTCTTATCACCTTCACAGCAGAAACCAATCAGTTTAACTAGGTTGATGTGTTGGATCAATCCAATTGAGCTCACCTCAGCCCTAAACTGCTTGTCTCCCTGACGGGCACCATCAAGCTTTTTCACTGCTATCATAGTCTGGTCACCCAACACTCCCTTGAATACGGAACCAAAACCACCCCCTCCTAGTCTTTCGGAGAAATTTTTAGTAGCATGAACTAAACTACTGTATCTAAATGCTGTAAGTCCACCACCACTGCCTTGACTTCCATGTAGTGGCAGCATACCACACCACTTCAATTTGTTACTCCAAATTATTAACAACAACAACAACAACATGAAAACTATAAACCCACAACTAGCAATGCTTGCCACAGTTACAATGCTTGGTTTTCTTTTATTGTTTCTTGTCAAATCTTGTGAATCTCAAGCAGGAAGGCGAAGGTAAAGAACTTGATCAGAAAAATTATCGATGCCATCATTCCGATTTACACTAAGCAGTTCACCAAACCAGACAGAGCATTTGTTGTTGTTGTAGGAATAAGCGGTGCAGGAGCAGTTACCAAGACAAGCTTCAGCACATTGTCTCTGGGTCGTAGCATCTTGTATGCTATGAGGGTAACGGGGATATGTGACTCGAGCTATGGTGTGAAACATGTCTGATGAAGAACTTGTTAAAGAATTAGGCAATTTCCAGATTAAAAGCATGATTAAATCTAGAACATAAATCATGATAAATATAAGAACTAGATTAACATGTATGGCATACTAGTATAGCAGATCAGCATATTCCACAGCATCAACATGACAAGCATAGATAGTCCAGCAGATAGATTAGATTGTACGAACGTCAAAATTAGATCACGAGAATTATACCTTTCGGTTGTAGTAGTAGTAGATGGTGTTAAAGATGTAGCTGGCGGTGGTGATGGAGCGAGATCGCTGATGTCGATGTCGTCGATGTTGAAGTCGTCGTCAAAGTCGTCGATGAGAGGCGGAGGAGT
The DNA here is from genome assembly GCA_022457205.1 of Saccharum spontaneum. Lineage (NCBI taxonomy): Eukaryota > Viridiplantae > Streptophyta > Magnoliopsida > Poales > Poaceae > Saccharum > Saccharum spontaneum. The sequence goes on from CM039611.1 coordinate 5,078,055, forward strand.
ATTCTTGATGACGATCCCGCGAGCTTTAGCACGACGAAGCCGACGCGCCGATGCACCCTTCGGAAGTCGAGCCGTTGTGGAAGCTTTGGGAGCAGTCGCGCGAAGAACGCTTCCCAAAAACCTTATTCGTCTTCTCCCGGTGCAGGATCGCAAAGACGAGGGTTCCGGAGACCTGTTCACCCGGTCGCTGGTGCACGCAAGCGATCGGACTGGAGTAGCTACAGCGGCGGCGCAATAGCGAGTAGAGGCAAAAACCCTAGGATTAACTGGATGCGTTTTGGCGTGGCCGGCAGGTTGCTTATATAGTCCTGTCCAACCAATCTCGTGTCGCGATCACGATCTAAATTGATTTAGGACTCTTAATTTGTAACCGGTTAGGACTCATGCAACTTGAAGGCCAAGAAACCAAAAAAAACGAAAACAGCAAAAGGAGACCGCGCTCCCGCAAGGCGAGGAGCCGGATTTCGGCGGACCATTCACGCAGGTGCCGCGCACCCGCGCCCTTCGCCCCGCCCCGCCCCGCCCGGCCCGGCCCGGCCCGGCGAGGCGAGGCGAGGCGAGGCGAGCGAGCGCGCGCGTGTGGACTTCTCTTACTCCTCCTCACACTAGACTTGAGGAAGTGGGGAGGACTTCTATATTTAAGTATGACTACCTCCACTTCCACAAGCAAGGTGGTATTAAAGAGTTCCCACATCCCCTCTTGCTCACATGAATGGGCCTTTGAGATTTATTAGGAATTTCACAATTGGTTATTGGGCCAAGCCCATATAAATTCCAACAATCCCCCACCAGATCTCAAATACCCATTTAGAGATTTGCCTGTTCTCACTACTGTTTGATATACCAGTGTTTCGGCAGAGACTGTGAAGTTGAACTTCCGCCTAGAATCTCAAGCTACACTCATCCACAACTTGAACAATGGACTATGCCTTGAATTGCAAGTTTTGTGTGAATAAGCTTTGCTCAAAATCAAACTAGTACTTGGCTACTAGTAGCCTTACTCCGTGGGTGGAGCATATACGTCGTACTCCCTGGTCTCTTCATGATCTTACTAGAGACCACCCAAGTCTCATAGACTGCGACGTTCTACAGTCAAAATCATATAGGCATGTTCTTTCAAGAATGCTCTGTAGGACAGCATCTTCGCTTGTTAAAGCCAATAAAACATGTTAAGGCATTAGCCAACCTACCATACAGTGCCTCAACGCTTTGAGAGTATTGCATCTTCACATAGAGAGGGTTATAATTATACTCTCCTCAGTTTACCAATAGTTTGTTCTTCCCAGATCCTAAGTCACGGGATCTCCGATCAAAAAGGTTGGGTTACTACTACTGTAAACTCATATGAGTCTCAAACCCATCTCCCTTGATGCTATTTCTATCACATTCCGTGATAGTCCTTTGGTAAAAGGATCTGCCAGGTTCTTGTCTGTTTGCACATAAGCCACAGTGATTACTCCGGAGTTTCTCAACTTCCTGACAGACTTCAAACGTCTTTTAACGTGTCTTGTTGACTTCGCATTATCCTTAGCACTATTTACTTTAGTGATCACTGTTTGGTTATCACAGTTCATAAGGATAGCCGGTATTGGTTTTTCAACCACCGGCAAGTCTGACAAGAGTTCACGCAGCCACTCTGCCTCTGCAGAAGCTGTATCCAAAGCAGTAAGTTCTGCTTCCATGGTAGATTTAGTCAAAATAGTCTGTTTACTAGACCTCCATGACACTACGCCACCTCCAAGAGTAAACACATACCCACTAGTAGCATAGATTTGATCAATATCAGAAATCCAGTTCGCATCACTATATCCCTCTAGCACAGCTGGGTGCCCAGAATAGTGAATCCCAAAACTCATTGTACCTTTGAGATAACGCAAGACCCTCTCAAGTGCATGCCAATGATTTTCACCCGGATTGGACATGTACCTACTCAACTTGCACACGGCAAAAGAGATATCTGGTCTGGTTGCACTAGCTAGATACATGAGTGAACCAATTATCTGAGAATATCTCAATTGATCTCTAGCAATCTTCTTATTCTTTCTCAATGTCACACTAGGATCATAAGGTGTTGAAGTAGGCTTGCTATCCATAAAGCCAAAACGGCTCAAGACCTTCTCAACATAGTGAGATTGTGACAAGGTAATCCCACTATCTTCCTTAATCAGCTTAATGTTTAGAATTACATCAGCTTCTCCTAGATCTTTCATGTCAAAACTCTTTGACAAAAAAGACTTGACCTCATTAATAATATCAATGTTTGTTCCAAAGATTAGAATATCATCAACATATAAACATAATATAACAGATTGGCCCCCACCATGTCGATAATACACACACCTATCAGCTTCATTAACAGCAAAGCCCGCACCAGTTAAAGTAGTGTCAAACTTCTCATGCCATTGTTTAGGTGCTTGTTTTAAGCCATACAAAGACTTCAGTAATTTACACACCTTCTGCTCTTCACCTTTTACCACAAATCCATCTGGCTGATCCATATAAATCTCCTCATCCAACTCTCCATTAAGGAAAGCTGTCTTCACGTCCATTTGATGAACGAGAAGACCATACGAGGCAGCCAGAGAAAGTAGCACTCGAATAGTGGTCATTCTAGCAACAGGTGAATAAGTATCAAAGAAATCCTCGCCTTCCTTCTGGGTATAACCCTTAGCCACAAGCCGAGCCTTGTACTTGTCAATAGTACCATCAGGCCTAAGCTTCTTTTTGAACACCCACTTACATCCAATTGGTTTACAACCAAAAGGTAGCTCAGATAACTCCCAAGTTCTATTAGAAAGAATTGAGTCCATCTCACTACGAACAGCTTCTTTCCAATCATCTGCATCTGGAGATGCATATGCCTCTGTAATAGAAGTAGGAATATCGTCCACAAGATACACAATGAAATCATCACCAAAGGATTTTGCAATCCTTCGTCTCTTGTTCCTCGCAGGAACTTCATTGTCATTCTCCTCAAAGACTTCTTCAGGTGGTTGCTCAAATGATTCAATAGAAGACTCAATAGGTACCGTAAAATCAGGAGCTATCTCAGAGGAAAATCTAGCATTGCTACACATATCTTTCATAGGGAATATATTTTCAAAAAATGTAGCATCACGAGATTCAAATATTGTATCAACATGCATATCAGGAACTGCAGATTTTACTACTAAAAATCTATAGGCAATGCTATGGTGAGCATATCCTAGAAAGACACAATCCACAGTCTTCGGTCCAAGCTTACGCTTCTTAGAAATTGGAACATTGACTTTCGCCAAACATCCCCACGTGCGCAAGTATGAAAGTGATGGTTTCCTTCCAATCCAATTCTCATATGGAGTTGTCTCTTTATTTCTGTTTGGAATTCTATTCAGGACATGACTCGCAGTCAATAGAGCTTCCCCCCACCATGCCTTAGATAGACCAGCAGTGTCTAACATGGCGTTCACCAAGTCAGTCAGCGTGCGGTTTTTCCTCTCGGCAATCCCGTTAGATTCGGGAGAATAAGGAGCTGTCCTCTCATGAATAATACCATGTTCCGCACAGAACTCATCAAATAATATAGAAAAATATTCACCACCACGATCTGACCTTAGATGTTTAATTTTTCTCTCTAGTTGATTTTCAACTTCAGCCTTATAGATTTTAAAGTAGTCTAGCGTTTCATCTTTAGTTTTAAGCAAGTAAACATAGCAAAATCTAGTTGCATCATCAATTAAAGTCATGAAATATTTCTTTCCACCTTTTGTCAACACACCATTCATCTCGCAAAGATCAGAATGTATGAGTTCTAGAGGTGCCAAGTTTCTCTCCTCTGCTGCCCTATGAGGCTTTCGAGGTTGCTTAGATTGCACACAACTATGACACTTAGAACCTTTGACAATAGTGAGATCTGGAATTAAATTCAGACTAGACAAATGTAACATCAATCCAAAGTTAACATGACATAAGCGAGAATGCCAAACACTCGAATTATCATTAATCGTGCCACAAATATGATTCACTGACTTATTACAAAAATCTGCTAAAGATAGGCGGAACAAGCCTCCGCAATCATAGCCTTTACCAATAAATTGTCCATGCTTAGACATGACTACTTTATTAGACTCTAACACTACCTTAAACCCATCTCTCAATAGAAGGGAGACGCTAACAAGGTTCTTGCGAATAGTAGGGACATGCTGTACGTTCTTCAGCTGCACGATCTTTCCCGAAGTAAACTTCAGATCTACCGTGCCAACACCACGAACAGAAGCATGTGACCCATTCCCCATCAGGACGGAGGAACCTTGGAGCCCCTGGTAAGAAGAAAACAAAGAGATATCAGCACACACGTGAATATTAGCACCTGTATCAACCCACCAACTTGGAGATTGAAACACTGAAAGTACAGTAGGAAAATTACCATACCCGTCATCAGCACTGCTAGCAGTCACGAGGTGAATTTTCTTTTTCTCTTTCTTGTCCGCTCGCTCCGGACAATCTTTAGCAAAATGACCAAGCTCTCCACACGCGAAGCAAGGTAGCTCTGCTTTGTCTTTCTTCTTCTTCTTGAAGGCAGTATTTTGTTTGGCATTGAAAGCAGGTTGCTTAGGCTTTCCCTTGTTCTTGCCATGGTTTCTCTGGACAAAGTGGGCGCTAGATTTTTCCTCGTTCCCCTTCTCAATGCTATCTTTAGCCCGAGCTTTTTCCTCGACATCAAGAGATGCTATCAGGTTTTTAACTGATATTTTCTGTCTCTTGTGTTTGAGACTTGTGGCGAAATTCCTCCATGAAGAAGGTAATTTAGCAATAATGCACCCAGCCACAAACTCATCGGGTAAGACACATTTAAGGAGTTCAAGTTCCTTAGCCAGGCGCTGGATTTCATGAGCTTGCTCGACTACTGATTTGTTAGCAACCATCTTGTAGTCATTAAAGCTCTCCATGGTATACAGCTCTTTGCCTGCATCTGAAGCACCATAAGTAGCATTCAGATGATCCCATAAAGCCTTTGCGTCTCTTAAGTGCATCATAGTATCAAATAGATAACCTGAAAGCACATTACGCACAGCTCCCACAAAGATATCATTAGCTTCCTGGAATTTTCTCTGATCTTCATCAGAGATGTTTCCCTCAGGCATGCCATCTTTGACCCAGAAAACTTTCATGGCAGTAAGCCAATCAGTGACCTTGACAGACCACCTTTTAAAATGCGCACCAGAAAACTTTTCCGGCCTCAGCGCGTCAACAAAACTAGCCATAGATAATTCTGGAAACAGCCTATAATAAGGTTTTTGGATTGTTAAAGAATTAGGCAATTTCCAGATTAAAAGCATGATTAAATCTAGAACATAAATCATGATAAATATAAGAACTAGATTAACATGTATGGCATACTAGTATAGCAGATCAGCATATTCCACAGCATCAACATGACAAGCATAGATAGTCCAGCAGATAGATTAGATTGTACGAACGTCAAAATTAGATCACGAGAATTATACCTTTCGGTTGTAGTAGTAGTAGATGGTGTTAAAGATGTAGCTGGCGGTGGTGATGGAGCGAGATCGCTGATGTCGATGTCGTCGATGTTGAAGTCGTCGTCAAAGTCGTCGATGAGAGGCGGAGGAGTATTCTTGATGACGATCCCGCGAGCTTTAGCACGACGAAGCCGACGCGCCGATGCACCCTTCGGAAGTCGAGCCGTTGTGGAAGCTTTGGGAGCAGTCGCGCGAAGAACGCTTCCCAAAAACCTTATTCGTCTTCTCCCGGTGCAGGATCGCAAAGACGAGGGTTCCGGAGACCTGCTCACCCGGTCGCTGGTGTACGCAAGCGATCGGACTGGAGTAGCTACAGCGGCGGCGCAATAGCGAGTAGAGGCAAAAACCCTAGGATTAACTGGATGCGTTTTGGCGTGGCCGGCAGGTTGCTTATATAGTCCTGTCCAACCAATCTCGTGTCGCGATCACGATCTAAATTGATTTAGGACTCTTAATTTGTAACCGGTTAGGACTCATGCAACTTGAAGGCCAAGAAACCAAAAAAAACGAAAACAGCAAAAGGAGACCGCGCTCCCGCAAGGCGAGGAGCCGGATTTCGGCGGACCATTCACGCGGGTACCGCGCACCCGCGCCCTTCGCCCCGCCCGGCCCGGCGAGGCGAGCGAGCGCGCGCGTGTGGACTTCTCTTACTCCTCCTCACACTAGACTTGAGGAAGTGGGGAGGACTTCTATATTTAAGTATGACTACCTCCACTTCCACAAGCAAGGTGGTACTAAAGAGTTCCCATATCCCCTCTTGCTCACATGAATGGGCCTTTGAGATTTATTAGGAATTTCACAATTGGTTATTGGGCCAAGCCCATATAAATTCCAACAGAACTTGCCATGTTCTTGTTGTTACTAGCTGTGCATTCTAGGGGAATACTTCTGACGCACCCTCCAGTTGGATCGCCGGCTTCCCAATCACGAGGTGCATTGGGAGAGAAGCTCTCCATACAGCTACAAAACAATGGACTTGAGTTGCCATCACAGACCGTGAAAGGTCCACATACATCAGGCAGACTGCAGGGATCAGCAGGTTGGGCATATACGGTTTGCCAGGACTGTTTTTCTTGTGACCAAATATTCAGCTTAATCTGGCCAGAGACATCTATTGAGACGAATGTGGAAGACGACTCATCCAGTGATTCATACGTGAAGTACTCCTCCTCATGGTTGTTGACATATTTGGGTAGGAGCAAACCTTTGGTGCGTGCATCCGTGTCTAGCAGCCCAATGAGTGTTTTTACAAGTGTATAGGCTAATTTTCCAGATGGCCAAGACAGGTACACTACAAAGGGGGGTTTTCGGCGCCTATGCGACAGCACCCCATTGGTGTGTAGTTCCAGGATGTATGAGCCAAGGCCTGGATCAATATGGTTCTTCTTTGAGATGAACCGGCGGTTTAGACCGGTGACCTTGTTCCGGCCTAACTTGGCGCCAGGAAGCCCAACATCTGTTGGGTAATCAAAGCTCTGCCACAAGGATGGTCCATTAGATGATGAGCTTCCTGCCGCTATGAGGGCAAGGTTTCCATTGTCCATGAGAACAGCGGTGGTGGCGGCGGCATTAGTAGTAGTGTTTGTGCTGGTTTCTGCTATCGACCTATCGACAAAGTGAGCAGTGGACCAAAGTGTGGACTCAGCAGTGCTGGCGATGACGAGATTGCCATCCCTTGAGATTTTTAGCTGTGTCAGCCTTAGCTCAGGATATGTGATCGGCTTGTCCCTATTAGCGATCCAGACAGGGGTAAAGACTGGGATCTTGTTGAACCATATGCCAAGATACCAGCCAAGGGAGGACAAGGTGGACTTACTGACGATGGTCGTCCCTGGAGCTGGCTGGAACTGGAAGAAGCCAAATGCGAACTTGCCATTTCTTGATATGAGCTTCTCGCCAACGACAAGCGTCTGGCCTACCGAGAGAGTATCACCATTATTTGCCATTGCAGTAGGAGGGGTGTGCAGGGAAGAGGAGAGAAGGAGCCCACAGATTAGCATGTAGAGGGAAGCCATCAGATCAGGCATGGAGAAGCACAAGAGAATGATGCCGGCCTGAAGTGCAGGTGAGAGCAGTGTCAGTCTATGAGTAGCTGTTCATGGATGGCTACGCAGGCGTGCAGCATTGTGTGCTGCTCTGCTGTTGAGAGAAGGAAGAAGAGCATTGCATATATAGAGAGAGAGAGGTGTTGAGCGGAATTCACATGCATGCACAGAAGATTTACATATGAACCCTTAGCGACGCTAAGAAAGAATGTATTCAGACTTCAGAGTTTTCAGATTGTTGGTCACCGAAAAATATAGCAGTTCAGACTGCTGGTTAGGACAGTAGTACGCATACCAGTACGATGTACACACTTGGTCTACGTACCCACATCATGTACTAGCTAGGTAGTCTGGCAAGCCACAGCCCACAGGCAGGCAAGGTAATCATGATTCATGCATCAAGCTGCCGTCCAATGCAATCTGCCTGTTCTGTTCAGCTATTATGTTCAGACTTGAGACAACACAATTAAATGAGCCACCGCACCATTCATCAGGCATCAGAGTTGTAATCGCCACCATTCCTAGAAATCGCCATACAGAAAAATGCTGATACCCAAATATGAACTCCGTGGACGCGAGTACGCGACTAGGACTGCGCACATGCATTCATGTCGAGCTGGTAGTTGGACGGGGAAGACCGGAAGACATGGCAACCAAGTAACCAACCAGTACGAGGATGACATTGGGTAGCTAGTAGCAGCAGTAGTTGAGAATCTTGATTAGACAGCAGTTAGGCCCATGATATATGTGCCGTCAGGACCAGGACTGCCAATGAAGTTTAGGCCTAATTTACATTGGAATCACCGGGCCAGGGGTACTATAATAGAGAAGTGCAATGTAAATTCGGTCAGTATTGTTGATGCATCAGCCAGATACCATGATAGCATTTCATCGAGTGTTGCATGTAAGGCCCTGTTTAGATGCTTCAAAGTTCCAAAAATTTTATAAGATTCCGCGTCACATCGAATCTTTAGACGTATGTATGGAGCATTAAATATAGGTAAAAAAATAACTAATTACACAGTTTGGTTATAAATCACGAGACGAATCTTTTGAATCTAATTAGCCCATGATTGGACACTAATTGCCAAATAAAAACGGAAGAGTTACTGTGCTTCCAAAAATTTTACACCACCATCTAAACACAGCCTAAGTGTAGCCATACAAAAGGCAATTTCTTCTTGGATCGTAGTACTCCCTCTGTCTCAAAACAAGTGATGTTTTAGAGGTTTGTCCCAGGTGAAACTATTAAAGTTAGACCAAACTTATATAGAAAAGTACTAATCTTTATGATACAAAATAAGTATTACAGTGCTTGGGACGAACCCGTGGTTCCTCCCTATTGATTATTTTCGTTAATTAAAAATAATTAGTGGTAATCGAGTCATTCCAGTGTATTCAAAGTTGTTTGACGTCTTCTTTCCTTCTCCCTCTCTCGGACGAACTGAAAGCTGCATGGATATGGGGAAGACAGCTTTTTGGATCCATGGCCAGGGAATCCACACAAAAGTACTGTTCTACCCTCTACAATTTAATTAGAGCCGGTTCCAAGCCCAGTAGATTTTGGTTCCAGCCCACAATTTAAGTTTCTCTGCGTAGATTCCTCCTATTTCTTAACCATGAGATTTAGCCAAATGGATGACCCTCATTATTTTCAAGCACAGTAAAATTTCTCTTTTAGATGGGGTTGCTGCGAAGGGAGTCTGGCGGCCGGAAGTGACGCACGGTGGCGGGATAGAGCCTGGGGAGCACGTGAGTAGGCCTGGATGCGTGTGTTTGGGCTGTGCGTGCGTGTGTTGGCTGGGTGCGTGCGTGCGTCAGTTGGCTGAGTGTGCGTGGGTGAGTTGGGTGTTTACAACTTTAGTATTTTTTTCTTCAATTTTAACGGCAACTTAACAGAAATGTTAGAGACTTTTCCATGCTATTTTTCTGAACTTCATATCTTTTAATGCTACAGATCTAATTTTCTCCGAAAAAAAAGGAAACAAACGAACGTCCAAACGATATAGTTTTATATTTTAATAAGAAAAAAAACCAATTGGATAATTATTGAGAAGCTAGATTACTAGCTATTAAAGAGAAAATAGATGTAGTTTGCTGCGGATAATGTAAATTTGTAAATGTAATAAAAATTTATGCAAGACAAAATGAAAAGCCTGTCATAATTCATACAAAGAGTGTAATGAAAAAATAATTAATAAATTACAACCTAACTGGAATCTTGGCAGATTATTATCTAATGAAAGCTAAACAAATGTATTTATGTAATTCTTGATGATGACTGTTGTGTGAAAATTCAAGAGAAGTCTTAATCATTGGTGGACAAACCAATCCTTAACAAATTGATAAAAAAATTTCGAAGGTTGATATGATGCATCAAAAAAAGATACAAAGGTCGATATTGAGTTATAGAAACACATGCGTATTATGAAAAATTAAAGTTATAATATATTTATAGTTAAATAATTATGCACTTTGCAATAGAAGGAAAAAAATAACAAGGTGTATTTTAATTTGATACAAGTTAAATAAGACATTGTTATTTATTGTCAGCATTAACTTATATTATGGATGTCACGGTCATCATAAAATAAATTATAAAAGGATAAAACATAAGTAGTTATGTACCATTCATGTTATCTTTTTACATGAATGCTTGATAGTTTTTTTCTCCCGTTGCAACACACGAACATATTTGCTAGTCTTATTAAAATAAAGACAGACACGCTACTCTAGTCAAAATCCAACTCATGCACCAATTCCTACCCCGATTTTCAACAGCACGTTACAACTTTCCAAACATATATTAATACATAACTCAAAATAAAGACGTACAAGTGCAACTCCATACTCCAACTCAAAATCCAACTACGCACCAACTCCTACTCTAACATTCAACACACACGTTGTAACTTTCTGATTTTATGAAACAGATACTAATATATAACTTGACAACAATGTGCTTATGAACTATATATTACATTCAAGCCGCATGAGAAGGTTCAGTTATAGCTGCAAGTAATCTTGGCATTGGGGGCATATCAAGCCCTCGGAGACCCTCAAGAGCCCGAACCATTTCACCCATTGTCGGACGATCAAACTCATTATCTTGAATACACCAAAATGCAACTTTGAAAACCCTTTCAACCTCTTCCAAATCAAAGTCACCTTGCAACCGTGGATCCACCAAGCTTCCTATGTCTCCTGCGTGGAGCTTGCCGATTGCTTGAACTGGGAAATATGCAACATGACAACTGTTGCTGCTATATACTTCTGGTGAATTCCTCCTTCCTGATATGATTTCAAGCAGTACCATACCGAAGCTGTAGACATCAACCTTTGGTGTAATAGCAACTCCACTAAGCCACTCTGGGGCAAGATACCCTGCGGTTCCTCTGAATGTGGTTAGAACTCTGCTAAAATCCCTTCCTATAATTGCTGCCATCCCAAAGTCTGCAATCTTAGGAACGAATGATGCGTCTAGAAGTATGTTTTCTGGCTTAATATCACAGTGTATGATGCATTCGTGGCAACTTTGATGCAAGTAGCACAATCCTCTAGCAACTCCTATGGCTATTTTATACCTAGTGCTCCAATTTATGACAGAAGCATTGCTCTTAAATAGATGGGAATCGAGAGACCCTTTTGACATGTGTTCATACACAAGTAGCCTCTTATCACCTTCACAGCAGAAACCAATCAGTTTAACTAGGTTGATGTGTTGGATCAATCCAATTGAGCTCACCTCAGCCCTAAACTGCTTGTCTCCCTGACGGGCACCATCAAGCTTTTTCACTGCTATCATAGTCTGGTCACCCAACACTCCCTTGAATACGGAACCAAAACCACCCCCTCCTAGTCTTTCTGAGAAATTTTTAGTAGCATGAACTAAACTACTGTATCTAAATGCTGTAAGTCCACCACCACTGCCTTGACTTCCGTGTAGTGGCAGCATACCACACCACTTCAATTTGTTACTCCAAATTATTAACAACAACAACAACAACATGAAAACTATAAACCCACAACTAGCAATGCTTGCCACAGTAACAATGCTCGGTTTTCTTTTATTGTTTCTTGTCAAATCTTGTGAATCTCTAGCAGGAAGGCGAAGGTAAAGAACTTGATCAGAAAAATTATCGATGCCATCATTCCGATTTACACTAAGCAGTTCACCATACCAGACAGAGCATTTGTTGTTGTTGTAGGAATAAGCGGTGCAGGAGCAGTTACCAAGACAAGCTTCAGCACATTGTCTCTGGGTCGTAGCATCTTGTATGCTATGAGGGTAACGGGGATATGTAACTCGAGCTATGGTGTGAAACATGTCTGATGAAGAACTTGCCATGTTCTTGTTGTTACTAGCTGTGCATTCTAGGGGAATACTTCTGACGCACCCTCCAGTTGGATCGCCGGCTTCCCAATCACGAGGTGAATTGGGAGAGAAGCTCTCCATACAGCTACAAAACAATGGACTTGAGTTGCCATCACAGACCGTGAAAGGTCCACATACATCAGGCAGACTGCAGGGATCAGCAGGTTGGGCATATACGGTTTGCCAGGACTGTTTTTCTTGTGACCAAATATTCAGCTTAATCTGGCCAGAGACATCTATTGAGACGAATGTGGAAGACGACTCATCCAGTGATTCATACGTGAAGTACTCCTCCTCATGGTTGTTGACATATTTGGGTAGGAGCAAACCTTTGGTGCGTGCATCCGTGTCTAGCAGCCCAATGAGTGTTTTTACAAGTGTATAGGCTAATTTTCCAGATGGCCAAGACAGGTACACTACAAAGGGGGGTTTTCGGCGCCTATGCGACAGCACCCCATTGGTGTGTAGTTCCAGGATGTATGAGCCAAGGCCTGGATCAATATGGTTCTTCTTTGAGATGAACCGGCGGTTTAGACCGGTGACCTTGTTCCGGCCTAACTTGGCGCCAGGAAGCCCAACATCTGTTGGGTAATCAAAGCTCTGCCACAAGGATGGTCCATTAGATGATGAGCTTCCTGCCGCTATGAGGGCAAGGTTTCCATTGTCCATGAGAACAGCGGTGGTGGCGGCGGCATTAGTAGTAGTGTTTGTGCTGGTTTCTGCTATCGACCTATCGACAAAGTGAGCAGTGGACCAAAGTGTGGACTCAGCAGTGCTGGCGATGACGAGATTGCCATCCCTTGAGATTTTTAGCTGTGTCAGCCTTAGCTCAGGATATGTGATGGGCTTGTCCCTATTAGCGATCCAGACAGGGGTAAAGACTGGGATCTTGTTGAACCATATGCCAAGATACCAGCCAAGGGAGGACAAGGTGGACTTACTGACGATGGTCGTCCCTGGAGCTGGCTGGAACTGGAAGAAGCCAAATGCGAACTTGCCATTTCTTGATATGAGCTTCTCGCCAACGACAAGCGTCTGGTCTACCGAGAGAGTATCACCATTATTTGCCATTGTAGTAGGAGGGGTGTGCAGGGAAGAGGAGAGAAGGAGCCCACAGATTAGCATGTAGAGGGAAGCCATCAGATCAGGCATGGAGAAGCACAAGAGAATGATGCCGGCCTGAAGTGCAGGTGAGAGCAGTGTCAGTCTATGAGTAGCTGTTCATGGATGGCTACGCAGGCGTGCAGCATTGTGTGCTGCTCTGCTGTTGAGAGAAGGAAGAAGAGCATTGCATATATATAGAGAGAGAGGTGTTGAGCGGAATTCACATGCATGCACAGAAGATTTACATATGAACCCTTAGCGACGCTAAGAAAGAATGTATTCAGACTTCAGAGTTTTCAGATTGTTGGTCACCGAAAAATATAGCAGTTCAGACTGCTGGTTAGGACAGTAGTACGCATACCAGTACGATGTACACACTTGGTCTACGTACCCACATCATGTACTAGCTAGGTAGTCTGGCAAGCCACAGCCCACAGGCAGGCAAGGTAATCATGATTCATGCATCAAGCTGCCGTCCAATGCAATCTGCCTGTTCTGTTCAGCTATTATGTTCAGACTTGAGACAACACAATTAAATGAGCCACCGCACCATTCATCAGGTATCAGAGTTGTAATCGCCACCATTCCTAGAAATCGCCATACAGAAAAATGCTGATACCCAAATATGAACTCCGTGGACGCGAGTACGCGACTAGGACTGCGCACATGCATTCATGTCGAGCTGGTAGATGGACGGGGAAGACCGGAAGACATGGCAACCAACCAGTACGACGATGACATTGGGTAGCTAGTAGCAGCAGTAGTTGAGAATCTTGATTAGATAGCAGTTAGGCCCATGATATATGTGCCGTCAGGACCAGGACTGCCAATGAAGTTTAGGCCTAATTTACATTGGAATCACCGGGCCAGGGGTACTATAATAGAGAAGTGCAATGTAAATTCGGTCAGTATTGTTGATGCATCAGCCAGATACCATGATAGCATTTCATCGAGTGTTGCATGTAAGGCCATGTTTAGATGCTTCAAAGTTCTAAAAATTTTACAAGATTCCACGTCACATCGAATCTTTGGACGTATGCATGGAGCATTACATATAGATAAAAAAATAACTAATTACACAGTTTGGTTGTAAATCACGAGACGAATCTTTTGAATCTAATTAGCCCATGATTGGACACTAATTGCCAAATAAAAACGAAAGAGTTACTGTGCTTCTAAAAATTTTACACCACCATCTAAACACAGCCTAAGTGTAGCCATACAAAAGGCAATTTCTTCTAGGATCGTAGTACTCCCTCTGTCTCAAAATAAGTGATGTTTTAGGTTTGTCCCAGGTCAAACTATTAAAGTGAAACCAAACTTATACATAAAAGTACTAATCTTTATGATACCAAATAAGTATTACAGTGCTTAGGACGAACCCGTGGTTCCTCCCGATTGATTTTTTTCGTTAATTAAAAATAATTAGGGGTAATCAAGTCATTCCAGTGTATTCAAAGTTGTCCGACGTCTTCTTTCTTTCTCCCTCTCTCGGACGAACTGAAAGCTGCATGGATATGGGGAAGGGCTCGCCGCCGCCTGAAAGGCTCACCGGTGCTGGCGCCCGACTGTTCGGGGATCACCACCGGCTATCTAGAGGAGCTCGCCACCGACTGTTCGTGTGGGCCACCATCTGGGATCACCGTCGGCCACCTTCACGAGCTCTGCACCAACATTGGTAGTCTGCAGGTCATCCGCTTGCCCAGGAGGGGCTTGGTAGTCTGCAGGTCATCCGCTTGGCCAGGAGGGGCTCGGTAGCCTGCCTCCTCCCATCGCCGATCTGCTGCTGCTTCCGATCTATTTACCTGCCTGCACTTATTTGGCCTCCACGGTTCATACATCGGCGGCAAGTGTAACAAATCAACAAATTAACAGATCAATTTTTTTCCTGAACTTTGTACTCCTTTGTAACCGAGAAAGCAGTTGTGTTACCAGTACCCGTGCTCGTCAGGGCCGGCGCCTCAGCCGGAGATGGGGTTGCTGCGCCTGTATCCTCCCCTCCGATCCCCTTCCTCTTACTCTACCACGCTCAGATCCTCTCGAATGCCCGCGTCAAATCACCGTTGTCACCACAGCCACGGCCAGCCCAGACCCAACGGTGCCTCCATGCCTCTCTAACTGAGCCCTGGCCTATGGCCAAGCCGACAAGGTAGCGGCAGCGGCCAACGGTCAGCGTTTGCATCCGCGCGTAAGCTCGTAGGTGGCGAGCCAATGCAGTCTGACATGGTCGGGGTCCGCCGGGAAGACAGCTTTTTGGATCCATGGCCAGGGAATCCACGCAAAAGTACTGTTCTACCCTCTACAATTTAATTAGAGCCCGTTCCAAGCCCACTAGATTTTAGTTCCAGCCCACAATTTAAGTTTCGCTGCGTAGGTTCCTCCTATTTCTTAACCATCAGATTTAGCCAAACGGATGACCCTTATTATTTTCAAGTACAGTAAAATTTCTCTTTTAGATTTATTATGGAATATATTTTCAAATCCTACCTATTCGGTGTCGTAAACAATAATGTTCTTTCCTATAAATTTGGTTAAACTTGAAATAGTTTGACTTAGAACAAATCTAAAACATCACTTATTTTGGGACGGGGGGAGTATAAAGTATACACACACAAGTTAAAGATTAAGTAGCATATCATCATAACATCATGAGTCCGAAATACGGACCACAGATTATGATACCGACATCCATCCACAACTTATATGACATATAGATGAGTTCAATACTTTTTTTTTTGAAAGATCCGACTGAGCCGACTTATATATTAATAAGAAGGAAGCAGATTTATACGCCAGAGATGCAGTACAACTATAAAACCTTATTTGGCAAGGATTACCAGATAAGCCAGGGGGGAAAAATCTAATCCCTATTACCCTTCTTCATCTCCATCTTCAGCTCCAGCTAACATGGCGCTAGTCAGTGCCGCTAGGGCTGCAGTCACGTGTGGAGGAGGTGTTCCTTTGTACCTCTCCAGGTACAATTTAATAGCCTCATCTCCAGTTGGTTCAACAGGACCCCCGAGGTCAAGCATTTCCATGCGGTGTTGTGCCCTTCGTGAAGGTCTTGCAGCCAGCCGTGCGCTATGCCATTGTGCTGACATGATCTTCCGGCGACGTCCACCTTTTGCCGATGTTGTTAAGACCGGTAGCTGCTGCTCGGCTAGACCTATGTCAGCAGAAATTTCATCCAGGACAGGGGCGGTAGGAGCTTCCTTAGGGCTAATGCACTCCCCCAAGGGCGAAGGGGCGTCCCTGCATGGCTCACCCTTTTGTTCCAACGCATCAAGCATGTGTGTAGTTGGATGGGACTCAAACAGAGGCACGCTTGTCTCGACGAAGCTGGCTTTGTTTCGGTCAACCCGGTCTTGGTAGTCCTCCTGACCAATGCATACCTCCAATAGCATAGGATCATACTTTTTTGGCAGTGGAGGCAACGACTTGAGCTTGTCCATGGAATCCATCAACGGGTCATCAATCAACACAGGAGGAGGCAGCAACTCTTGTCGATCCTTATCTGCTCGTGAACCACCATAGTGGTCACCCGTGCCACGACGAGAAGTGTAGTGGCGCCTTGCATCAATGGCTGACGAGCCTCCACAATGACAAGGAGATCGTAAGCTGTCATGGTGGATAATTCCTCTCACGCCACATCCCAGGAGGGCAGCGCGATAACAGCGGTGCGACGAGATGTTGCCGGCATCATTGTACTAGTGACACTGGACTTGGCTGTTGTCGGCCTTGCTAAGATGCCGGCTCACATGCCCATGCTGCCGCAGGGGCGTCGCCACAAGCGGTGGAAACTCGTCGGGGGAAGCATAGCCGCTTGTGAACAGAGCGATGAGCAGGTGAGCTATGCCACATATCCGGCCGGTGGTTGTTGGGGCGGCGCCGCGCTGGGCAATGCTTGGAAAAGTGCCCACTACAGATGCAGCCTGCAGCGCAAGCACCTCAGCAGGTCACGACAGGATGCGACCTTGTGGTCCCTAGCGAGGCACCGGAAGCATCGCCCTTGGAATTGGTTGAGACGACGGTCGGCCATGACTGGTGGAGTCTTCCCTGATACCATTGCAACTTCGTGCAGGTTCTTCGATCCTCTCGGCTCAGGTGGGTTCCGCGGCAGGATGTCCTGCCACCCACGCGCGTTCGGCGACATGACGCAGTGGTGGCGAGACACCCTAGGCCCGAGTCGCTGGTGTGCTGGAGCTCGACGCGGAGGCAGGAGATTGTTGCGTCCTCGGAGTGGAAGGCCATGGACCAGTTGAGGACGCGGGCACTCTGACGTCGATGGCGATGCCTGCGTGGCCGCGGGGCAGCATCACGAACCGGGCTCTGAGCCCCAACTGCAGGGAGGCTTTCATCACCAGCTCGCACAAGAATGGACCTGAGCGGGGGCCGTAGGGGTTCTACCACAGGAGGCACCAGCTTCTGCGCACCAACTGAGGGGAGCCAGCTGGCAGAGGCGGTCGCCGGAGGATTCCCCATCGGACTGGAGGTCGTCATCATCGTCGGCCCACCGGCGAAGCTTGGATCTCCCAGCCGAGTTGCCTTCTGGATGGAAGGGAGGGGCGAGGGGAGAAAGGCAGGAGAGGTTCACCTCATCCGCAGCACCGGGAGGTGTTGAGGAGGACGACATGGTCGTATCCGGCGGCGATGTGTCGTGGCATCCGGCACCGGGCGCCGGTTGTCGTTGGTCCGGGGCGAATCCGGAGGGGGAAGATTACAGGCGCCCAACAAGTGGAAGATCCGGTCACGGGCAGCCCTCCGGTGGCCGGTTGGCTGGGCACGGCGGCCGGAAGACGAGGTGTGCCGGTGGAGCACGACTGGATCTCGGTGGCAACGAGAGACGGAGGGAGAAGGGGTGGGGCGGAGCACTGGTGTGGGAGACGTGAGGGAGAGCGCGGGATGGGCACCCGCCAGGGCCAGGCCGGCCGCCGGTGCGGGCTCAACCGGGTGGCGGCGCTATCGCCTTGGAGTCTCCAGATGCAGACATCACGGGCCCTGCGTATTTGAAGTGAACAAAACTATGGATGGATTCTTAGATGAGTTCAATACATGTGACATCTACTGCAGATTATGATTACAGAGATGAAGAAGCAGTGGCATCATAGTATTGAATACAAAATGACCTCAATTTTGCTGTCATCGTCCTTCAGTATGTGTCATATCTGAGAAGACGACCCCTTGTCCTGTAATGCTCATCGTTGAATTTGTTGATGGACCTACTGCCGAATCCACCTTTGTCTTTGCAATTGACAATGGCGCCTCACCATTGCTGCTATTTACCCCCGTCCTCTCCTGCAGCTGGAGAGAGACCTGGAGGTTAGAAAGTACATCACCCATGTATGGCCTATCAATGCTCCGTTCAGCAACACACTGCTCAGCAGTCTCTGTGAATTTCCTGAAGCACTCAGGTGTTATTTCCCCCTGGAGATGAGGGTCGATGATCTTGCTAAGCACACCATTCTTCTGGCAAGACAGCGCCCAGTCACGCAGCCTCACTTGCTCCTCAGGAAGCTGAATGTTAATCACAGGGCGCGCACACAGAATCTCAAACAGCACAGCCCCAAAAGCGTACACATCAGATTTCCTGGTGAGTCGCTTCGTCCAGAAATACTCAGGATCGAGATACCCAAAGGTGCCCTTCACCGCGCAGTGCTTACATGGGTATCATCAACATCTAGACTGGCCTTCGATAGCCCAAAGTCTGCGACCTTTGCCACGAACTTGTCATCCAAGAGAATGTTGGTAGTCTTAACATCACGATGGATGATTGCTTGGTTTGCACCAGTGCGCAGATAGTGGAGCCCTCGAGCTGCACCGATGCAGATCTCAAGGCGTTGCTTCCAGGGCAGAGGTGGCCTTTTGGTACTGTAGAGTTGCACATGAAGGGCACCGTGAGCCATGTAATCGTAAACTAGGATCATCTCGTTGTTCTGTTCACAGTATCCAATAAGAGATACAAGGTGGCGGTGGCGAAGCATGGACAGCATACCAATCTCATTGCGGAACTCACGCAGACCCTGCTGAGACAGTGGGTTGCCGCGCTTAATCGCCACCTGAACACCACCATCTATCTTTCCACGGTACACATTCCCAAAACCACCTTTGCCAAGGAGAAAGGTTTCATCGAAGTTATTGGTAGCTGCCTGTATTTGCTTGAAGGTGAAGTGGTGGCACATAACTGATGGCAGATTGTTGCCCTCAACTTGTTGAGGAGTCATCAAGTGCTTGTTGCTGTTCCTTAATCCGTAATTCCTTGCTATCTCTTTCCATCTGCAGATGATGTACTTGCCAAAACAGGTCAACAGCAGAAGAGCAAAAGCACCAACAGTTCCAGCTATGGCTGCTGGAACAGCACCCTTTGAGTTTCTTTTTCTTGCACCTGCAGGCTTCTCATTATTAGGTTCCACATGATCAGGTGGTGATGGTGGTGGTGGAAGGGGTAACTGGAGCGCAGCAAGGCTGTTGTCTCGATAATTCTGTAGCTTAAAGACCTCAAGACCATTCAATATTGCATCAAAATACTCTGCCCTCATCAAAAGATCAGGGTGAAGGGCAACCCACAGGTCCGTCTGACCAGTACCAGTAGTGATGATAGTATAGTCTGTGTATGCTGTTCTGCCGATTCCTCCACTCCATAGAATGACATCCCTGTGCTGTCTGGTTATTGATGTAGATAAAGAATGTCCTCTGGTTGACCTTGGTTATTGGATACTGGTTCTCACAGAAATGGAACCTTAGGAGGTAATAGAACCCAGCATCAACCGGTAAAATCCATGTAAGATTATACTTCAGGTTGAGTTATGCATCTTGTCCCATTGACCGAGCAGTTATATAGACATCAACTGGTGCAGTGTAATTTGGTACAGTGGGAGTATAAGTGACGGTAATATTGTCGTTTATCAAGGGGCACACTGAATGAGCATCATTATACAAGTAAGGACTGTCCTCGTACCATGAACGGTAAAAGTCAATATCATCACGTGGAGTGATGGCTGGCCCCCCTACATTAAGCCGGTACATTGTTTGGAATGCTGTTACAAGATCAATAGGGAATGGATCAGGGATTCCACCATTGGCTAGTGTTGGTATTGTTGTTGTGAAAAGGTCAGGTGTGGGCATGATTTCAATCCCATTCACAAATGCATAAGACCCTTTATGGTGGGTGGATGGGCTGAAGGTGAGGTGTAGGTTACCTGAAGTAATGTTCAAGGAGTATTCATGAAACAATCTGCCATTATTAGCTGCCAAATAAGTTTGGGAAGCATAGAAGTTGTCAAAAATCACTAGGTTGCTCGCTGTGACACCAAAGTAGGCATTTGAAGGAATATAGTTGCCATAAAGATGGGATAGAAGTAGAGGCGCAGAAACATACGTCCAGGCGGCTTAACAAGGAATGAATAAGTGTAATTTGAAGTGAAGATTGGAGCAGTCTTGTAAGGAACAGTGGTGGTTAGAGAAGGGTCTAAAGCAATCGCAGAGCCTTCCAGTGATGGCGCAAACTCGGAATCTATGTCACTGTGCCATGTTCGACCATCAGAATCACCATCCATTGGTGTGGAGGCTCCACAATCTAGACGGATTTGGCCAGAGCTGATGGAGCTGTTATCGGCCTATGGCGCATAACAGTGTGAGGGCAACTAGTAGCAAGATATGGCATGCAATTGCTGTGGTCGGTGTCTTAAGAATAAAAAGTTTGTCTGAGGATCTCTTTATATCAGTTTTGCTGCAAGATAACTCTAGGAAGAATTGCATCATACCACAGAATTAGACCTTTGCATCTGGGGTCTGGACAACAAAGAATCAGAGAAAGTGAAGGGCGGTTGTTTGTTCCGTCACCAAGGTGTATTCAGATTTGTCAAGCTATACCTGCAATAAGATAAGAACAATATAAAGAAAGTATATTGAATTTTTTTTGCAAGAGCAATAAAACACCAATGAGAAGTAACACTTTGGTCTGTGTGAGCATGAAACTGAAATCTACAAGTGGGACAAAAGTTAGTATGGAAATAAAAACTACTTTTTGTGTTCCGAACAAGAGATGGGATCCTTCCTTTTTTGAGTTTCGGGCCACATATAGATTGGAGCAACAATGACCTTGTACCGATATATCAGTTTCCTTTAGAAGGGTTAGTGCATGATTGACTGAATGCAAAATGAACCGATAGAAAGATAGCCACCACATTTGTTTTTTTTCGAGAACGTGCTATAGCATGTATTTCATTAAGGAGAGTAAAGGAGTTTTGTTAACGTATGGTAATCCGAAGATTACCGAAAATCGTACCACACACCCTTACGACACTCAGCCACCACAATTGTTATCATGTGCCCTGCACCAGATTTTACTAAACAAATTTTCACCAACCGTTATAGCGTAGTAGTTTTGCTTGGCATGGCCGAAGGGCACAAGAAATCGACTACGGGGTTTGTTCCTCTAAAGCTGTCCCTTTCTCGCTTATTGTTTGTGAAGAAGAGATAGGGATAAGAGAAGAAGATACAGGGACCCCCATACTCAGTCCTCACCTGCCACACCCCGATGATGTGCCACATCAAGCAAGAGTCAAGCGCCTGCAACTCGGCGGCCACTCCCTCGGAGTCCACGGTCGCCGCCAGCCCCCAAGTGCCTTGCGGGGCGCACCAAGTTCCGGGAAACGCGCCACCTGATTGTTCTACGGCGTGAGCTTCGGCGCCGCCGCGCAGGGCCTCAGCTTCCCCAACTCGGCCTAGCTGCTCGGAATCCGCAACCTCGGAGCTGTCCGTGTGGACCGTGTCCAACGATGACAACGTGGACACGGAGACGGAGGCGTCCATCTCCTGAGGGCGAGGGAGCAAGGCGGGAACGCACGACCGGGGGCGCAAGCAAGCGGCGTGGGCAGCAGCGTAGGCAGGAAACGAGGGCGAGGTGCCGGCGGCGCGCTGGGCGGCGGCGAATAGCGCAAGCAGAAAGATGGAGAAGCTGACGCAGAGGAGAGGCCAGGGGTAGGGATGTCATTTCCGTGCTCTGCTACGCTGGCCACGTGAGATGAGATGTCGTGTCACGTGAGTAAATGGAGCCGTCTTTTCCGCAACCGAGCGTTTCGGGAGCCAAGGCTCCCAATTTTCTTGAGCGTGTTTAAGGCTGGACGAAAACCTCGAAGCTCGTTAGCTCGTTCGACTCGTGACTGGTTCGGCTCAGCTCGGCTCGGCTCGTTATGAGCTGAGCCAGGATTTTAGCTCGTTAGCTATAACGAGCCAATTCGAGCTGGCTCGTGAGCCGCTCGCGAGCCAAACGAGCCGTAGTTTTAGGGAAAAATTCATCATAACTTATATTAGTTTTGTATTATTTCATGTCTTGTACTTCACAAATGGATGATATGTTAGCTCATATGAATATTTTATTCGATTTAAGGTTATTGAATATATTATTTTTATATTATTAATATTTTTAAGCTTTAGATAAATGCAAATATTATATTTTGTGTATTTTTATACCTGGCTCGCGAGCCTAACGAGCCAGCTCGAGCTTATAACGAGCCGAGCTGGCTTTCTGGCTCGTTAAGATAACGAGCCGAGCCGAGTTGGCTCGTTATCCTAACGAGCCAGAACGAGCCGAGCCGAGCCAAGCCAGCTCGGCTCGTTATCTAGCCTTAAGCGTGTTCCTCCTCCCACCGCCCCACAGCAGTAGGGTCTCCCCAGAGGCTCAGACGCTGCAACCGCAGCCATGGAGCTTCGGTAAAATCCTATTGCGCTCACGGTAGCCTCCCTCTTCCCTCCTCTTCGCCGCCACTTTCTTATTCAACTCTGGCTAATGGCCGTGACTCCCCGCCATGACCTTGTCCGGCCGCCTCCATCACCGCTAGGCCCCGAACTGCCTGGGTGTCGTCTCCACTGTCTGGTCTGCCTACCTCTCCCAAACCCCTCTCTTCTAAGCCCATCGGAGTTAGGGAAGAAGGGGGTGGCCAAAACCCTAGCCACCACGCCGGAGCTAAGGAAGAAGACGGCGGGCGCTGGCGCAAATTGGATTGCCTCCTTCCTCGTGTGAATCCAACGGCCGCCAGAAATTGCATGCCGCCACCGCCGCAAAACACTCGGTTGCTGGTTAGTAAATCTCTTCTAGAAACATTGAGACAATATAGTTGAAAAAAAATTAGACGGTGACGGCATGCCACCACCGCCACAAAACACTTTGGATGCTGGTTAGCAAATCTCTTCTAGAAACATTGAGACGGTATAGTTGAAAAAAAATTTAGACGGCGACGGTATGGTGACATTGTAACTGTTATAATATGAAAATATATTTGTGATAAATCTAATAATATTTATTTGCTATCATAAACTTTAGTATTATAAGTTTAGTTTTATTTAGGATAGTTTAGCCTAGGATAATTTGTTAGGACCTTTCTAGAACGGAGGAAATTTACATAAATCATGCATGAATTAGTTCATTTTATAGAAAAAAGCGTAGGAAATAGAATATTTTCTGAGAGCCTATTTGACATGCAGTAATTTTATAGGAACTATGCAGGAATTTTACGGAAATCATTTCAATTTCATTAGAAAAACACATGCACATGGAACTTTTCTCACGTTCCAAACAAAACAGCGCAAGCTAATGGTGATGTTAGCCTCATAATAAAGTGAGAGGCCACATATGTATATGAGTTAAAAAACAAAATTTGGTATTTGAGTTTTCGAACCACCAATCTCACATCGCAGGCTATTCATAGCCACGTTATAGGCATTGCAAGCTTGTAGGTTTTTTGTTGCCGCCTTAGCCTGTTTTTTTTTCAACTAGTGTGGTCTGCTTTTAGTCACAATGCGCTCTTGAGAAGTGGCTACCAAACATCTATTACCTCTGCAAGCTACATACTATATATGACACCCTGCAAAGCATCTACAAGAGCTGATTTGGACGTTTGTCGTCACTACAGGAAACTGGCGCTTTGCCGACTGCAATTTTCTTTGCCAACTATTTTTTTTTGACACTCGGCAAAGAGGTCCCTTTGCCAACTGGAATTTCCTGCAGTCGGAAAAGCAGGATTTGCCAACTGCCTGACTTTGCCGACTGCCAGGCAGTTGGCAAAGAATTGCAGTCGGCAAAGGCAGGCCATGGTTGACGCCATCCACACCGTCACCTTTGCCGACTGCCATCCTCCCTGGCAGTCGGCAAAGGCTCTTTGCCAACTGCCACTGATGGCAGTCGGCAAAGAATTAATTTTTTTTCGATTTTTGATCCCAGTTTTTTTGTGTTGCCTTGCTACAGTAAGTACATGATATATTCCAAGTTTGGGGTCATTTTGATTTATTTTGCTATATTTCATTGATTTTTGCTGTTTCTTTGATTTTTTCCGGCAGCTCTAGATTTGAACTGCAGGTACATGAAATAATGGAATCCGGCAATTTAGAAAATGATATTCATGATGTTTGGAGCATGTTGAGGCCGTGTGCGGGGCCTCGCGTGAAATTTCGACCGTGTTGGTGTCGGAACACGTCGAGGCACGCGCGTGAAAAGTGTTTTTAAATTTTATAAAATCGAAACGGAGTGCGAAAATGACGAAACTTGATGACGTGTCTTGCCATCGCATGCGGAGGCTGTGGTAAACATTTGAGAAAGTTTCGAGCAAGTGGCGACGTCGGGTGGCTAAAACCTGGACTAACGTCGGGTGGCTAACTTGTTATCACATGTGGAGATGTCCAGGTTTTAGCCACCCGATGTCGCCACTTGCTCGAAACTTTCTCAAATTTTTACCATAGCCTCCGCATGCGATGGCAAGACACGTCGTCAAGTTTCGTCATTTTTGGACTCCGTTTCGATTTTATAAAATTTAAAAACACTTTTCACGCGCGTGCCTCGGCGTGTTCCGACACCAACACGGTCGAAATTTCACGCGAGGCCCCGCACACGGCCTCAACATGCTCCAAACATCATGAATATCATTTTCTAAATCGTCAGATTCCATTATTTCATGTACCTGCAGTTCAAATCTAGAGCTGCCGGAAAAAATCAAAGAAACAACAAAAATCAATGAAATATAGCAAAATAAATCAAAATGACCCCAAACTTGGAATATATCATGTACTTACTATAGCAAGGCAACACAAAAAAAACTGGGATCGAAAATCGAAAAAAAATTAATTCTTTGCCGACTGCCATCAGTGGCAGTTGGCAAAGAGCCTTTGCCGACTGCCAGGGATGGCAGTCGGCAAAGAATTTCTGAGAAAAAAATAAAAAATAACCTTTGCCGACTGCCAGGGAGCAGAGCAGTCGGCAAAGTATTTTTAAAAAAAAATTAAAAAAAATAATTTTTTGAAAAAAAATAATAGACCTTTTGCACAGGCTATCTGAAAACACAACCTGGGCCTAGACCTTTTATATAATATATAAATATTATTTATTGTTAATTGTTTGAAATAGTAGATCTTGATGAGTTCTACAACTTTATAGTTGACAACTTTTTCATATGAATTCATTTAGTGTCCTAAAATTTGATTCGAAGTTGTGTTATTTTGAAATTAATTTTTTTAATTTGTTGGCCTTTTGAAGCTTTCAACCTGGGCTTGGGCCTCACTTTCACTTTTGGGCTACTGAAACCCGCAGGCCTATTATGGCAGTGGACGATTAGAGCCGTTGATCTGAGATGGATAGCTGAGATCTGATCAGCTGAAAACAAACTCATATAAAATCCGGCCAAACCCTAACGCCTAAAATTTCCCCATTTCCTACCCCTCCCCTTCCCCTTCCCCTTCCACCCGCCGCCCGCTCGAGGAAGGGGAACCCCAGCCACCGCCGCCGCCGCCGCGCAGCACGCAGCCCATGGCCTCCTCGTCGGAGAACACGGGCGCGCCGCTGGAGGAGGAGCAGCCCCAGGCCCCGCCGACGCCGAACCCGGAGCCTAGCGAGGTGGCGCCCGGCGAGGTGGAGGAGGAGCCGCAAACCCTAGAGCGGGCGCAGGAGCTCTTCGACCGGGGCGCCAAGGCTATCGATGACGAGGACTTCGTCGAAGCCGTCGACTGCCTCAGCCAGGCGCTCGAGATCAGGTTAGGGTTTCCTTTCCCGCTCCGATTTCCCCTCCACTTCTGCGACATGTAGCTGTGAAGCGACTCCGCGTGTTGGCGTATTTTGGAGCAATTGGCGGTTGGTACGGTGCGTTTCTGTCCGGATCTGCTGGTTTTCGCATCAGCACTTGGGTGGCTCGGGGATTCGGTCCACTAGGGTTTAAGGGGTTCTGCAGCAGACTGCTTAATCGTTTCGTTTATGTCGGTGAGTGAGATGCAGAGAGTCTGTCGTTGTCAGGGATCTATTGGATTTGGCTCCGAGCCCTGTGTTGGTTTGTGGAGCAGCACTTGGCCATGGTTTGTCACGGTGCCTAAATTGTGTTCACCATCAATTGGAGTGTACTGTTTTTTTAAACAACTTTGGAGTGTACTGTAGTATACAATGGTTAAGGAAAATATGTTGTCTGTCTGAGATTATGCAAACATTTCGAAAGTCAATCATTCTAGATTTGTATATTAAGTATCTTCTGTACATGAAGAGATGTTAGTTTAATCAGATATGTATCTTTGGTGCACTTGTGTCATTTGATTCTCATGAAACTAGCTGTGTAATCATTTTGCTTGCATGGGCCAACTTTTACTAAGATTCCTGTTTGCTGTTATTGTGTTATAGTAACTTATGACTGACAAGGCATATCTAATTGGTTTCTGTTTCTAATATATTTGTTTCTTTTAACTAGCAGTCCACTGCTAACAATACTCAGGCTGAATTAGTATTGAGTAAATTGATGGTTATGTTCCATCTGATTTTCTTGCTTACTGTGATAAATATTGATATAGTTCATTATTAGGTCAAAACTCAAATGGCAAAGATCAGGAGAAGGGGAATGGTGAAGTTGAGAAGGATGATGATGACGATGACGACGTTGATGAGAAGATGGGAGATGAAGAGGATAATGATCTGGATCTTTCCTGGAAAATGTTGGACATTGCTAGGGCAATAGTTGAGAAGAGCCCAGAGAACACTATAGAGAAAGTAAAAATATATTCTGCTCTTGCTGAAGTCGCAACGGAAAGAGGTAGTCACAGTTTGTGTCACACTCCTGCATTTTGAATTTTTGATTGGTGAGTGGTCTTAATACTCATGACTAACTTTTAATTTCAGAGGACATAGACAACTCACTCAGTGACTACATGAAAGCTTTATCCATGTTGGAGCATTTGGTTGAGCCTGATCATCGCCGAGCTGTGGAATTGTATCCTCTTTGTCATAGTTACACTATTTTTTGTGCTGAAGAGAAATATTACTACCTACAGTCGTAGTTACTCCTACATGACATTAGGATCATCAAATTGACTTCAATGTAATTGTTGCGTCATATATATAATAATGACTGGAGCCTGGAGGTAGTATTATTACATAAATAAGCATCTGCAACCTGGTTGTTGGGGCTCTTGCATCGCTCTATTGGTCATCTCTTTACTTTAATGGTTTTTGTAGCCTGTTAAACTTGAGAATTTGGGTTGGTAAAGAATGCCTGTTTAATAGTCAATAAATTAGTTAAGTTCTTTTGGTAGAATGCACATGTGTAACATTATTTACTTGAATGCACATGTTACTTTATATAATATGATCGCATCCCAGCATCAGTTTGTTGCTCTTCCTTTGTTAACTGCCTTAATCCAGTCTTAGAAACTTCCGCATATGTTTGGTTTATGAGCTAGTTTCCAATATTGGAGATGCGATTCCATACTGTGCAAAAGCGATCTCACTATGCAAGTCACGCATACAGAGCCTGAAAAGTTCGAAAGATGCTTTGTTGGCTGGTAAAGACGGTGATGCATCTGCTGCTGAAGCCGAAGGAGGCTCAGAAAAATCTGATGCTGAAAAAGAGCTAGAACAGCTTACTAGCATATTGCCTGATCTTGAGAAGAAGGTAAACAGTTACAGATGCAATTTATTTTGCTTCATGGGCCTGGTACTGTATCAGTGATGAAAATGATTTATCTTGCTTCTAAGGACTAATGACATCTCTAATTTGTTGTGCATTTAGCTTGAGGACCTGGAACAAGCAAACCCAAGCCCCGCCATGGAAGAGATGGTGAAGATAATTGCATCCAGGGAACTGAAATTAAATGGTAATATTAACATCTTTTAAAATATTTTTATTGTGAATTCTGCTGGTTAAATAGGTTTTAGTCTAGATCAGATCATTTTAGGTGATTTACTTACTCTTCTATAGATTGCCAAAAGATTAAATTTTGACAATAAATACTGAACTTTATTGCAATAGTTTTGTTTCAGTGAATGAAATTGAGATGTGAATACTGAAAATATTCTGTGGACTGCTTGTGTGTGATAAACTGCTACTCACTACTAGCTGTTTATGTGCCAACAGTGATTGCCTTTGAGTAGTGATGGTATGCTCTTTGAGTAGTGCTGCTAGCAGGTTAGCACTTGTTGGCAAAGAACATTTTAAAAAAAAAATTCTTTCTTTGCCGACTGCAACTACGAAAGCAGTCGGCAAAGAACATTTCAAAAAAAAATTCTTTCTTTGCCGACTGCAACTACGAAAGCAGTCGGCAAAGAACATTTCAAAAAAAAATTCTTTCTTTGCCGACTGCAACTCCAACAGCAGTCGGCAAAGAATATTTCAAAAAAAATTCTTTCTTTGCCGACTGCAACTCCGAAAGCAGTCGGCAAAGAACATTTCAAAAAAAAATTTCTCTTTCTTTGCCGACTGCCGAGCTGGCGGCCAGTCGGCAAACAATTTTTGGAAAAAATTCTTTGCCGACTGCCGAGAAACCAGCAGTCGGCAAAGCCTGCCGTTAGGGCTGACGGCGCCACGTGGCTTTGCCGACTGCTGGCGTGGAAGTTGGCAAAGCCTTTGCCGACTGTGTGCCACATGGCAGTCGGCAAAGCCACCTTTGCCGACCCAGGCTTTGCCGACTGCTCTTTGTTGACTGCCACGTGGCTTTGCGGTCGGCAAAGTCTTTGCCGACTGGGTTTATGCCTTTGCCGACCGGGGCAAGCAGTCGGCAAAGAGGCGTTTTCCTGTAGCGCGTGGAGGTTGAGACTACTAGCAGCATTGTTGGAAACCCTATCTAAGAGCCTTAGTTATTTTAGGTTGAAGAGAGTACGGTCGTAAAAAGTATAGTACGTGTACAGTGACAACCAAAGATCTTCATATTGTCTGAATTACAAAATGAAATAGAAACGTTCTAATTTCATTATTAGTGAAAAAATATTTTCAAGTCAAGAAAGAAGCAAATAGAACCAAAGAGAATACGATTAGACGAGGAAACAAGGAGCTTCCGAACTGCCCAAATAATAGAAAGTTAACAAAAAGAAATAGTAGCAGGATTTGGACAAAAACTTATACCAATCAAAATATATGCAAGCCATATGTAGAAAAACATCACATCTATCCATAAGAATGCGAGAAAGAACAATCAAGAAGATAATAACTTTCAGAACACCATGAAATAAAAAACCATTGCCGAAAACGATGCAATAAACGAGCTAAAGATTAAAGTTACCTCATAATGAACGTGCTCTATGAAGGACCGAAGGTAGAGTGTAGGTGACTGAGCAACTCTTGTCAAAATACTCCTGCTTGGCAGAGTGATGAACGGAGCCGGCTCTGCGGAAGATATTCCAATGTTGAATTTTATGGAAAAGTCCCTTTTGTATTATTAATTTTCATATTTTGTGTAGTCCTCAGACTCAAGCGCCCTAATTGTTTCAACTTTTATCTGGCTTATGTCAGCCAAAAGCCCAAAGTGGCCTAGCTGTTGAGCTGGCTTTTGAAAAGCTACGAAGCTAGCTTTTGAGGAAATGAACTAAAAGCTAAAAAACATGTTTTGAGAAGCTTTTCTAGCTTTCGGTGTGTTGCGAAGCTCAAAATTTAGTACAAAAGCTAATAGAAAAAATACAGCCAGAAGCAAGAAGCTAAAAAGGTAGCTTTTGAATCAAAGGCTCAAAAGTTATGGCTCAAACAAATATAGACCCTCTCATGGTGAGTGTGAAGACTAACGCGTGGTGACCGACGCATGGCAATCATGACACTCAGACTCAGGTCATAAGTCCTGTTTGAAATATTTATTATAACCTTTCACCCAGACTATTTCCCGTATGGCAGCGATTGCTGAGTCAACAAATGAGAGCTACAGATGCATCTCCTTATTAATGAAAGACCCTGAAACATATGGCAACTCGCAGTCATCTATATTTTCAGTACAATAAATCTGGATTTGATGCTTTTGTTCATAATATAGCTGTTATGTGTGGACTATTGGCCGTCTGAAGTCGCAGTCTAACGAGCAGACAAGGCACTGCATGATGATGATGCCCGCGAGGGAATGGACATGTCCCCGGCCATGATGCAGCAAGCGTTCGCTTCATCCACGATCCGCTGCACCAAACCCACGGGTGTTGTGAGTGGTTGTGGAACACCTGCTAGGTCCGTTCTTTTTCTACTGATGGTATACGAAAGATATTTTTGCAAAAAAAAAAAAAAAAACAGACTCCCTAATCAACATGAATGGATCTTTTTGAATGTCACCTCTGTAAATAACCAGAGTAGCAAAATAGTAATTGATTTATTTTCTTGTTTTAAATTAGACTAGCAAAGATGCCGGTGTATTGCAGTAATACGTATAACTTGTTACAGCATCTCCTACCGCCTCTGTATATGGCTCCGTGAAACCCGGTTTGCCGACTGTGGGGGAAAAACGCGTGTATCTCGTTTTCCTTTTTCCCGTGAATGCTATTTCGTGTATCTCGCTGTCTATATTTAACGAGCGACACATGCTCGTCATCCGCAGCTCCCGCATGCCTAGCGTCCCTGCATGTGCCCCTGTCAGGTGGACCTATTCTCACAAGATGTCGCACGTATGTATGACTGCAGTACTCTGATATTTTTAAGTGGCTATTTATTTTAGAGAATGCTAAATCCTGGTTTGTAGATCATATTTTTACGCATGCTCTTGGGAGATGCACTTATGCGGTCATCTAAACCTACCCATAGCGATCATAATGAGCATGCTATATCTTTGTTGGATTTAATTAGACTTTGTCTATCCTTATAGTATCAAATAATTAAATCAAATAAATTAGAAGGCCCATAATAAGTGATAAGTGCAACAAAGGATTTAGTTCAGTATGAAAAATTGTTTGAAGATTAAAAACTCATTTGAAACAGGTGGTTGTTGTCTACATCTGCTAGCTGTGAAGTTATTAGTGGTGGAATGCAAGTCACATGCCTGAGTCGTGATGTGCATGGACTCACGCAATCACGCCATAGCATGAGTGATGCGATGCCATTGAAAATTTTACAACTCCAAATTATAACCGACATAATACTGGATGAGGATACACTAAGGACTAGGGAGACTGATGGACCAAGACCAAGAGAGGTAGAAGTGAGGCAGGAATGGACGAGGGAGAATGATGAGTATTTTTTTTATTTAATTAAATCAGATTTCAATTTGATATGTTACTAGTTGTTTTTTATTCAGAAAACTTCTCATTTTCATTCACTTTTCTTTTTTTTCCATTTTAATTCACGATATATGTCTTTTTTTTATATTGGTTCAAAATGCGAATGAAAACTGGATGCGAAAGCATCTGCATGAGCAGGCTACTCTGTTTTTTAAGACAGCGCGAGTCGCGGGACAGAAAATTTCTCAAAGCGGTGAGACGCGAGGGACATCTTCGTTCTGTTACACCTTATTAAAAATATAGTAGACGGCTTTCGTCCAACACTTTTTGGTGCGGCCGGCGACTCTGGTTCCCGACGGCCGGCGTTTACGAACTGGCCTGATTGGGACTATTGGGCCATATGTTAGTCTGATGGAAGTCCAGGCCCCAGACGCAATGACCATCTGGGTTGTGTTTGTTGTGGCTGTCATTCAGTTCCAGTATTCCACCGTTTCACAGACGACATCTGCTGCTCATGAACTAAGAAGCCCAGGCTGTTGATGATCAAGAACTAGAAAAAAACTGGGGAATGAAATTATTGCCACGTCCTACACTGACATATAGTCTTCGTTCAACATTAGTATAATCATCCAATGTTTAATTTCATATTTTAGCAATATTTGTTTTTCCACATTAATATCTCTTATTTTTTTTCTATATGATTGTCAAGAGTGGAAAAAGAGGAGAATGATGTGGGGAGTGCACACAAGGCGAATATGGTTCCAATTGATAAATAATTAAAGATAAAGAACAAAGAAGACCTACATGGATTTAAAAATAGTTTAGGGTTCCTAATGCAAAAATATTTGTTAGCTTTTTATTTTTTTAAAATGATCAAGTTCGTCAAGGCACGGGCATTTATCTAGTTTGCCAAATAAAAAAAAGGTCAAAAAATAAGCTGGCAGAGTTGGGCGCAGGGAAAATGGGCCGTGGCCCTAGTGCCGGCCTCGAAACACACACAAACGCACAGGCAGCCCAAGCCCATAAGGGCCCACGGCACCACGCGAACCCCTTCCACGGGCACGGCGGCGGCGCGGCGCCGGCTCTGCCCCGTCGCGCGTCCTCCTCCTGACCGTCCCTGCTGGCCGCCGACGTTCTGCGTCAGCCCCCTGTCCTCTAGCACGCGATGCCAAGCCCGTCTTCGCCCCGCGGCCGTCCGCGCAGCACGCCGCGCTGCATTGGCCGCGGCCCGGCGTGCACTGACAAGGAAGAAGCGCCGCCACCTCGACAGGCGCGCGGCGAGTAAGTGGATTCGAGGCTTAACTTCAAGTAAGTGATCCCAACACGAAATCACTATGAATTAGCGGTTCAGGACAGTAATCATTCGCAGTTTCAAAATCTGAAACCATTTGAGCTGTCAGCCGTGAGTGCTGCATCTTCTTGTAGAGCTAGCTAGCTACTCGATGAACCGTGTGTTTGTGCACCACCTCGTTTTGGTCAAAATTGGCAGCAGCCGTTTCCTCGGTGGAAGCCTCGGGATTGACACTGACCTGATCATGGCATGGGCAGCTGCCGTTGGAATTGGAACGGAATGGAAGCCTAGCTCATCACTGAAATGGCAAGTGGCCTGCACTAGACTACTCGGACCTACTGTCTCCGACGAAAGTTGACTTGAGGCCCGCCACCGGCAGACTAGCCCGAGGTTTCTCCGGTGATACCACCATTGTAGAGCCTAGAATCTAGACTAAAGAGAGCGCGTGGTTGCACACTTGCACTGCCACTAGCGAGTTAAATATAGTTAATAGTTATAGCACACATGGTATTCGGTAGTGCTGTCCTAATCAGCAATCTCAATTTTAACAACATGTCCTGCTTGTGTTGTGCTCAGCCTATCTCCTTCTTTATATATAATAACACCGGAGCAGAGCACCACCCCACATATATTTGCTATTTCTTCATCCATCCATAAAAACATCTTCAGTCAGTCAGGCTTGCCCTCTGTTCTCCAGTTCAGGCATCCTCTTCACCATGCCTACCCTCAGCGCATTGCTCTTTTGGCTTCTCCTAGCGTTCTCCTCCCTGCATGCTCCCGTTTCATGTTCTGCCACGACTCCAAATGATGATACTCTCGCGGTAGGCCAAGCGCTTGCCGTCGGTGGTAAGCTCGTCTCCAGAAACGGCAAGTTCGCGCTCGGGTTCTTCCAGCCAGGCTCAGCCATCACCAGTAAGTACACAACCACCGCCTCCCCTGGCTGGTACCTCGGCGTATGGTACAATATGATCCCAGTCTTTACCACTGTTTGGGTTGCTAACCGGGACATGCCAATCGGTGATCCTGTGGTCAACCTAACAGAGCTGAAAATCTCAGCAGATGGCAATCTTGTCATCTCAACCCACAATGCCACTGAACCCATAATTTGGGCCACTCACCTAATCAATAGGACACAAGCAAGCATAGCAAACACTACTGCCGTTCTCTTGAACAGTGGGAACCTTGCCCTCATGGAAACCTCATCAAATGCGGTTCCGTTGTGGCAGAGCTTTGACTACCCAACAGATGTTTTTCTTCCTGGTGCCAAGTTTGGCCGGAATAAGGTCACCGGTCTGAATCGTCAGTTCACATCAAACAAGAGCCTGATTGATCCGGGTCTTG
Source organism: Saccharum spontaneum (assembly GCA_022457205.1). Lineage (NCBI taxonomy): Eukaryota > Viridiplantae > Streptophyta > Magnoliopsida > Poales > Poaceae > Saccharum > Saccharum spontaneum. Next base: position 5,112,151 of record CM039611.1, read on the forward strand.
GCTCATATAACATTGAACTTGACACCAATGGGGGAATGCTTCTAAGTAGCCGCAGCCCATACTTAGTGTATTGGTCTTGGTCAGGAAGTTCATTAGCCTCTAAACTAGTACCGCTGCTTACTATGATTCTGGACATGAATCCACAGACCAAAGGGTTGATTAGCGCTGCATATGTTGATAACAATGAAGAGGAGTACTACACGTACACCTTACTGAATGAATCATCTTTGGTATATGCGTTATTAGACATCTCTGGTCAGCTCAAGCTGATTGTTTGGTCGCAAGCCACAAAATCTTGGCAAACACCATATGCCCAACCTGCTGTTCCCTGCACTGCTTATGCTACATGTGGACCTTTCACGGTCTGCAACAGCAAGGCGGACCCGTTCTGTAATTGTATGGACAGCTTCTCTGTGAAATCACCTCGTGATTGGGAAGTTGATGACCGAACAGGCGGGTGCATCAGAAATACTCCCTTAGATTGTAACAGAAATGGAAACACAACAGTTTCAACAGACATGTTCCTGCCCATAACTCGTGTTACATTGCCCTATAACTCACAAAGGGTAGAAGATGCTACCACTGGGGCCGAATGCACAGAGGCTTGTCTCAAAGACTGCTCCTGCACTGCTTATTCCCATAACAGTAGCAGATGCCTTATTTGGCATGGGGAATTGCTTAATGTAAAAGAGAATGATGACATTGATAATTCCTCAGAAGATGTTCTTTACCTTCGCCTATCTGCACAAGATTTTCATGGTGTGAGAAAAAGCAAAAGAAAATCAATCATTGGAGCCGTTAGTGCTGCAATCGTTATTAGTTTTGGGTTATTAATACTCATTCTGCTGTCAGTGATTTGGAGGAACAAATTCAAGTGTTTTGGTGGACAGCTGTACAACAGTCAAGATATCGGTGGTGGAATTGTGGCCTTTAGATATGCTGATTTAGGTCATGCTACTAAAAATTTCTTGGAAATGTTGGGAGGAGGTGGTTTTGGTTCTGTGTTCAAGGGGGTGTTAGGTGACTCGACTCCTATTGCAGTGAAAAGGCTTGATGGTGCTCGTCAGGGAGAGAAGCAATTCAGAGCTGAGGTGAGCTCGATTGGAATGATCCAACATATTAATCTTGTCAAATTGATTGGTTTCTGCAGCGAAGGTGATAAGAGGCTACTTGTATATGAACACATGTCAAATGGGTCTCTTGATGCACATCTATTTCAGAGCAATGCTACTGTCCTAAGTTGGAGCACTAGGCATCAAATAGCCATAGGAGTTGCTAGAGGATTGTCCTACTTGCATCAGAGTTGCTGCGAATGCATCATACACTGTGATGTTAAGCCAGAAAACATACTTCTGGATGCATCATATGTTCCTAAAATTGCAGACTTTGGGATGGCAGCAATTGTAGGAAGGGATTTTAGCCGAGTTCTCACCACATTTAGAGGAACTGCAGGGTATCTTGCCCCAGAGTGGCTTAGTGGTGTTGCTATTACACCAAAAGTTGATGTCTACAGCTTCGGTATGGTACTGCTGGAAATCATTTCAGGAAGGAGGAATTCACCTAATCAAGTATACACTAGCAACAGCAGCCATGTTGATTTTTTCCCTGTACTAGCTGTCAGCAAGCTTCATGAGGGAGATGTGACCAGTTTGGTGGATCCACAATTAAATGGTGATTTTAATTTGGAAGATGCTAAAAGGCTTTGCAAAGTTGCATGTTGGTGCATCCAAGATGACGAGTGTGGTCGGCCAACAATGGGTGAAGTTGTCCAAGTTCTTGAGGGCTTACAAGAGCTTGATATGCCTCCGATGCCAAGACTACTTGCAGCTCTAACTGAACACTCTGATGCATTTTCAATGTATAGTAATTCATAATAACTGCATTGTAGTCATTGTTCCTTTTTTTTTGTAGCGAAGTTTAGAGTTGTAATATGGATCAGGTGGAATAAAGCAACACAAGCTTGCAATTAAAAAAGGAAATATTTAAATGGCTAATTTTACGTATGATGCATGTGGGTTTCTCATTTTCTTATCACTTCTTTTAACGGCCCCAATTATGGCAGGACTAAAATAATGTGTTCGTTTGATGGGGCAGTTGATGTATATCGATCTTTAAATTTAAGGAAGAAGATATGCCACTTTTACATCCTGCTTTACAGAGATCATACTTCTAAGTTGCTTATTGAAGTTTGCCATAAGTTAATTAGATTGTCTGTTGTAACTTGTATGACATTTAGGAGCGCTACTGTCTATTTCTTCCTAATATGCTCCCTTTAGCTGGCATGTTCTTTAGATATGTCAGTGCTGCTACCAAATCAGATATTCTTGATTCCAATTGGCTTGACCGAGCAAAAATTTGAAACATTACTCATTCCATTCATTCTCCCTACCTGTTCACTGTTTACCTCTGACGGAAAAGTTTCATGCCTATTCTTCTACCAAGCTAAGAAGGATCAAAATATGTTAAGAGGTGTGGTACACAATATTTGAAGTACCCACATCATAGTAGTGTATAAATGCATTGTCATGCATACTGTGCCACCTAGCGACGAAGTTTGTTCTGCTGACTCATCAGTGAGCAGAAAGTCCAGAGGGCACCCAATATATGCCTGATGAAGCCCTGAATGATGACAAATTGTCTTTCTAAGTTGTTTAGAAAATCTAATACCTAAATACACAAATATATTAGGTGAAATGCTTGAACTGTCTGATAGAGATCCACCCAAAGTGACCATCACTCCTGGTATTAGCAGCAAAGATGGTTGGAAGACATGGAGCTACTGTGAAGATTATTCAAGTCAAGTGGGTGCAAACGTTGGCTACAAGTTAGATTATATACTGTCATTTGTGAGCAAAAAGAAACTGGAGTTAATTTCTGATGTTTACATTAAGAATAAAACTTGTATAAGAATAATTGCCCTATTTTTGCAGATTGTAAGGAATGCACAAGATACAAATTGTTTGGTGGGTGGGAGTTCTATCTCCATCATACATTCAGCCTTAATTTATTATTTTAGATAAAATCTATGCTGTTCATTTATTTTGTTTGCACTATTTATGGATCTGCTGATGATTCACTGTCTCAAGAACTTGAGTTTTATAATATATATATATATATATATATATATATATATATATATATATATATATATATATATAACTTTTCACTAGTAATACATCGACTTGATACAAAGCCTTGAAACAGAACTTCTGGCCTCTGCTCAAAAGTTACCTTTATTTAATGGATGAGAGGTATATACAGGACATGATTGGCGAGGCATTTGATTTCTGAGACTTCATAGATGATTGGCAAGTGTGCTCACATGTTTTTCTGAGGGCTTGAAATCCAGTGCCTCAAAATGCATACTGTACTACCCTTAGACTGAATCATGGTTCAAGTCATCAGGTCCAGGAGACCTTGTTATTACCAAGTAGCACTGTGTACTACTCTTACATGCGTAGTTTCATGTTACATTTTACTCAGTTTGAGTACTGTTGTCATGACGAATCACTGTATCCTCTTCAACTATTGAGCGATTTGGTCAAGGATGGAGAAGTGCTTGGGTTATGATCAATCTTCAGAATTGCATAAGTAGTAATTGGTAATAGGGTTGGGAACCGAAAACTTGCTTGTTGGTTATCTCAGCTTTCTGTTTCTTTTCAGGTTGATTGGTGCTGATCTGTTCAGTTCTATTATCCAGTGGGCAGCAGGGAGCAGGCTTTAGGTGAATACTGGAAGCTCAATCGCTGGACATATATGGTATGATGAATTGATTTTATTTTCCAATGTGAGGATGGAAGCTGTACTGTTACTTGCACCACGCATTATATTGGGCAAGCTGGCCGGGAGGCATCAGCTCCACCTGCATCTTGGTAGGAAGCCTCGTGATCAAGCAACGCTGGCACTTGCTCTGCCTGGTTTGGTGGAAGGTTCACTCGAAGTTGTAAGCAACGGGGTACTTGTTCTGCCTGTTCAAATTACATGTAAGTTGCCACACAAATCATACAGATGCAGATTGGGAACATAAGGCTGATGATGTTAGATTAGCTATGGATAATAGAAACTGCTAAATAAAGTGTCGCCTCGTCAACGCCCTAAATGATTACTTATAGTCTTATATTATGGTTTATAGAGAGTAGATACTACTATATAGCCTCTTGCCTTGTGGTTGTACCAACTAGCTAGTACAAGTAGCAAGCAGCAGGCTAAGTGAGTATTGCTGAACATGCATGTAGTTGACATGCAGTGTCTTTGCTGTAACTTCCGTGTTAACTGAACATGCATCCAATCCAAGTTGCATGCTTGCTCTTTCTATATATGTTGTCCTCTTCTTCCTTCTCCGAATAGCAGGTCATCCCTTGCCACTCACCAGTCCAAATCTCTCCTCAGGCAATGCCAACACTGTACATCTTACTGATTTTTTTTAGAGAAAGGCTTAGTGCCCAGCTTATATTGAAAGCTGAAAAAGGTAACCAGGGGTTTACGCTGGGGACTCCAGCTTTTACAGAGAATCATCCAAAAGACAACACAGTTCATCTCCTCCAACTAAAACACAGAAACAGAAAAACATCTACCAACCCGAAACGCGACTTAAACGCTAAAAGGACCACACTGGTCTTGGAAAATAAAAACAGTGAAGCGCAGACTTAGACACAGATCACCATCGCGCCATCCCCTCCTTCAGCTTTTCCACCCATGCTTCCTTCTGGGCTCCATCCTCCTTCGCCAGCATCCTCCACTGCTTTAAGAAACCCAAAGCTTTGTAAGCGACTTGTTTAGGAGAATTGATCACGATGTTAGAAAAAACTAAGTCGTTCCTAGTCTTCCAAAGCGACCAGCCCACAGCCGCAATAATCCACCACAACATATTTTTATCCCCCTCCCACTGTTAAAAAGCATGTCTCTACAAGAGGATATCGAACTTGGGCTTCTAAGCCACCCCAAACTGTCTCTCACCCAGCACCATGTAGCAATTGTAATGGGGCATTGAAACAGGAGATGGTCCACTGATTCTTTATTATCACAGAATTTATAGCCCTGAGCACCATCCCAATTCCTTCTCCTTAGCTGCTGAACTGTCTGAACTCTATCATGCCAGGCCATCCATAAGAAAATCTGTACTTTCAATGAAACTTTGGCATTCCAGATCTCCATCATCTCCACATCCGTGACTCCTGCAAATGTAATAAGTCTGTACAAGCTCCTTGTGGAGAATTTCCCTGAATTCTCCAATTTCCAGTAAACTTTGTCATTATCTTCAGTCATTCTAGCCTGCTCCAATTGGGTCATCATATCTCTCCATTCCTGCATCTCTGGTTCCCCAAAACACCTTCTGTAGCTTAGGCTCCAATCACATGCTTTCGCTGTTTGGACCGAAATGTCCTGGTCATGACATATTCTGTAAAGATTTGGGTAATACACCCTCAAAGAGCACTCCCCCAACCAAGTATCTTTCCAAAATCTAGTCTGTCTCCCACTCCCTACTGCATGGGCTTTCCCTCTCTCATACCACTCTTTAACAGAATGTAGTCCCTGCCAAAATTGTGAGCTGCCTGCATTCTTGCTCTGACAGAAACCTCCCCCTTTTAAGTACTTCCTCCTCAATAAATTCATGCAAAGACTGTCTTCTCCACTCTCCAACCTGAAAATCCACTTACACAACAAGGCAGTATTCATTGCTCTGGTATCAATGAAACCCAGCCCCCCAAACTCCTTTGGTTTGTCAAGAGCCTCCCACTTTATCATATGAAATTTCTTCTTGTTTCCCATACCTTCCCAAAAGGATTTGCTTTTGCTAGTGTCGAACCTCTGATGGATCCCCTCATACAACCAGTAAAAGCCCATAGAGTACATAGGAATGCTTGTTAGGCTGGAATTGATAAGGATTGATTTGCCCCCCGAAGAAAGGTGTCCACACTTCCAAGTTTGCAACCTTTTTTCAATTTTCTCTGCTGGTTCACTTAACTCTGCTTTACTTAGTCTCCTGTCACTAATTGGTAACCCCAAATATTTCATGGGAAATTTCCCCAGCTTACAATTGAAAACATCAGCCACATTCTGGCTCTCTGCCTCTGACAGCCCCACTGTGAAGACCTCACTTTTAAGGTAGTTAATCTTCATCCCTGAGAGCTCTTCATAGCAGAATAGCAAAAATTTAAGGTTGACCATGTCTGATTCTGAGTATTGAATAAAGAGCACAGTGTCGTCTGCATATTGTAGGTGAGTCAAACCTCCCTCCACTAGATCAGGACATACACCATTTATCACCCCATTTTCCTTGGCTTTGTCCAAAATTTCAGATAGGGCATCTGCCACTAGGTTGAACAGTAGAGGAGATAAGGGATCCCCTGCCTCAGCCCCTTATAACTTCTGAAATATTGCCCAAGCTCTCCATTCAGGTTGACAACAACTCTTCCCCCTTTCGTAGCTTTCAGGACCCACTCTATCCATTTTGTATCAAACTTTTTCCTCCTCAGTACATCATGTAAGAAACTCCAATTTACCTTATCATATGCCTTTTTGAAATTCAATTTTAAGACAATGCCCTTTCTCTTCCTGACCCTCAGCTCATGCAAAATTTCATGTATAATAAGTACCCCATCCAAGATGTATCTCCCAGGAATGAAAGCAGTCTGTGCCACACTCACCACTTTGTTGATAACTGAGTTCAATCTGATAGTAAGAACTTTGGTGATGATTTTGTAGATCACATTAAGCAGACAGATTGGTCTAAATTGTTTAATTTGGTTAGCACCCTTAATTTTTGGTAGTAACACTAGTATTCCATAATTAAGTCTAGCTATGTCTAGTTGGCCTCTATGCAGCTGGTGTAACATCTCCAAAATATCATATCTTATGTGCCCCCAAAAGTTCTTGAAAAAATTGGTGGAAAAACCATCAGGCCCTGGGGCAGTGTTGACTTTCATCTCTTTGACTGCCACTTCCAGTTCTGCCATAGTGAAAGCTCTAATTAGCCATTGATTGTCTTCAGCACTCGCAAATCTTCTGTCACTCCAGAACTCACCACTCAGATGTATCACAGGGTCTTGACCTCCCCCAAACAGATTCTTGTAAAATTCAGTGATGTAACCTTTTAACTCATCTTTGTATTCTATCAGTTTATCATCCTCTACAAGGTTTCTGATTGTACACTTCCTCTTCCTTCCGAGTGAAAGTAACTTGTATTAGCATCACCCTTCAACAACCATTGCTCTCCTCTTCTTTGCCACAAAAGCTCCTCATCTTCATATATTTTCATTAATTCATCTTCCCCTTCATATCTGTCAGCCCATTCACTATCAGATAAAGGTCTATCCTTTGCAAGACTGTCCCATTTTTCAATTCTTAGTAATAAGTTCTGCTTAAGTTTTTTGTGCTCACTCTCCCAATTCCTACTCCACCCTTTCATACTCTTTCTCAGGGTTGAAGAAACAATATTCCAGTGGTCCAGTATATAACTCTTCCTCCTCTGAGGCCATTTATTTATCACCCACTCTTTGAAGCCTGCTTGATTGAGCCAAGCATTTTCGAACCTGAAAACAGATGACCTTGTGTTCACCCCACAGTCAGTCTCCACTAATAGGGGATTTTGATATGATCCCACCCTTGTCAGAGATCTAGCATTGGCTAAAGGGAACTGCACCTCCCAATCTATATGTCCCTCCATGTCTGTACATTTCTCTCAAATTGACATCGCTCACAAATTGATTGAAAAAATTCACCAAGCTGTTATTTACATTTCCAGTCGATTTCTCCGAGCTGTCTCTAACTAAATTGAAATCTCCTCCTACTATAATAGGTACTTCTACTAATAAAATGATTTCCATCAGTTCTCTAAGAAAATCAGCTTTCAACTCAACCTGGACTGGGCCATACACATTGATTACTCCCCATTTAAAACTGTAACACCCCAATTTTTGAGATAACAAAATTTGAAGGAATTAGATAATAAATAATTATAAAACTAAAATAATAATGAGATAAATTTTTGTGTTGCATTCATGCTGTTGCATATGTTTTTATTTTGTGGTGCTGTATTTGTTTTATTTTATTTTTATTTTGGTTTAGAAAGTATTCGAAATATTTTTGGAAACAAGTAAATAAAAAAAAGAGAAGAAGTAGCTTACCTGGGCTGTTCGGCCGAGCCGGCCCAGCTGCGGCGGCCTGTTTTCCTCAGCGTCGGTCGGCCCAGGGTCAACGATCGCGCGGCCCAGTCGGCCCAGGCTCAAGCCGCAGCAGCCTTCCTTCTCTTCTTTCACTGTCAAGCGGGCCCCGGTTGTCAGCGTCGTCCTCTAGCTCGCGTGACCGAGCCGGTCACGACTCCCTCAACCGCCACCGAATCCTACCGGGGAGATCGCGATTTCCAACCAAATTTGAGAAGCCCTTGCTCTATTTAAGCTAAAGCCGAGCCGCTGTTTCCGTTTTTTCATCGAGTTGTAGATTTCTTGCCCTAATTCGTGGCCGCGAGTTGAAGAACCCTAGGACGCCGCCGTCGGCTTCAATTCGGCGAGTATGTCACTTCTCCGTCACCCTAAGTTATTCTAGTAGTTATCTCATGTGTTTGCTAGCTCGCGGGTGTCTCCAATTTGTTTTGTTAGGCTTTAATGCGTAGATTTTGTGTGTAGCCGCCTTGCCGACCGCTTCGTCGAGCCGCCCTTCGTCCTCGCGTTGTTACCGGTTGATTCGAGGTCCTAGGTGAGTTCGCACCGAGCTCCTCTTCCTTTTGGTACTATCCGCGCATCCTGTAGTGGTGCATAGACCGAGATTTGGGTCGCCGGCGAGGTTCCGGCCATGGCGCCGCCGTGGGTTGGAGGGGAACGGCGGTAGCGCCGCCGGCTGCCTCTGGGGGAAGATGTAGGCCGTCTAATTTGAGATGAACGGTCGAGATTAGATCATACCTCTTCGCTGTGAATTTTTCTAAAGAGACCCTCGGTTCTTTTGAAATCAACCCGCAGTCCTTAGCGTAGTTTTGAAAATACGTTTTCGCGTTGTGAAGGCGTATTCTTTACCGGTTAATTCAAAAAATACGTTTTCAGTAATTTACAGTTTTGCCACTAGCACTGTTTTAGCCATAAAAACTTCGTTTTAACTCCGATTTGATCCATTCAAATTGCGTTAGGTTCGTAATTGCGAACTCTACATGTTAGTATAATTTTACAGTTAGTTTTGATAATTTATTTTTCGAGTTTATAATTAAGTATTTATTGATCTATAGGAAATCTTAGAAAATTCATAACTTCTACGTTTTAACTCCGATTTTGGTGATCTTTACGTCTGTGTGATCGTAGAAACGTGTAGAAGAGTTTTATAAACTTTTATTACTGTTTTGTTACTGTTGGTGTACTGTTCTAATTATATCTATTTGTTTGCTTCGTGTATGTTTGATTGGATGCATGTATGTTGTTGATTGATGATCGAGAATAGAAGGTGAGCAGTATTTGGACGATTCGGAGTATTACTTTGAGCCAAGTCAGCAGTTCTATTTGGGGAGCTTTGATCAAGGCAAGTATAACACAGGACCATCCTTGTTACCTATTCATCAAAATTATCATACATATGCATATGCTTACCTTGACAACCTTAGAGATTATAACTTAGTGTTTGATGTCTTGATTCCTTGTCAACCTTGGGTATGCATATGGGTAGCTATGGCTAGTGCTTAAATTAAGAACAATGATCTTGTGATATGATTAATGGATCAAGCAACCAATTATTAAGATGGTTTAATTATTGTTAAAAGGGGACTAGAGCCTATGTGTTATTTTTTTTTGATGCTCTAGTTACTCTCCATAAGGACTTATCTGTAAGCATTAACCGGGATTGACAGTACAGCTGTGAGGGCTATATGGCTCTGGCTTTAGTTGTTCAAGAGACCTTTTCTAGCTTGTTAGAGGTTACCTTAAATGGCGTAAGAATGGCTTGCCACGTTGGGTGTAGTGCGAGCCCCTGGCCTAGTGTGTATAGGCTGCGGTTGTTGTGCCACAGGGAAGGGGGTTCTACATCTGCCTGCCGAGTGAATCTAATGGCCCTAACTTGTTAGACGAACTCTTGAGTGGCTTTATATGGTTTTTGGGTGTTTGGGCTTGATCTCCCCATTCATTTGGAAATCATGACTCACAGTGAAAGTGTACACCTCTGCGCAGAGTTTAATAAACTGGTATACTAGCCGTGCTCACGGATACGAGCGGCCTTGGGTATTCTTACGGAATAGATGATCACCATTGTTATATTATGTTTAATTATTGTTGATTAATATTATGCTCTTGTTAATGTTATTCGTTATCATTATTGCAATTGATCATTGGTTCTTTAATGGGAAGTGGTTTATCTTGATGCTACTCAAATGTAAGTTATAAGATTAAAAGCTAACCGCAGTTAAACAGTGTCTAGTCATTTGAGCCTCATGAACCCTGTGTTATATTTGTTGAGTTCGACATGGACTCACTCTTGCTATTTCCACCATAACAGATGAAGATTATGATGAGGATTACCGTAATGAGTACTAGTCTTGGTGTCAACCAGTCAACCGTGTCCCTGTGTGGAGTTTCCGCTGGAGATTATCATTAGATATTATTGTTTATTGTTCAAGACTATGTTTTAAACATATATTCGTTATGTAATAAGCACTGTGATGATACTATGTAATTTGTCTGCTTATGTGTGCGATCATGACCTGGGGCGCACATGAGTACTTTATGCATCCTATTTTTGTCCTTAAAAATGGGTGTGACAGATTGGTATCAGAGCCGTGTTGACTGTAGGACGCAAGCCTAGTTAGAATGGTCGTTGATAGCATCCATACTTCACCTAATTCATGCTTCCTCTTTTTACCTTGTTAATTACTAAAGTTTTGTGCTTCCTCTACTTTATTCTATTGCGAAAATACATTGATTCTATCTAATCTATGTCTAAATCTTGTAGATGCCTCCTCATCCCCGTCTGTCAGCTGCACAATATGTTGCTCGTTTCAAACCCCAGGAGCCAAAGGAAGATGGTGATCAAGAGCTATCTGATGCTGAATCAAGAGTTGGTGATACACCTATGGAGGATGTAGTTATGGGGTGGACTACGAAGTTTCATATCATGGTTCCTAAGGCTGATGCTTTCTTCCATGATATATTGACAAGAACCTTGGACAACTACTATTACGACTGGGAGGCTACTTTAGAGTATCGCAGTGCGGAGTATAGTCATCCATGGATGGATTCCTATTGGAAGACGGAGTTATGGGTCAAGAAAAGGGATCCTACCACTAAGGAGCCTAAGGTGGAGTCAAAGTTTATTACCCGCGTGAGCCGGGCAACCGTGGAGACAAGCATGGAGGATGTCGCTTTCAATGCATTTGTTTACTATCATGGTCTACGCTCGGACAAGACACTAAAGGGTGCACTTCGGCACTTTCCTTGTTTCTTGCATGACAAGGGAATTTGGACAGTGCCACTTGCGGATGATTCCTCCTTGACTTTGCAAGCAACGGTGGCATTAGCTCGTGAATTGGCTCTTCATGAGGCGGACTTGAAGGATGAGTTGCTGAAGGAAAAAGAACTTAAGAAACAAATTAAAGAATTACAAGATAAGGGTTTTATTCGACCTAGTTCATCACCTTGGGGAACACCAGTTATTTTTGTTGATAAGAAAGATGGTGGTCAGAGGATGTGTGTTGATTATCGGTCACTAAATGAAGTAACTATCAAGAATAAGTATCCTTTGCCCCGGATTGATGACTTGTTTGATCAGTTGAGAGGTGCTTGTGTGTTCTCTAAGATTGATTTACGTTCTGGATATCATCAGTTGAAGATTCGTGCCTCTGATATTCCAAAGACAGCTTTTACTACAAGGTATGGATTGTATGAGTATACTGTTATGTCGTTTGGATTGACCAATGCACCTGCATACTTTATGTACATGATGAATAAGGTGTTCATGGAGTATTTGGATAAGTTTGTGGTAGTGTTTATTGATGATATACTAGTATTTTCCAAGACAGAGGTAGAGCATGCTGAACATTTGAGATTGGTATTGCAAAAGCTTAGAGAGCATAAACTGTATGCGAAGCGAAGTAAATGTGAGTTTTGGTTGAAGGAAGTTTCTTTTCTTGGTCATATTGTTTCTAATGGAGGTATATCAGTGGATCCAGGCAAGGTGAAGGATGTATTGAATTGGAAACCACCTA